>LR738714.1:382614687-382782809 GCA_902687465.1 Secale cereale | reverse complement strand
ACCAAGTGTTGTTCAAGAAAGAGAAGCCTTACCGGAAAGCAAGCAATATATGAAAGCTAAGTTGTTAGAATTTGACCAGTTCAAATTTTAAATTTTAGTTGTCTTCCTTGAACAATCACACTTTGTATGGAAAACCTGTGCGCGGAGGAACCTACCCGTAGCTTGCCGCACCCTTATCTTGTTTCCGAGTTCACTCAACGATTCAAGTGAGCTGCGACAAGTGTCGCGCCCTTGCTTCGTTTCCGAGTACGCTCAGCAAGCTAAGTGCGTTGCGACTAGCCGCGGCGAGGTTGCTTGCCGGTAAGACCTTGGCCAGCAGGCTGCTCAGAGTCCAGCACTCAGCGCTCGCGGCAAAGGTCCCTTGCCGGCAAGCTCCCCGGGAGCGTAGGGTGAAAAAAAAACATACAAAGTCAAGGGTTGGAACAAGGAAGATAACATTGCACTGATTGATCAAAATGAGATAAATATCTTACAAAGGATAGCTTGTCGCGATGGACTAATGAGTTCATGACATAATGTGCAGCAGCAAAAAGAAATAAAGATAATAGAGGCCTAATCTACGCGGTCGCCCTCCTTCCTGGAGATCTTGGCCACCTTGGCGATGATGTGGGCGACCTGCTCCTTCAGGGCCTCCGTGTTTGCATCGACCGGCAAGCTGCGAAGAACGTTGGTGAGATTGATGCCCGGATTGCGGTACACGATCTTCGTCAGCACGCGCTCCAGAGTTCCCGCGCAGAGCAGGCGCGACTCCTCGGCCAGCTGCGCGGGGATTTGGTTCCGGAGACCTGCAAGGGCCGGCGCGATCCCTCTGAAGAAGAGGCTGAGCTTGGCGCTGTGCGGGAGATCCGGATCCGGGGAGTAGATGAGATGTTCAACTTTCAGCGCCAGCAGCTCCTGGTCGATGTTGGACGCAAAAGATACCAAGTCTTCGGTTCATACCTCAATGGTATGGCGGAAGAGCTCGGACGCTTTGTTGACACTGTCCACCAAGGTCCGCTCCTTGCGGAGCTCCTCCTTCAGCTTGGTCTCACGAGCCCGGGCAGCGTCGAGTGAATCCTTCAGTGTAGTGACCTTCAACTCCAAGTCCTTGATGGAGTCATTGGCGGCCTTCAACTCGTCGCCCCTCTTGGAAAGACGCACCTGGAGTTCTGAGTTGGTGTGGGCGTCCTTCTCGCGCTCCGTGATGAGCGCGGCAACCTTCTCCGCGCTCACCTTCAGCGCCTTCTCCAGCTGCACGACCTTGGCGGCGAGCTCCTTCTTGGCGTTTTCCGCGGCAACCGCGGCGGCTTTCGCCTCCTTCAGTTCCCCGCCAAGGGCCTCCTCCCGAGCGGCAAGGTCCTCCTCATGGGAGTCGAGTTGGGCCTTCCGCTGGGCGAGTTCTCCTTCTCGCCGGGACAACTCCACCCCGGCGAGCCGCTGCTGCTCTTCAGCCTCGGCCTTCTCTAGCACCCACTCCTGGTACTCGCCGGCGAGACGCTCGCGCTCCTCCGCCACCTCGCGGAGGGCCGCCTGGTTGGCGGCGCTGAGCTCCGCCGCGCGCTTCTCCATCTCCGCGGCGGCCTTGGCGGCAAGGGCTTCCCGGGAAGCGAGCTTCGCCTGCCTGGCCCGGTAAAGGGCCAGGAGCTGGTGAAGTAGCTTCTCCTCCTCGGGCCCTTCACTCCCGCCGGGCGCCTCGACAATCTTCAGACCCGCGGAGGCGAGGACCTCCCCGTCAAACGCCTCGCCCTCCGCGGGAGCTCGCGACGAAGACCCTCAAGGCATCTGGATGAAGACGCCGTTGGGGGCTTCAAGATAGTAGCCCTGCTCCTTGCCGGCGGAGGGATCGGTGGCCGGCGCAACACTTGATGCTCCCGCCGCCTCCGGGTCGGCGGTGCGGTCGCCGTCCCCCTCCCCGGCCGCTGCGTCCGCAGCCGGAGCGGCCTCTGGCGCGGCCGGCTCGGTGGCCTCAGCCATCTCCTCGGTGGCGGGGGCGCCACCGCCGCCGCCTTGCGCGCCCTCCTCCTCATCGATGTTGATGACTTCCGTCTCCATCGGCTCGGGAGGAGGAAGATCTAGAAGAAGAAGAAAAAGAAGTTCAAGCAAATATTCAAAAAGAGACGAAGCCAAGAAGACAAACTACAAGACATACCTTGGCGGACGTCCTCAGCGGCGGGCACCCTTGCCGGGGAGCTCTGCCTTGGCGGAGTGGCCGCCCTCGCCGGGCTGCTCGCCCTTGGCGGGGTACTCTGCCTTGGCGGAGTACCCGCCCTTGGCGGAGCACTCTCCCTTGCCGGAGAGTTCGGCCTTGGCGGGGACGGCGGGGCTTGCGGCTCCTCAAGGACGGTCTCCGGGCGCTCCTGTGGCTGTGGCTCCACCTCTGCACAAGAAAAGACAAGAAACGTCAAGATGTTGAAAGAAGACAAAATCCCTAAGCGCCTCCCGACAAGCGGAAGGATGGACCCCAGACTTACGCTGGGGGCTGCGCTGGGGGCTACTCCTCGGAGCAGCGCTCGGGTCCGGCAGGCTTGGCTCCGGCACGTCCCCTGTTGCCGCGGCGGCCGAGTCTTCCGCGACCTCGACCACAGGCGCCTTGGCCTTCTTCGCCGCGCGCTGAACCAAGGTCCTGAAATCAAAACAACAAACAAAGTCAGCGTCAACAACAATCAAGACAAAACTCGAGAAGGTGTAAGATCCTGGATTCTTACTCCTGATCCTCCTCATCGTCGTCCTCGCTCAAAGCGGAGAAGTCGTACTCCACCGTGGGCGCGTCGGCGCGATGAGCGGAAGATGAAGATTCCCTCGGGCGCTTGGCGATCCCGGGGGCTGGGGGCTGCGAAGACCCAGCCCCTGTGGTAGCCGGAGCCCGGGGAGCGGGCGAAGCCGTTGCTCCGCTCTGAGAAGACCCCTGTCGGCTCGACGCCGACCTGCGAGGCGCCTCCGTCGTGGCTCGCGCGCGGGCCGCCTCTGCTGTGGCTGGTGCGCCGGTCGCCCTTGGCGCGGCTTGGCTCCCCCGGGGGGCTGCCCGGCGAGCCGGTTGTTGCCGGGGCGCCTGCGCCCTCTCCCCCGTCGCCGCCTTGCGGAGACGCTTCGGTGGGGACTGCCTTGGGCTTGCCGGGGGCGGGGAGCTCTCCGACGAGGAGAGGTCGTCGGCGTAGAGCTCCGTAGATCCGCCGGAGTCCTCGGCCTCCTCCCCCTCCTCTTCCCCGGCCGACTCACTGGGCCCAGCGCCCTGCGCTGCGGCCTCTTTTCCCTTGGCGCCTCCGCTCCCTCCGGCGCCTCCGCTCCTCGCGGCGCCTCTGTTCCCTCCGGCGGCACCCTCCATCGCCGCGGCCTCGGCCACGATCCCGTGGATCCCGGAGTGCCTCAGAGAGGGGACCCCGGCAAGCGCGTCGGGAGGGAGCTGCAGCAGTCTGCGGATCTCCGCCTCTTCCGCCTGGCTGGACGCATCCGCAGCCTCCGCCTCAGCAGGCGTGTACCCAAAATCTCCTGCCGCTGCAGCCGCAGCGGCCTCTTCAGCCCGAGAAGCTATGTAGGCAAGCTCCTGCTCGGTGGTGTCCCGCGTGTGCTCCTTGAGGTCGTCCTTGTTCTTCGCCACCTCCGCGAGGTTGTCGAAGAAGGTGAGGACGTCGATGGGCTTGGGCGCGATCCACGTGCGGTCCACGCCATGCGAATCGCATGCGGGCATCATGGCGAGGAGACGGTCCCGGACTGTGCTGTTGCAGAGCGGCACCACTCCCCGGGGAGCTCGGAACCACTCAAGGTGTGCCGGGTCATACTTGAAGAGTTCCCGGAACATCCCCTTCAGCTCCAGCGTCGTGAAGTTGAAGTTGAGCCCGGGGCGCAGCCTCATTATGTCCGTCGGGCCGCCGTACTCCCAGGCCGGCCTTTTCCTGTCTTGGAGAGGGGCGATGCGGCGGCGAAGGAAGTCTGCGCCCACCTCAGCAACGGACAGCTTGGCGGTCCGAAGACGAAGAATCCGGACGAGGGCGACGTCGAGCTTGATGTTGTCCGAATCCAGCTCGCTCCAATCCCTGCCGCGCACGATGGGTGTTGTGCGCGGCGCGGTGAAGGGCTGCGGCGCGTCCTCAACGATCCAGCACCACTCCGCACGCCACTCCTCCCACTTGCCGCGGAGCTCCCCCGGCAAGTAGGACCCCTTCTTGTTCAGACGGAAAACCCAAGAAATTCCTCCGGAGAGGGGGGCGTCGGCCTCTACTCTAGGAGTGAAAAAGTGCCTAAACAACGCTACATTGGGCTGTATCCCTATGAAGTTTTCGCACATGTGTGCGAAAACCGCCATGGTGAGGATGGCGTTGGGGGTGAAGTCAAGGAGGTGGAGGCCGTAGGTGTGCATGACATCGCAGAAGAAATTTGAGAAAGGAGGGCAAAGACCGCAGTGAAAGAAAGCTGCGAAGAAGTAGTACCCGCCGGGGTAGCTGTCCTTGGCGACGGCCGGATACGCTCGCGTGCGGGGGTGCGCCTTGGTTTCCTTGGCCCAGAACAAGTAGTACTTGTTCCAGAGCTCCCGCGCGCCGAGCCTCGGCGGGAAGACGAGATGCTGCTTCCGATACGCGGCGAGTTTCGCCGCTTGCTCCGACTTCTCCCTCTTGGCCTTCTCCGCCTTCGCCTTGTCGGTCTTCGGGGCCATGGCGGACGCGGCGGAAGAAGAGGGACGAAGAACTCAGCGACGCCGGAGATGCAGACAGCGGCGGCGGAGGTGTGGAAGCGGAGCGCAAGAGGGATCTCTGGAGGAAGAAGGAGAAGCAATGAAAGCGCAAGGAGGGGAACCGCTCCTGCTGCCTCTGCTTTTATGGGGGAGTGGGGGGCGTTTCGCCCTTTCCATTAAGAGATCGTGGGCACGTCCCATCCCACGACGCCGCAATCGACGCGTGCCGTTACGGGGGGATGTGGCGGATACGGAAGTGGATTCGGCGCGCCGCGGGCCGCGGGTGCCCGTGCACTGTTTTGGGCCTGGCCCAACAGCGCTCGGCACCGTGTGTGGCCCAGGCCCGGGGGCTCCTGTCGGTGTACTAAGGTAGGGGTACCTCAGTACCCCAACTTGTGCACGGGCAGTTGCGGCTTCCCGCGGCAGGGTTTACCGCGTGCTCGCCGGAGACCTTCCTGCTCCTTATTAAACCATTCAAAAACAAAGTATGCAAGACAGAAGATCGAGACCCCGGCAAGTGGAGCTTGCCGGGAAGGCCGTACCAGGCTCAAGACTGCCCCACTAGCACAAGGCCCTGGCAAGAGGAGCTTGCCAGGAAGACTAGAAGACACGCCTCGGCGATATGCGCGCCCCGACAAGGGCCCGGGGAGCGGCAAGCTCCCGGGCCCGGCAAGATCAAGGCCCCGGCAAGGTGCTTGCCGGGAAGGTTGCACTGTGTCCCCGCGCTCTAGCTCATCGGCCCACGCGTCGCCCTGGGGCCTATCCAGGGACGCGTGGCGGATGGCTGTGCAGCCTGGGGGACACGGTGGCACTCCACGGTGGTGGATCCATCGCCGTGGCGGACGGAGACGCAAGGGCGGGAGCTTTTGGGGTCGACGGCGACGGGCATTAAATGCCCTTGTCCCCCACTGTCAAAGTAGGTATAGACCACTGTTCGCGCACTGTAGCTCCACTGTTCCCGCACTGTTACAACTACCACCTCTTTTACATTTTTACCCCTTTCTCCTACGTTGACACCTGTCGGTGACCCCTTGCACTATAAAAGGAGGCCCATGCACAACGTGGAAGGGGTTCGGAACCTAGATCACTCATACGCTCGGTGTAGCTGCTTCTTCAAGCTCCCGAACACTCAAACTCAATACACAACTAAGCAGGAGTAGGGTTTTACGCGTCTACCGCGGCCCGAACCTGGGTAAAACTGCCCGCGTGCTCGCTACGATCTGCTCTTCGTGCTCCCTCCGCCCTCGTACCGCACAGACAAGGGGCTCCGGTCCCATAGGTGTTCGTGGCGGACAGTTTCCCCCGACAGCACCCAATGACACATATTTGATTTTTCAACCAATTTCTCTGCACTCGAGCATGTGCACGTAGTTCAAATTTGAATTACGCACATAAATGCATTGAAAACTCAGTTAATGCATAAAAATGTCCAAACAAACCACACAAAATCACACAACACTCCTGTTGCTCTATGTTGACACGAGAAAAAAATTTGAAGGCAATAAGAGGCAATGGATATCGTTCCGTCCCCAAAGGTGGGACGTTCCCTACCGAAAACCATCATGTTTGTTGTTAGAAGCTCCCGCGTGCCAATTTTCATGAATTTTAGACAAGTTTTGGATTTACTAGAATTTATAAACCAGGCATCTCAATGTTTTGCCCGCAATCAACGGTGCCCTGGTGTTCGAAATTGATGCCCATTTCATGCATCGGACCTAAGCATGCACCCAATGACACATATTTGTTTTTTCAACCAATTTAAATGCAGTAGAGCATGTGCATGTAGTTCAAATTTGAATTACGCACATAAATGCATAAAAAACTCAGTTAATGCATAAAAATGTCCAAACGAACCCCGAAAAATCACAAAAATTCACACAACACTCCTGTTGTTCTATATTGACATGAGAAAAAAAATTGAACGCAAAAGGAGGCAATGGATATCGTTTCGTCCGTAAAGGTAGGACGTTCCCAACCGAAAACCATCATGCTTGTTGTGAGAAGCTCCGGTTTGTAAAAAGCATATACCCAAACCTGCCCAAAATGGGACAAAATTTGTACCATGGCATGTTGATGCCACTCCATGATAGCATGCCTATTTTCATGAATTTCAGACAAGTTTTGGATTTACTATAATTTAAAAACCAGGCATCTCAATGTTTTGCCGGCAATCAACGGTGCCCTGGTGTTCAAAATTGATGCCCATTTCTTGCATGGGACCTTCGCATGCACCCAATGAAACATATTTGATTTTTCAACCAATTTATATGCACTCGAGCATGTGCATGTAGTTCAAATTTGAATAACGCACATAAATGCATTGAAAACTCAGTTAATGCATAAAAGTGTCCAAACGAACCACGAAAAATCACAAAAATCCACACAACACTCATGTTGTCCTATGTTAACACGAGAAAAAAATTTGAAAGCAATAAGAGGCAATGGATATCGTTTCGCCCCCAAAGGTGGGACGTTCCCTACCAAAAACCATCATGCTTGTTGTGAGAAGCAACGGTTTGTGAGAAGCATATACCCAAAGCTGCCCCAAATGGGACAAAATTTGTTCCACGACATGTTGATGCCGATCCATGATAGCATGCCAAGTTTCAAGAATTCAGACAAGTTTTGGATTTACTAGAATTTCAAAACCAGGCATCTCAATGTTTTGCCGGCAATCAACGGTGTCCTGGTGTTCGAAATTGATGCCCATTTCTTGTATGGGACCTAAGCATGCAGCCAATGACACATATTTTATTTTTCAACCAATTTAAATGCACTGGAGCATGTGCATGTAGTTCAAATTTTAATTACGCACATAAATGCATTGAAAACTCATTTAATGCATGAAAATGTCCAAACGAACTCCGAAAAATCACAAAAATTCACACAACACTCCTGTTGTTCTATGTTGATATGAGAAAACAAATTGAAAGCAAAAGGAGGCAATGGATATCGTTTCGTCCCCAAAGGTGGGACGTTCCCTACCGAAAACCATCATGCTTGTTGTCAGAAGCTCCGGTTTGTGACAAGCATATACCCAAACCTGCCCCAAAAGGGACAAAATATGTACCACGGCATGTTGATGCCGCTCCATGATAGCATGCCAAGTTTCATCAATTTCAGACGAGTTTTGGATTTACTAGAATTTAAAAACCAGGCATTTCAATGTTTTGGCGGCAATCAACGGTGCCCTGGTGTTCGAATTTGATGCCCATTTCTTGCATGGGACCTTAGCATGCACCCAATGACACATATTTGATTTTTCAACCAATTTATATGCACTCGAGGATGTACATGTAGTTCAAATTTGAATTACACACATAAGTGCATTGAAAACTCAGTTAATTAATAAAAATTTCCAAACAAACCCTGAAAAATCAGAAAGCTTCACACAACACTCCTGTTGTTCTATGTTGACACGAGAAAACAAATTGAAAGCAAAAGGAGGCAATGGATATCGTTTCATCACCAAAGGTGGGACGTTCCCTACAGAAAACCATCATGCTTGTTGTGAGAAGCTCCGGTTTGTGAGAAGCATATACCCAAACCTGCCCCAAATGGGACAAAATTTGTACCACGACATGTTGATGCACTCCAGGACAGCATGTCAAGTTTCATGAATTCCAGACGAGTTTTCGATTTACTAGAATTTAAAAACCAGGCATCTCAATGTTTTGCCGGCAATCAACGGTGCCCCGGTGTTCGAAATTGATGCCCATTTCTTGCATGGGACCTAAGCATGCACCCAATGACACATATTTGTTTTTTCAACCAATTTATATGCACTGGAGCATGTGCATGTAGTTCAAATTTGAATTACGCACAAACATGCATTGAAAACTCAGTTAATGCAAAAAAATTTCCAAACGAACCCCGAAATAATCACAAATATTCACACAACACTCCTGTTGTTCTATGTTGACACGAGAAAAAAAATTGAAAGCAATAAGAGGCAATGGATATCGTTTTGTCCCCAAAGATGGGACTTTCCCTACCCAAAACCATCATGCTTGTTGTGAGAAGCTCCGGTTTGTGAGAAGCATATACCCAAACATGACCCAAATGGGACAAAATTTCTACCACGGCATGTTGATGCCGCTCCGTGATACCATGCCAAGTTTCATGAATTTCAGACGAGTTTCGTATTTACTAGAATTAAAAAACCGGGCATCTCAATGTTTTGCCGGCAATCAACGGTGCCCTGGTATTCGAAATTGATGCCCATTTCTTGCATGGGACCTTAGCATGCACGCAATGACACATATTTGATTTTTCAACCAATTTATATGCACTGGAGCATGTGCATGTATTTCAAATTTGAATTATGCACATAAATGCATTGAAAACTCATTTAATGCATAAAAAGTCCAAACGAACCCCGAAAAAATCACAAAAATTCACACAACACTCCTGTTGTTCTATGTTGACACGAGAAAAAAAATTGAAAGCAATATGAGGCAATGTATATCGTTTCGTCCCCAAAGATGGGACGTTCCCTATCGAAAACCATCATGCTTCTTGTGAGAAGCTCCTGTTTGTGATAAGCATATACCCGAACATGCCCCAAATGGGACAAAATTTGTACCACGGCATGTTGATGCCGCTCCATGATAGCATGCCAAGTTTCATGAATTTCAGATGAGTTTTGGATTTACTAGAATTTAAAAACCAAGCATCTCAATGTTTTGCTGGCAATCAACGGTGCCCTGGTGTTGGAAATTGATGCCCATTTCTTGCATGGGACCTAACCATGCACCCAATGACACATATTTGATTTTTCAACCAATTTATATGCACTGGAGCATGTGCATGTAGTTCAAATTTGAATTACGCACATAAATGCATTGAAAACTCAGTTCATGCATAAAAATGTCCAAACGAACACCGCAAAATCACAAAAATTCACACAACACTCCAGTTGTTCTATGTTGACACGAGGAACTAAATTGAAAGCAAAAGGAGGCAATGGATATCGTTTCAACCCCAAAGGTGGGACGTTCCCTACCAAAAAACATCATGCTTGATGTGAGAAGCTCCGGTTTGTGAGAAGCATATACCCAAACCTGCCCGAAATGGGACAAAATTTGTACCACGGCATGTCGATGCCGCTCCATGATAGCATGTCAAGTTTCATGAATTTCAGATGAGTTTTTGATTTACTAGAATTTGAAAACCAGGCATCTCAATGTTTTGCCGGCAATCAACGGTTCCCTGGTGTTCGAAATTGATGCCCATTTCTTGCATGGGACCTATGCATGCACCCAATGACACGTATTTGTTTTTTCAACCAATTTATATGCACTGGAGCATGTGCATGTAGTTCAAATTTGAATTACGCACAAAGATGCATTGAAAACTCAGTTAATGCATAAAAATGTCCAAACGTACCCCAAAAAAACACAAAAAATCAAACAACACTCCTGTTGTTCTATGTTGACACGAGAAAAAAAATTGAAAGCAATACGAGGCAATGGATATCGTTTTGTCCCCAAAGATGGGACTTTCCCTACCGAAAACCATCATGCTTATTGTGAGAAGCTCCGGTTTGTAAGAAGCATATACCCAAACATGCCCCAAATGGGACAAAATTTCTACCATGGCATGCTGATGCCGCTCCATGATACCATGCCAAGTTTCATGAATTTTAGATGAGTTTTGTATTTACTAGAATTTAAAAACCAGGCATCTCAATGTTTTGCCGGCAATCAACGGTGCCCTGGTGTTTGAAATGGATGCCCATTTCTTGCATGGGACCTAAGCATGCACGCAATGACACATATTTGATTTTTCAACCAATTTATATGCACTGGAGCATGTGCATGTTACGCACATAAATGCATTGAAAACTCATTTAATGCATAAAATGTCCAAACGAACCCCGAAAAAATCACAAAAATGCACACAACACTCCTGTTGTTCTATGTTGACATGAGAAAACAAATTGAAAGCAAAAGGAGGCACTGGATATTGTTTCGTCCCCAAAGGTGGGACGTTCCCTACCGAAAACCATCATGCTTGTTGTGAGAAGCTCCGGTTTGTGAGAAGCATATACCCAAACCTGCCCCAAATGGGACAAAATTTGAACCACAGCATGTTGATGCCGCTCCATGATAGCATGCCAATTTTCATGAATTTCCGACAAGTTTTGGATTTACTAGAATTTTAAAACCAGGCATCTTAATGTTTTGCCGACAATCAACGGTGCCCTGTTGTTCGAAATTGATGCCCATTTCTTGCATGGGACCTTAGCATGCACTCAATGAAACATATTTGATTTTTCAAATAATTTTTATGCACTCGAAATTTGAATAACGCACATAGGTGCATTGAAAACTCATTTAATGCATAAAATTGTCCAAATGAAGCCCGAAACAATCCCAAAAATTCACACAGCACTCCTATTGTTCTATGTTGACACCAGAAAAAAATTGAAAGCAATAAGAGGCAATGTATATCGTTTTGTCCCCAAAGATGGGACGTTCCCTACCGAAAACCATCATGCTTCTTGTGAGAAGCTCCGGTTTGTGATAAGCATATACCCGAACATGCCCCAAATGGGACAAAATTTGTACCACGGCATGTTGATGCCGCTCCATGATACCATGCCAAGTTTCATGAATTTCAGACGAGTTTTGGATTTACTAGTATTTAAAAACCAGGCATCACAATGTTTTGCCGGCAATCAACGGTGCCCTGGTGTTCGAAATTGATGCCCATTTCATGCATGGGACCTTAGCATGCACCCAATGACACATATTTGATTTTTTAACAATTTATATGCACTCGAGCATGTGCATGTAGTTCAAATTTGAATTACGCACATAAATGCATTGAAAACTCAGTTAATGCATAAAAATGTCCAAACGAACGACGAAAAAGCACAAAAATTCACACAACACTCCTTTTGTTCTATGTTGACATGAGAAAACAAATTGAAATCAAAAGGAAGCAATGGATATCGTTTCGTCCCCAAAGGTGGGACGTTCCCTACCGAAAACCATCGTGCTTGTTGTGAGAAGCTCCACTTTCTGAGAAGCATATACCCAAACCTGCCCCAAATGGGACAAAATTTGTACCACGGCATGTTGATGCCGCTCCATGATAGCATGCCAAGTTTCATGAATTTCAGATGAGTTTTGGATTTACTAGAATTTATAAACTAGGCATCTCAATGTTTTGCCGGCAATCAACGGTGCCCTGGTGTTCGAAATTGATGCCCATTTCTTGCATGGGATCTAAGCATGCACCCAATGACACATATTTGATTTTTTTCAACCAATTTAAATGCACTGGAGCATGTTCATATAGTTCAAATTTGACTTACGCACATACATGCATTGAAAACACTCTTAATGCATAAAAATGTCCAAACGAACACCGCAAAATCAGAAAAAATCACACAACACTCCTGTTGTTCTATGTTGACATGAGAAAACAAATTGAAAGAAAAAGGAGGCAAAGGACATCGTTTCGTCCCCAAAGGTGGGACGTTCCCTACCGAAAACCATCATGCTTGTTGTGAGAAGATCCGGTTTTTTAGAAGCATATACCCAAACCTGCCCCAAATGGGACAAAATTTGTACCACGGCATGTTGATGCCGCTCCATGATAGCACGCCAATTTTCATGAATTTCAGATAAGCTTTGGATTTACTAGAATTGAAAAACCAGACATCTCCATGTTTTCCCGGCAATCAACGGTGCCCCGGTGTTCGAAATTGATGCCCATTTCACGCATGGGACCTTAGCATGCACCCAATGACACATATTTGATTTTTCAACCAATTTATATGCACTGGAGCATGTGCATGTAGTTCAAATTTGAATTACGCACATAGATGCATTGAAAACTCATTTAATGCATAAAATTGTCCAAATGAAGCCCGAAACAATCACAAAAATTCACACAACACTCCTGTTGTTCTATGTTGACACGAGAAAAAAAATTGAAAGCAATAAGAGGCAATGTATATCGTTTTGTCCCCAAAGATGGGACGTTCCCTACCGAAAACCATCATGCTTCTTGTGAGAAGCTCCGGTTTGTGATAAGCATATACCCGAACATGCCCCAAATGGGACAAAATTTGTACCACGGCATGTTGATGCCGCTCCATGATACCATGCCAAGTTTCATGAATTTCAGACGAGTTTTGGATTTACTAGTATTTAAAAACCAGGCATCTCAATGTTTTGCCGGCAATCAACGGTGCCCCGGTGTTCGAAATTGATGCCCATTTCATGCATGGGACCTTAGCATGCACCCAATGACACATATTTGATTTTTTAACAATTTATATGCACTCGAGCATGTGCATGTAGTTCAAATTTGAATTACGCACATAAATGCATTGAAAACTCAGTTAATGCATAAAAATGTCCAAACGAACCACGAAAAATCACAAAAATTCACACAACACTCCTTTTGTTCTATGTTGACATGAGAAAACAAATTGAATTCAAAAGGAAGCAATGGATATCGTTTCGTCCCCAAAGTGGGACGTTTCCTACAGAAAACCATCGTGCTTGTTGTGAGAAGCTCCACTTTGTGAGAAGCATATACCCAAACCTGCCCCAAATGGGACAAAATTTGTACCACGGCATGTTGATGCCGCTCCATGATAGCATGCCAAGTTTCATGAATTTCAGATGAGTTTTGGATTTACTAGAATTTATATACTAGGCATCTCAATGTTTTGCCGGCAATCAACGGTGCCTTGGTGTTCGAAATTGATGCCCATTTCTTGCATGGGATCTAAGCATGCACCCAATGACACATATTTGATTTTTTTCAACCAATTTAAATGCACTGGAGCATGTTCATATAGTTCAAATTTGACTTACGCACATAAATGCATTGAAAGCTCTCTTAATGCATAAAAATGTCCAAACGAACACCGCAAAATCAGAAAAAATCACACAACACTCCTGTTGTTCTATGTTGACATGAGAAAACAAATTGAAAGAAAAAGGAGGCAAAGGACATCGTTTCGTCCCTAAACGTGGGACGTTCCCTATCGAAAACCATCATGCTTGTTCTGAGAAACTCCGGTTTTTGAGAAGCATAGACCCAAACCTACCCCAAATGGGACAAAATTTGTACCATGGCATGTTGATGCCGCTCCATGATAGCACGCCAATTTTCAAGAATTTCAGATAAGCTTTGGATTTACTAGAATTTAAAAACCAGACATCTCCATGTTTTCCCGGCAATCAACGGTGCCCCGGTGTTCGAAATTGATGCCCATTTCATGCGTGGGACCTTACCATGCACCCAATGACACATATTTGATTTTTCAACCAATTTATATGCACTGGAGCATGTGCATGTAGTTCAAATTTGAATTACACACATAGATGCATTGAAAACTCATTTAATGCATAAAATTGTCCAAATGAAACCCGAAACAATCACAAAAGTTCACACAACACTCCTGTTGTTCTATGTTGACACGAGAAAAAAAAATTGAAAGCAATAAGAGGCAATGTATATCGTTTTGTCCCCAAAGATGGGACGTTCCCTACCGAAAACCATCATGCTTCTTGTGAGAAGCTCCGGTTTGTGATAAGCATACACCCGAACATGCCCCAAATGGGACAAAATTTGTACCACGGCATGTTGATGCCGCTCCAGGATACCATGCCAAGTTTCATGAATTTCAGACGAGTTTTGGGTTTACTAGTATTTAAAAACAAGGCATCTCAATGTTTTGCCGGCAATCAACGGTGCCCTGGTGTTCGAAATTGATGCCCATTTCATGCATGGGACCTTAGCATGCACCCAATGACACATATTTGATTTTTTAACAATTTATATGCACTCGAGCATGTGCATGTAGTTCAAATTTGAATTACGCACATAAATGCATTGAAAACTCAGTTAATGCATAAAAATGTCCAAACGAACCACGAAAAATCACAAAAATTCACACAACACTCCTGTTGTTCTATGTTGACATGAGAAAACTAATTGAAAGCAAAAGGAGGCAATGGATATCGTTTCGTCCCCAAAGGTGGGACGTTCCCTACCGAAAACCATCGTGCTTGTTGTGAGAAGCTCCGGTTTGTGATAAGCATATACCCAAACCTGCCCCAAATGGGACAAAATTTGTACCACGGCATGTTGATGCCGCTCCAAGATAGCATGCCAAGTTTCATGAATTTCAGATGAGTTTTGGATTTACTAGAATTTATAAACTAGGCATCTCAATGTTTTGCCGGCAATCAACGGTGCCCTGGTGTTCGAAATTGATGCCCATTTCTTGCATGGGACCTAAGCATGCACCCAATGACACATATTTGATTTTTTCAACCAATTTAAATGCACTGGAGCATGTTCATGTAGTTCAAATTTGACTTACGCACAGAAATGCATTGAAAACTCTCTTAATGCATAAAAATGTCCAAACGAACACCGAAAAATCAGAAAAAATCACACAACACTCCTGTTGTTCTATGTTGACATGAGAAAACAAATTGAAAGAAAAAGGAGGCAAATGACATCGTTTCGTCCCCAAAGGTGGGACGTTCCCTACCGAAAACCATCATGCTTGTTGTGAGAAGCTCCGGTTTTTTAGAAGCATATACCCAAACCTGCCCCAAATGGGACATAATTTGTACCACGGCATGTTGATGCCGCTCCATGATAGCACGCCAATTTTCATGAATTTCAGATAAGCTTTGGATTTACTAGAATTTTAGAACCAAACATCTCCATGTTTTCCCGGCAATCAACGGTGCCCCGGTGTTCGAAATTGATGCCCATTTCATGCATGGGACCTTAGCATGCACCCAACGACACATATTTGATTTTCAACCAATTTATATGCACTGGAACATGTGCATGTAGTTCAAATTTGAATTACGCACATAAATGCATTGAAAACTCAGTTAATGCATAAAAATGTCCAAATGAAGCCCGAAAAAATCACAAAAATTCACACAACACTCCTTTTGTTCTATGTTGACACGAGAAAAAAAATCGAAAGCAATAAGAGGCAATGTATATCGTTTTGTCCCCAAAGATGGGACGTTCCCTACCGAAAACCATCATGCTTCTTGTGAGAAGCTCCGGTTTATGATAAGCATATACCCGAACATGCCCCCAAATGGGACAAAATTTGTACCACGGCATGTTGATGCCGCTCCATGGTACCATGCCAAGTTTAATGAATTTCAGACGAGTTTTGGATTTACTAGTATTTAAAAACCAGGCATCTCAATGTTTTTTCGGCAATCAATGGTGCCCTGGTGTTCGAAATTAATGCCCATTTCATGTATGGGACCTTAGCATGCACCCAATGACACATATTTGATTTTTTTAACCAATTTATATGCACTCGAGCATGTGCATGTAGTTCAAATTTGAATTACGCACATAAATGCATTGAAAACTCAGTTAATGCATAAAAATGTCCAAACGAACCACAAAAATTCACACAACACTCCTGTTGTTCTATGTTGACATGAGAAAACAAATTGAAAGCAAAAGGAGGCAATGGATATTGTTTCGTCCCCAAAGGTGGGACGTTCCCTACCGTAAACCAACATGCTTGTTGTGAGAAGCTCCGTTTTGTGAGAAGCATATACCCAAACTTGCTCCAAATGGGAAAAAATTTGTACCACGGCATGTTGATGCCGCTCCATGATAGCATGCCAAGTTTCATGAATTTCAGTTGAGTTTTGGATTTACTAGAATTTATAAACTAGGCATCTCAATGTTTTGCCGGCAATCAACGGTGCCCTGGTGTTCGTAATTGATGTCCATTTCTTGCATGGGACCTAAGCATGCACCCAATGACACATATTTGATTTTTTCAACCAATTTAAATGCACTGGAGCATGTTCATGTAGTTCAAATTTGACTTACGGACATATATGCATTGAAAACTCTCTTAATGCATAAAAATGTCCAAACGAACACCGCAAAATCACAAAAAATCACACAACACTCCTGTTGTTCTATGTTGACATATGAAAACAAATTGAAAGCAAAAGGAGGCAATGGATATTGTTTCGTCCCCAAAGGTGGGACGTTCCCTACCGAAAACCATCATGCTTGTTGTGAGAAGCTCCGGTTTGTGAGAAGCATATACCCAAACCTGCCCCAAATGGGACATAATTTGTATAACGACATGTTGATGGCGCTCCATGATAGCACGCCAATATTCATGAATTTCAGATAAGCTTTGGATTTACTAGAACTTAAAAACCAGACATCTCAAAGTTTTCCCGGCAATCAACGGTGCCCTGGTGTTCGAAATTGATGCCCATTTCATGCATGGGACCTTAGCATGCACCCAATGACACATATTTGATTTTTAACCAATTTATATGCACTCAAGCATGTGCATGTAGTTCAAATTTGAATTACACACATAAATGCATTGAAAACTCAGTTAATGCATAAAAATGTCCAAACGAAGCACGAAAAATCACAAAAATGCACACAACACACGTGTTGTTCTATGTTTACATGAGAAAACAAATTGAAAGAAAAAGGAGGCAAAGGACATGGTTTCGTCCCCAAAGGTGGGACGTTCAATACCGAAAACCATCATGCTTGTTGTGAGAAGCTCCGGTTTGTGAGAAGCATATACCCAAACCTGCCCTAAATGGGACAAAATTTGTACCACGGCATGTTGATGCCGCTCCATGATAACACGCCAATTTTCATGAATTTCAGATAAGCTTTGTATTTACTAGAATTTAAAAACCAGACATCTCCATGTTTTCCCGGCAATCAACGGCGCCCCGGTGTTCGAAATTGATGCCCATTTCATGCATGGGACCTTAGCATGCACCCAATGACACATATTTGATTTTTCAACCAATTTATATGCACTGGAGCATGTGCATGTAGTTCAAATTTGAATTACGCACATAAATGCATTGAAAACTCAGTTAATGCATAAAAATGTCCAAATGAAGCCCGAAACAATCACAAAAATTCACACAACACTCCTGTTGTTCTATGTTGACACGATAAAAAAAATTGAAAGCAATAAGAGGCAATGTGCATCGTTTTGTCCCCAAAGATGGGACGTTCCCTATCGAAAACCATCATGCTTCTTGTGAGAAGCTCCGGTTTGTGCTAAGCATATACCCGAACATGCCCCAAATAGGACAAAATTTGTACCACGACATGTTGATGCCGCTCCATGATACCATGCCAAGTTTCATGAATTTCAGACGAGTTTTGGATTTACTAGTATTTAAAAACCACGCATCTCAATGTTTTGCCGGCAATCAACGGTGCCCTGGTGTTTGAAATTGATGCTCATTTCATGCATGGGACCTTAGCATGCACCCAATGACACATATTTGATTTTTTAACCAATTTATATGCACTCGAGCATGTGCATGTAGTTCAAATTTGAATTACATACATAAATGCATTGAAAACTCAGTTAATGCATAAAAATGTCCAAACGAACCACGAAAAATCACAAAAATTCACACAACACTCCTGTTGTTCTATGTTGACATGAGAAAACAAATTGAAAGCAAAAGGAGGCAATGGATATTGTTTCGTCCCCAAAGGTGGGACGTTCCCTACCGAAAACCATCATGCTTGTTGTGAGAAGCTCCGGTTTGTGAGAAGCATATACCCAAACCTGCCCCAAATGGGACAAAATTTGTACCACGACATGTTGATGCCGCTCCATGATAGCATGCCAAGTTTCATGAATTTCAGATGAGTTTTGGATTTACTAGAATCTATAAACTAGGCATCTCAATGTTTTCCCGGCAATCAACGGTGCCCTGGTGTTCGAAATTGATGCCCATTTCATGCATGGGACCTTAGCATGCACCCAATGACACATATTTGATTTTTTAACCAATTTATCTGCACGTAAAGCATGTGCATGTAGTTCAAATTTGAATTACGCACATAAATGCAATGAAAACTCAGTTAATGCATAAAAATGTCCAAACGAACCACGAAAAATCACAAAAATGCACACAACACTCGTGTTGTTCTATGTTTACATGAGAAAACAAATTGAAAGAGAAAGGAGGCAAATGACATCGTTTCGTCCCCAAAGGTGGGACGTTCCCTACCGAAAACCATCATGCTTGTTGTGAGAAGCTCCGGTTTGTGAGAAGCATATACCCAAACCTGCCCCAAATGGGACAAAATTTGTACCATGAAAAATTTGAATTACGCACATATATGCATTGAAAACTAAGTTAATGCATAAAAATGTCCAAACGAAACCCTAAAAAATCACTAAAATTCACACAACACTCATGTTATTCTATGTTGACACGAGAGAAAAAATTGAAAGCAATAAGAGGCAATGGATATCATTTCGTTCGCAAAGATGGGACGTTCCCTACCGAAAACCATCATGCTTGTTGTGTGAAGCTCCGGTTTGTGAGAAGCATATACCCAAACATGCCCCAAATGGGACAAGATTTGTACCACGGCATGTTGATGCCGCTCCATGATAGAATGCCAAGTTTCATGAATTTTAGACGAGTTTTGGATTACTAGCATTCAAAAACAAGGCATCTCAATGTTTTACCGGCAATCAAAAGTGCCCTAGTGTTTGAAATTGATGCCCATTTCTTGCATGGGACCTAAGCATGCACCCAATGACACATATTTGATTTTTCAACCAATTTATATGCACTCGAGCATGTGCATGTAGTTCAAATTTGAATTTCGCACATAAATGCATTGAAAACTCAGTTAATGCATAAAAATGTCCAAACGAACCACGAAAAATCACAAAAATTCACACAACACTCCTGCTGTTCTATGTTGACACGAAAAAAATTAAAAGCAATAAGAGGCAATGGATATCGTTTCGTCCCCAAAGGTGGGACGTTCCCTACCGAAAGCCATTATGCTTGTTGTGAGAAGCTCCGGTTTGTGAGAAGCATATACCCAAACCTGCCCCAAATGGGACAAAATTTGTACCACTGTATGTTGATGCCGTTCCATGATAGCATGCCATCTTTCAGGAATTTCAGACGAGTTTTGGATTTGCATGAATTTAAAAACTCGGCATCTCAATGTTTTGTCGGCAATCAACGGTGCCCTGGTGTTCGTAATTGATGCCCATTTCTTGCATGGGACCTAAGCATCCACCCAATGACACATATTTAATATTTCAACCAACTTATATGCACTGAAGCATGTGCATGTAGTTCAAATTTGAATTACGCACATAAATGCATTGAAAACTCAGTTAATGCATAAAAATGTCCAAACGAACCCCGAAAAATCACAAAAATTCACACAACAGTCCTATTGTTCTATGCTGATAAAAGAAAAAAAATTGACAGCAATAAGAGGCAATGGATGTCGTTTCGTCCCCAAAGGTGGGACGTTCCCTACCGAAAACTAGCATGCTTGTTGTGAGAAGCTCCGGTTTGTGAGAAGCATACACCCAAACATGCCCCGAATGGGACAAAATTTGTATCACGGCATGTTGATTCCGCTCCATGATAGCATGCCAAGTTTCATGAATTTCACACGAGTTATGGATTTACTAGAATAAAAAAAATCAGGCATGTCAATGTTTTGCCGGCAATCAACGGCGCCTTAGTGTTCGAAATTGATGCCCATTTCCTGCATGGGACCTAAGCATGCACCCAATGACACATATTTGATTTTTCGAACAATTTATATGCACTGGAGCATGTGCATTTAGTTCAAATTTGAATTACGCACATATATGCATTGAAAACTAAGTTAATGCATAAAAATGTCCAAACGAAACCCGAAAAAATCACTAAAATTCACACAACACTCATGTTGTTCTATGTTGACACGAGAAAAAAAATTGAAAGCAATAAGAGGAAATGGATATCATTTCGTTCGCAAAGATGGGACGTCCCTACCGAAAACCATCATGCTTGTTGTGTGAAGCTCCGGTTTGTGAGAAGCATATACCCAAACATGCCCCAAATGGGACAAGATTTGTACCACGGCATGTTGATGCCGTTCCATGATAGAATGCCAAGTTTCATGAATTTCAGACGAGTTTTGGATTACTAGCATTCAAAAACCAGGCATCTCAATGTTTTACCGACAATCAAAAGTGCACTGGTGTTTGAAATTGATGCCCATTTCTTGCATGGGACCTAAGCATGCACCCAATGACACATATTTGATTTTTCAACCAATTTATATGCACTCGAGCATGTGCATGTAGTTCAAATTTGAATTACGCACATAAATGCATTGAAAACTCAGTTAATGCATAAAAATGTCCAAACGAACCACGGAAAATCACAAAAATCCACACAACATTCCTGTTGTTCTATGTTGACACGAAAAAAAATTGAAAGCAATAAGAGGCAATGCATATCGTTTCGTCTCCAAAGGTGGGACGTTCCCTACCGAAGACCATCATGCTTGTTGTGAGAAGCTCCAGTTTGTGAGAAGCATACACCCAAACTTGCCCCAAATGGGACAAAATTTGTACCACGGCATGTTGATGTCGTTCCATGATAGCATGCCATCTTTCATGAATTTCAGACGAGTTTTGGATTTACAAGAATTAAAAAACTAGGCATCTCAATGTTTTGTCGGCAATCAACGGTGCCCTGGTGTTCGTAATTGATGCCCATTTCTTGCATGGGATCTAAGCATCCGCCCAATGACACATATTTAATATTTCAACGAACTTATATGCACTGAAGAATGTGCATGTAGTTCAAACTTGAATTACGCACGTAAATGCATTGAAAACTCAGTTAATGCATAAAATGTCCAAACGAACCCCGAAAAATCACAAAAATTCACACAACAATCCTATTGCTCTATGTTGATACGAGAAAAACAATTGACAGCAATAAGAGGCAATGGATGTCGTTTCGTCTCCAAAGGTGGGACGTTCCCTACCGAAAACCAGCATGCTTGTTGCGAGAAGCTCCGGTTTGTGAGAAGCATATACCCAAACATGCCCCGAATGGGACAAAATTTGTACCACGGCATGTTGATTCCGCACCATGATAGCATGCCAAGTTTCATGAATTTCACACGAGTTCTGGATTTAATAGAATTTAAAAACCAGGCATCTCAATGTTTTGCCGGCAATCAACGACGCCTTAGTGTTCGAAATTGATGCCCGTTTCCTGCATGGGACCTAAGCGTGCACCCAATGACACGTATTTGTTTTTTCAAACAATTTATATGCACGGGGCATGTGCATGTAGTTCAAATTTGAATTACGCACATATATGAATTGAAAACTAAGTTAATACATAAAAATGTCCAAACGAAACCCGAAAAAATCACTAAAATTCACACAACACTCATGTTGTTCTATGTTGACACGAGAAAAACAATTGAAAGCAATAAGAGGCAATGGATATCGTTTCGTTCGCAAAGATGGGACGTTCCCTTCCGAAAACCATCATGCTTGTTGTGTGAAGCTCCGGTTTGTGAGAAGCATATACCCAAACATGCCCCAAATGGGACAAGATTTGTTCCAGATGCCGCTCCATGATAGAATGCCAAGTTTCATGAATTTCAGACGAGTTTTCGATTACTAGCATTCAAAAACCAGGCATCTCAATGTTTTACTGGCAATCAAAAGTACCCTGGTGTTTGAAATTGATGCCAATTTCTTGCATGGGACCTAAGAATGCACCCAATGACACATATTTGATTTTTCAACCAATTTATATGCACTCGAGCATGTGCATGTACTTAAAATTTGAATTACGCACATAAATGCATTGAAAACTCAGTTAATGCATAAAAATGTCCAAACGAACCACGAGAAATCACAAAAATTCACACAACACTCCTGTTGTTCTATGTTGACACGAAAAAAATTGAAAGCAATAAGAGGCAATGGATATCATTTCGTCCCCAAAGTTGGGACGTTCCCTACCGAAAACCATCATGCTTGTTGTGAGAAGCTCCGGTTTGTGAGAAGCATATACCCATACCTGCCCCAAATGGGAAAAAATTTGTACCACAGCATGTTGATGTTGTTCCATGATAGCATGCCATATTTCATGAATTTCAGACGAGTTTTGGATTTACTTGAATTTAAAAACTAGGCATCTCAATGTTTTGTCGGCAATCAACGGTGCCCTAGAGTTCGTAATTGATGCACATTTCTTTCATGGGACCTAAGCATCCACCCAATGACACATATTTAATATTTCAACCAACTTATATGCACTGAAGCATGTGCATGTAGTTCAAATTTGAATTACGCACATAAATGCATTGAAAACTCAGTTAATGGATAAAAATATCCAAACGAACCCAGAAAAATCACAAAAATTCACACAACAGCCCAGTTATACTATGTTGATATGAGAAAAAAAATTGAAAGCAATAAGAGGCTATGGATATCGTTTCATCCCCAAAGGTGGGACGTTCCCTACCGAAAACCAGCATGCTTGTTGTGAGAAGCTCCGGTTTGTGAGAAGCATATACCCAAACATGCCCCGAATGGGACAAATTTTTTACCACGGCATGTTGATTCCGCTCCATGATAGCATGCCAAGTTTCATGAATTTCACACGAGTTTTGGATTTACTAGAATTTAAAAACCAGGCATCTCAATGTTTTACCGGCAATCAAAAGTGCCCTGGTGTTTCAAATTGATGCCCATTTCTTGCATGGAACCTAAGCATGCACCCAATGACACAAATTTGATTTTTCAACCAATTTATATGCACTCGAGCATGTGCATGTAGTTCAAATTTGAATTACGCACATAAATGCATTGAAAACTCAGTTAATGCATAAAAATGTCCAAACGAACCACGAAAAATCACAAAAATTCACACAACACTCCTGTTGTTCTATGTTGACACGAAAAAAATTAAAAAGCAATAAGAGGAAATGGATATCGTATCTTCCCCAAAGGTGGGACGTTCCCTACCGAAAACCATCATGCTTGTTGGGAGAAGCACCGGTTTGTGAGAACCATATACCCATACCTGGCCCAAATGGGACAAAATTTGTACCACGGCCTATTGATGCTGTTCCATGATAGCATGCCATCTTTCATGAATTTCAGACGAGTTTTGGATTTACTTGAATTTAAAAACTAGGCATCTCAATGTTTTGTCGACAATCAAGAGTGCCCTGGTGTTCGTAATTGATGCCCATTTCTTGCATGGGACCTAAGCATCCACCCAATGACACATATTTAATATTTCAACCAACTTATATGCACTGAAGCATGTGCATGTAGTTCAAATTTGAATTACGCACATAAATGCATTGAAAACTCAGTTAATGCATAAAAATGTCCAAATGAACCCCGAAAAATCACAAAAATTCACACAACAGCCCTATTATTCTATGTTGATACGAGAAAAAAAATTGAAAGCAATAAGAGGCAATGGATGTCGTTTCGTCCCCAAAGGTGGGACGTTCCCTACCGAAAACCAGCATGCTTGTTGTGAGAAGCTCCGGTTTGTGAGAAGCATATACCCAAACATGCCCCGAATGGGACAAAATTTGTACCACGGCATGTTGATTCCGCTCCATGATAGCATGCCAAGTTTCATGAATTTCACACGAGTTTTGGATTTACAAGAATTTAAAAACCAGGCATCTCAATGTTTTGCCGAAAATCAACCGTGCCCTGGTGTTCGAAATTGATGCCCATTTCTTGCATGGGACCTTAGCATGCACGCAATGACACATATTTGATTTTTCAAACAATTTATATGAACTCAAGCATGTGCATGTAGTTGAAATTTGAATTACGCACATAAATGCATTGAAAACTTAATTAATGCATAAAAATGTCCAAACGAACCACGAAAAATCGCAAAAATACACACAACGCTCCTGTTGTTCTATGTTGACACGAGAAAAGAAATTGAAAGCAATAAGAGGCAATGGATATCGTTTGGTCCCCAAAGGTGGGACGTTCCCTACCGAAAACCATCATGCTTGTTGTGAGAAGCTCCGGTTTGTGAGAAGCATATACCCAAACCTTCCCCAAATGGGGCAAAATTTGTACCACGGCATATTGATGCCGCTCCAAGATAGCATGTCAAGTTTCATTAATTGTAGACGAGTTTTGGATTTACTAGAATTTGAAAACCAGGCATCTCAATGTTTTACCGGCAATCAACGGTGCCCTGGTGTTCGAAATTGATGCCCATTTCTTGCATGCGACCTAAGCATGCACCCAATCACACATATTTAATTTTTCAACCAATTTATATGCACTGGAGCATGTGCATGTAGTTCAAATTTGAATTACGCACATAAACGCATTGAAAACTCAGTTAATGCATAAAAATTTCACACAACACTCCTGTTGTTCTATGTTGACACGAGAAAAAAATTTGAAAGCAAAAGGATGCAATGGATATCGTTTTGTTCCCAAAGGTGGGATGTTCCCTACCGAAAACCATCATACTTGTTGTGAGAAGGTCCGGTTTGTGAGAAGCATACACCCAAACATGCCCCAAACGGGATAAATTTTGTATCATGGCATGTTAATGTCGCTCCAAGATAGCATGCCAAGTTTCATGAACTTCAGATGAGTTTTGGATTTACCAGAATTTAAAAACCATGCATCTCAATGTTTTGCGGGCAATAAACGGTGCCTTAGTGTTCGAAATTGATGCCCATTTCCTGCATGGGACCAAAGAAAGCACACAATGACACATACTTGATTTTTGAACCAATTTATATGCACTGGAGCATGTGCATGTGGTTCAAATTTGAATTATGCACATATATGCTTTGAAAACTCAGTTAATGCATAAAAATGTCCAAACGAACCCCGAAAAAATCACTAAAATTCACACAACACTCATGTTCTTCTATGTTCACACGAGAAAAAAAATTGAAAGCAATAAGAGGCACTGGATATCGTTTCGTCCCCAAAGATGGGACGTTCCCTTCCGAAAACCATCATGTTTGTTATGAGAAGCTTCGGTTTGTGAGAAGCATAGACCCAAACATGCCAAAAATGGGACAAATTTTGTACCACGACATGTTGATGCCGTTCCATGATAGCATACCAACTTTCATGAATTTCACACGAGTTTTGGATTTACTAGAATTTAATAACGAGGCATTGATACGTACCAAACGTATCCATAATTTTTGCTTTTGACATGCTTGTTTTGCATCATTGTCTCATGTTTATATCCTAGTTTTTATCTTTTTAGGCATTTATTGGACTAACCTACTAATGGTTGCAAAAGTGCACAATGTTCTTGTTTTACACTTTATTGTGTAGGAATTACTTGGAAATTGACAAAAACGCAAAAGGAGTCGTATTGGAGTAGGACTCTGACTTTCCTGAAATCTGTCTGAGAACGTTTTTTAAAGATGGTCACGTTCCGGCCCGAAGACTACGTCAAACGGAAAAATTCTAGTTGCGAAAGTTGTGGGGAATTTCGAGAGGATGCTTCTGGATATAAAATTCGTCCAAATTGGAGTCCGGACGGCAGAGAAAAGCCCGTTTTACTGAAGCCCAAAATCTGATGACGGGAATCCGAGAGTCTATATAAAGAAAGGAAACCTAGGTCACCAAGGGCCACGAATTTTCCTCCTCCCAGGCCGCCGTCTTGGAGGGAAGGACCAGCACCATTGTAGCACTATCCACAAGGAAGAAGGGGGGCCAAGGAGCCGCTTGCCCCTAGGGCCGCCGGCCGTCTCCTCCTCGCGGGGCTGCACCTCTCCATCAACACCACCATCAAGCTCCTCCTCACCATGTCCATGTGTGAGTAGTCTTCTCCGGGGCTGAGGGCTTGTACGTGTAACTATGTGGCTATCTCTCTCTCCCATGATGTGATCTTCGTTGTGATCATAGGCTATGTTAATCTAGGGTGATACCATGATACTTCCCCTTCCTCTATGTATTGGATTGATGTACTCACTTGTCTTTATCTAGTATAATCCCCGAGACCAAGGTGACAACGGTCTATTGGACATGGATTAGAACAATATTTTCATGAGTGATTTCCTCTTTTGTGTGTTGATTGAAGATTGAGAGTCTCTTGGTGCTTGTCTTTGACTATCCTTTAGATATGTTGTGGTGATTGTGGTACTCTCTTTGGATGGCCGCGGTGACATTGGGAAATCCATAGATTGAGAACTACGAACTTTGAGGTGTGCTTTTGTAGCCCTACATAATTCTCGTCCTCTCTTGACCACAAAGAAATGACCTCCGGGTGCGTCTCCATTGCATGTTTTATGGGAAATATCATGTGATTCGATTATGTTAATGTTGTTGGGAGTTGCCACTAGTGAAAGTATGATCCCTAGGCCTTGTTTTCATCAATTGAACACCGTTTATTTTCAGTTTTGTTACATGTTTGCTTGCTGCCATTTTTATTTCAGATTTACAAATACATCTTTTGCCATCCATATCACTTGCCATTTAACATCTCTTCACCGAACTAGTGCACCTATACATCTGAAAAGTGTATTTGGTGTGTTGGGGACACAAGAGACTTCTTGTTTCTTAATTGCAGGGTTGCTTGAAAGGGGTACGTTCAACCTCCACTTCCCTGAGTTCGATAAACATTGGGTTACTCACTTAAGGGAAATTTGCTGCTGTCCTACAAACCTCTACTCTTGGAGGCCCAACACTGTCTACAGGAATATAAGCGTGTAGTAGACATCAAGCTATTTCTGGCGCCGTTGCCGGGGAGGTGAGTGCTTGAAGGTATATCTTTAGATCTTGCAATTAAATCTTTTCGTTTCATGTTTTTAGTTTCACTAGTTATGTTTATGGAAAATCGCACTCTTAGTTCGCTGCTTGGGGAAGGCCGCTTTACCACACCCGTGGTAGAGAAGTCTCCTCCACCTAGTGAATGTATCCCGTTCCAAATACCACTTGGGATAATTGAAATAATTATGAATGATCATTATGATGGGACAGTCAATCCTAGTATTCATTTGTTGAAACTTACAGAACTTTGTGAGTTGTTTAAGATTTCAGGTTTGACAAGAGATGGAGTCATGAGGAAATTATTTGCCTTGTCCCTGAAAGGAAAAGCATTGGAATGGTATAGGCTACTAGATGACTCTCACCTGCTGGATTGGGAAGAGATCCAGTCTCTCTTTTACTCCAAGTTTTATCCTGTTCATGAAGTCCATGAGAATAGGAATTATGTTTATAATTTCTATCCTCATGATGGAGAGAGCGTAGCTCAAGCTTGGGGGAGAATGAAAACGTTAATGCTAAAAAGTCCTAACCATGGGCTCCCCAAAGATGCTTATGTGGAGAGTAAGAGTACCTTTTTGCATGTGGATCATGGTAACAATGCTTTATGTGATGCTTATATTGTTGAGTTTATTCGTGATCTCACTGAAAATTATTATGAGAAGGGAACATATGCTTATAGATATTTCAATAATATTAAGTTCCCTCTCTTTATGTTGAAGGTTTTGAAGCTGCATCTGTTTTGTCTTCCTATGCTTATTGATTTGTGCTTCAATGAATTATTCTATTGCAATATTCCTATACATAGGAAGCATGTTAGGCTTAAATGTATTTGGTATTTGCTTCTTGATGCTCTCTTTTGTTCTTCAACTCTTATTCCTACGAGAGCATCATTAAAGTCTTAAGCCTATCTTTATGGCTATAAACAAAGAGCTCTAGGGAGACAACCCTTGTTATCTTTGCTTTCAGTTTGTTCTTTCAGTTTTTAGTGGTCTTGATGTTTGTTACTACTGTAGCAACATCATTGTATCTTTATTTTTCAGCTTTGTGCCAAGTTTAGCCTCCGATTGCAAGAAAGTTCAAAAGTTGTGACGTGCAGTCCAGAAAATAGATTCTGTCCTTGGACAGAAAAATTCGTATAAAATCACCAGACCATCTTTTTGGTCTGAATGTTTTCGACAGCGTGCTCTATACAATTGGCTTTCGGGCGTCTGTTCTGAGTTTTTTGATTTGAGTTGCAGAAGTGCCCCGAAAAAATTATTTACTACCTGCTGGTCTGTTTTTCACAGATTCTGTCCTGTTTTGCCTTTCCTTCGTTTTGCAAACCTTGAGCTTGCTTTTTCTTTGCAAAAACCTTTTGGCAATCTTGAGAAACAGTAGCTCTTCAAGATTATCCTTATTTCCAGTAGGGAAAAATTATTTTATTGTGGGTACTAACCTCGCTAATCAGATTATGATGAGTTATGTATGAAGGGAGTTTTCAAGTATGCGAGGGAAGATGTTAAAAGAAGATTCAGGAGGGTCAAACGCTCAAGCTTGGGGATGCCCCCGTGCACCCCCAAGAAATATTCAAGAAGACTCAAGCGTCAAAGCTTGGGGATGCCCCCATGCATCCCCTTCTCCATCAACAATTATCAGTTCGTCTTTCGTTCCACTATATTTTAATCACTACATGCGTTATGTGCTATGCTTGGAGCGTCTTGCTCTTAGTTTCCCTTTTAGTTTTCTTTAGCTTTGCTTGCTGTTCATAATAAGTTAGATCCTAGCCTTCATTGTTTGGGATAGAAATACGCTCCACTTCAACCTAGAACACAACATAGGATTTTTATGCTTATCTTTGCTGTTTGTGTTCTTTATCTTTTCATAGCTGCTGTCATGCTTAGCTCTTAGTTTTCATGCTTATCTTTTTAAGAGATTTTGTTTAGGTTGTTGCTTCTGGAACTCTCTTGAGTTATCATGCTTATCTTGTTAAGAGAGTTGGCTTCTGTGGCACTGGTTGATATGTCTATGATAAAAATGCTATGTGCATAATGGTGCTTAGTAGTTCATGTTTTCTTATGGTTAGTCTCAAATAGCTGGGGTTCTTAATGTGTTATTGAAGTACCAGCATGATTTGTTTGCCTATGATGTGGTATGGTTTAGTGATATCTTCCTCCAAGAATTTATTTTGATTGACTTGGCATATGCTCACGCATATTTAAGACTGTAAAGAAAGTCTATCAAGCCTTGATGGTCTTTAATTTCTGAGTAGTGATATAACTTGCATGCCCGATTCAATGTTGCTTTGTCGCTCTGCATGATTATGGCCGCCATTGCTCTCTTAGTTGGTCGCTCCCAATCTTTTGCTAGTCTTCACCTGTACTAAGCAGACTGACTGCTTGTGCATCCAAAATCCTTGAAACCAGTTATGCCATATGAGTCCACCATACCTACCTATATGTGGTATTTCACCGCCACTCCAAGTAAATTTACATGTGCTAACTTTAAAACCTTCAAAATAATTCCTTGTTTTTGCAATACATAGCTCATGGGAAAGTAGCTTAAAAACTATTGTGGTAAAGAATATGTCGCTTATGTATCTTATTTCTTATAAGTTGCTCGTTGAGCGGTATCCATGTTTCTGGGGACGCCATCAACTGTTACACTTTTGTTGAATATCATGTGAGTTGCTATGCATGTTCGTCTTGTCTGAAGTAAGGGTGATTTGCCATGAGTTGAATGGTTTGAGTATGCATATTGTTAGAGAAGAACATTGGGCCGCCAACCAAAGCCATGTATCATGGTGGAAGTTTTAGCTTGGACATTAATCCTCAATCTCTTATGAGAATATTATCTATTGTTGAATGCTTAAGCATTAAAGAGGAGTCCATTATCTATTTTCTATGTTGTACCGGTATGGATGTCCTCAAGTTGAGATCTATCAAAAACGAGAAATCAAATGCGATCTATCTCCTTGGACCTTTGTACAGGTGACATAGAGGTACCCCTTTGTGACACTTGGTTGAAACATATGTAATGCAATGATAATCCATGGAAATCCGAGCTAATTAGGACAAGGTGCGAGCACTATTGGTATTCGATGCATGAGGCTTGCAACTTATAGGATATCTTATGCATAACACATATGAAGTATTACTACCGTTGACAAAACTGTTTCTATGTTTTCAAAATAAAAAGCTCTAGCACATGAGTAATCCCTGCTTCCCTCTGCGAAGGGCCATTCTTTTACTTTTATGTTTTCAAAATTTGTACCACGACATGTTGATGCCGTTCCATGATAGCATGCCAACTTTCATGAATTTCACACGAGTTTTGGATTTACTAGAATTTAATAACGAGGCATTGATACGTCCCAAACGTATCCATAATTTTTGCTTGTGACATGCTTGTTTTGCATCATTGTCTCATGTTTATATCCAAGTTTTCTATCTTTTTAGGCATTTATTGGACTAACCTACTAATGGTTGAAAAGTGCACAATGTTCTTGTTTTACACTTTATTGTGTAGGAATTACTTGGAAATTGACAAAAACGTAAAAGGAGTCGTATTGGAGTAGGACTATGACTTTCCTGAAATCTGTCTGAGAACGTTTTTTAAAGATAGTCACGTTCCGGCACAAAGACGACGTCAAACGAAAAAAGTCTAGTTGCGAAAGTTGTGGGGAATTTCGAGAGGATGCTTCTGGATATAAAATTCGTCCAAATTGGAGTCCGGACGGCGGAGAAAAGCCCGTTTTACTGAAGCCCAAAATCTGATGACGGGAATCCGAGAGTCTATATAAAGAAAGGAAACCTAGGTCACCAAGGGCCATGAATTTTCCTCCTCCTAGGCCGCCATCTTGGAGGGGAGGACCAGCACCATTGCAGCACCATCCACAAGGAAGAAGGGGGGCCAAGGAGCCGCTGCCCCCTAGGGCCGCCGCCGTCTCCTCCTCGCCGCCGCCGCCCCCTAGGGCCGCCGGCCGTCTCCTCCTCGCGGGGCTGCACCTCTCCATCAACACCACCATCAAGCTCCTCCTCACCATGTCCATGTGTGAGTAGTCTTCTCCGGGGCTGAGGGCTTGTACGTGTAGCTATGTGGTTATCTCTCTCTCCCATGATGTGATCTTCGTTGTGATCATAGGCTATGTTAATCTAGGGTGATCCCATGATACTTCCCCTTCCTCTATGTATTGGATTGATGTACTCTCTTGTCTTTATCTAGTATAATCCCCGAGACCAAGGTGACAGCGGTCTATTGGACATGGATTAGAAGAATATTTTCATGAGTAATTTCCTCTTTTGTGTGTTGATTGAAGATTGTGAGTCTCTTGGTGCTTGTCTTTGACTATCCTTTAGATATGTTGTGGTGATTGTGGTACTCTCTTTGGATGGCCGCGGTGACATTGGGAAATCCATAGATTGAGAACTACGAACTTTGAGGTGTGCTTTTGTAGCCTACATAATTCTCGTCCTCTCTTGACCACAAAGGAATGACCTCCGGGTGCGTCTCCATTGCATGTTTTATGGGAAATATCATGTGATTCGATTATGTTAGTGTTGTTGGGAGTTGCCACTAGTGAAAGTATGATCCCTAGGCCTTGTTTTCATCAATTGAACACCGTTTACTTTCAGTTTTGATACATGTTTGCTTGCTGCCATTTTTATTTCAGATTTACAAATACATCTTTTGCCATCCATATCACTTGCCATTTAACATCTCTTCGCCGAACTAGTGCACCTATACATCTGAAAAGTGTATTTGGTGTGTTGGGGACACAAGAGACTTCTTGTTTCTTAATTGCAGGGTTGCTAGAAAGGGGTACGTTCAACCTCCACTTCCCTGAGTTCGATAAACCTTGGGTTACTCACTTAAGGGAAATTTGCTGCTGTCCTACAAACCTCTCCTCTTGGAGGCCCAACACTGTCTACAGGAATAGAAGCGTGTAGTAGACATCAGGCATCTCATTCTTTTGTCGGCAATCAACGGTGCCTTGGTGTTCGTAATTGATGCCCATTTCTTGCATGGGACCTAAGCATGTACCCAATGACATATATTTTATTTTTCTACCAATTTATATGCACTTGAGCATGTGCATGTAGTTCAAATTTGAATTATGCACATAAATGCATTGAAAACTCAGTTGATGCATAAAAATGTCCAAACGAACCCCGAAAAATCACAAAAATCACACAACAGTCCTGTTGATCTATGTTGACATGAGAAAAAAAATTGAAAGCAATAAGAGGCAATGGATATCGTTTCGTCCCCAAAGGTGGGACGTTCCCTACCGAAAACCATCATGCTTGTTGTGAGAAGCTCCGGTTTGTGAGAAGCATATACCCATACCTGCCCCAAATGGGACAAAATTTGTACCACAACATGTTGATGCCGTTCCATGATAGCATGCCATCTTTCATGAATTTCAGACGAGTTTTGGATTTACTTGAATTTAAAAACTAGGCATCTCAATGTTTTGTCGGCAATCAACGGTGCCCTGGTGTTCGTAATTGATGCCCATTTCTTGCATGGGACCTAAGCATCCACCCAATGACACATATTTAATATTTCAACCAACTTATATGCACTAAAGCATGTGCATGTAGTTCAAATTTGAATTACGCACATAAATGCATTGAAAACTCAGTTAATGCATAAAAATGTCCAAACGAACCATGGAAAATCACAAAAATTCACACGACACTCATGTTGTTCTATGTTGGCACGATAATTTTTTAAAGAAATACGAGGCAATGGATATCATTTTGTCCCCAAAGGTGGGATGTTCCCTACCGAAAACCATCATGCTTGTTGTGAGAAGCTCCGGCTTGTGAGAAGCATATACCCAAACATGCCCCAAATGGGACAAAATTTGTACCACAGCATGTTGATGCCGCTCCATGATAGCATGCCAAGTTCCATGAATTTCAGATGAGTTTTGGATTTACTATAATTTAAAAACCAGGCATCTCAATGTTTTGCCGGCAATCAACGGTGCCCTGGTGTTCGAAATTCATGCCCATTTCTTGCATGGGACCTAAGCATGCACCCCAAGGACACAAATTTAATTTTTCAACCAATTTATATGCACTGGAGCATGTGCATGTAGTTCAAATTTGAATTATGCACATAAATGCATTGAAAACTCAGGTAATGCACAAAAATGTGCAAACGAACCCCAAAAAAATCACAAAAATTCACACGACACTCATGTTGTTCTATGTTGACGCGATATTTTTTTAAAGCAATACGAAGCAATGGATATCATTTCGTCCCCAAAGGTGGGACGTTCCCTACCGAAAACCGTCATGCTTGTTGTGACATGCTCCGGTTTGTGAGAAGCATATACCCAAACCTGCTCCAAATGGGAAAATTTGTACCATGGCATGTTGATGCCACTCAATGATAGCATGCCAAGTTTCATGAATTTCAGACGAGTTTTGGATTTACTAAAATTTTAAAACCAAGCATCTCAATGTTTTTCCGGCAATCAACGGTGACCTGGTGTTCGAAATTCAAGCCCATTTCTTGCATGGGACCTAAGCATGCACCCAAGGACACATATTTGATTTTTCAACCAATTTATATGCACTAGAGCATCTTCATGTAGTTCAAATTTGAATTATGCACATAAATGCATTGAAAACTCAGTTAATGCATAAAAATGTCAAAACGAACCTCGAAAAATCACAAAAATTCACACAACACTCCTGTTGTTCTATGTTGACACGAGAAAAAAATTTGAAAGCAATAAGAGGCAATTGATATCGTTTCGTCCCCAAAGGTGGGACGTTCCCTACCGAAAACCATCATGCTTGTTGTGAGAAGCTCTGGTTTGTGCGAAGCATATACCCAAACCTGCCCCAAATGGGACGAAATTTGTACCACGGCATGTTGATGCCACTCCATAATAGCATGCCAAGTTTCATGAATTTCAGACGTGTTTTGGATTTACTAGAATTTAAAAACCAAGCATCTCAATGTTTTGCCGACAATCAACAGTGCCCTGGTGTTCGAAATTCATGCCCATTTCTTGCATGGGACCTAAGCACGCACCCAAGGACACAAATTTGATTTTTCAACCAATTTATATGCACTAGAGCATGTGCATGTAGTTAAAATTTCAATTACGCACATAAATGCATTGAAAACTCAGTTAATGCATAAAAATGTCCAAACGAACCCCAAAAATCCCAAAAATTCACACAACACTCCTGTTGTTCTGTGTTGACACGAGAAACAAATTTGAAAGCAATAAGAGGCAATGGATATCGTTTCATCCCCAAAGGTTGGATGTTCCCTACCGAAAACCATCATGCTTGTTGTCAGAAGCTCCGGTTTGTGAGAAGCATATACCCAAACATGACCCAAATGGGACAAAATATGTACCACGGCATGTTGATGCTGCTCTATGATAGCATGCCAAGTTTCATGGATTTCACACGAGTTTTGGATTTACTAGAATTTAAAAACCAGGCATCTCAATGCTTTGCCGGCAATCAATGGTGCCCTTGTGTTCAAAATTCATGTCCATTTCTTGCATGGGACCAAAGCATGCACCCAACGACACAGATTTGGTTTTTCAACCAATTTATATGCACTGGAGCATGTGCACGTAGTTCAAATTTCAATTACGCACATAAATGCATTGAAAACTCAGTTAATGCATAAAAATGTCCAAATGAACTATGAAAAACCACAAAAATTCACACAACACTCCTGTTGTTCTATGTTGACACGAGAAAAAATTTGAAAGCAATAAGGGGCAATGGATATTGTTTCGTCCCGAAAGGTGGGACGTTCCCTACCGAAAACCATCATGCTTGTTGCGAGAAGCTCCGGTTTGTGAGAAGCATATACCCAAACATGCCCCAAATGGGACAAAATTTGTACCAAGGCATGTTGATGCTGCTCCAGGATAGCATGCAAAGATTCATGAATTTTAGACGAGTTTTGGATTTAGTAGAAATTAAAAACCAGGCATCTCAATGTTTTGCCGACAATCAACTGTGCCTTGGTGTTCGAAATTCATGCCCGTTTCTTGCATGGGACCTAAGCATGCACCGAAGGACACAAATTTGATTTTTTTTCAACCAATTTATATGCACTGGAGCATGTGCATGTAGTTGAAAGTTGAATTACGCACATAAATGCACTGAAAACTCAGTTAATGTATAAAAAAGTCCAAACGAACCCCGAAAAATCACAAAAATTGACACAACACTCCTGTTGTTCTATGTTCACACGAGAAAAAAAATTGAAAGCAATAAGAGGCAATTGATATCGTTTCGTCCCCAAAGGTGGGACGTTCCCTACCGAAAACCATCATGCTTGTTGTGTGAAGTTCCGGCTTGTGAGAAGCATATACCCAAACATGCCCCAAATGGGACAAAATTTGTACCACCGCATGTTGATGCCGCTTCATGATAGCATGGCAAGTTTCATGAATTTCAGATGAGTTTTGGATTTACTAGAATTTAAAAACTAGGCTTCTCAATGTTTTGCCGGCAATCAACGGTGCCTTGGTGTTTGAAATTCATGCCCATTTCTTGTATGGGACCTAAGCATGCATCCAAGAACACATATTTGATTTTTCAACCAATTTATATGCACTCGAGCATGTGCATGTAGTTCAAATTTGAATTATGCACATAATTGCATTGAAAACTCAGTTAATGCATAAAAATGTCCAAATGTACCCCGATAAATCACAAAAATTCACACAACACTCTTGTTGTTCTATGCTGACACGAGAAAAAAATTTGAAAGCAAAAAGCGGCAATGGATATTGTTTCGTCCCCAAAGGTGGGACGTTCTCTACCGAAAACCATCATGCTTGTTGTGAGAAGCTCCGGTTTGTGAGAAGCATATACCCAAACCTGCTCCAAATGGGAAAAAAAAATTGTACCATGGCATGTTGATGCCACTCAATGATAGCATGACAAGTTTCATGAATTTCAGACGAGTTTTGGATTTACTAGAATTTAAAAACCAAGCATCTCAATGTTTTGCCGGCAATCAACGGTGCCCTGGTGTTCGAAATTCATGCCCATTTCTTGCATGGGACCTAAGCAAGCACCCAAGGAGACATATTTGTGTTTTCAACATATTTATATGCAATAGAGCATGTGCATGTCGTTCAAATTTGAATTCTGCACATAAATGCATTGGAAACTCAGTTAATGCATTAAAATGTCCAAACGAACCCCGAAAAATCACAAAAATTCACACAACACTCCTGTTGTTCTATGTTGACACGAGAAAATTTCTGAAAGCAATAAGAGGCAATGGATATTGTTTCGTCCCCAATGGTGGGACGTTCCCTACCGAAAACCATCATGCTTGTTGTGAGAAGCTATGGTTTGTGAGAAGCATATACCGAAACCTGCCCCAAATGGGACGAAATTTGTACCACGGCATGTTGATGCCACTCCATGATAGCATGCCAAGTTTCATGAATTTCAGACGTGTTTTGGATTTACTAGAATTTGATAACCAGGCATCTCTATGTTTTGCCGACAATCAACAGTGCCCTGGTGTTCGAAATTCGTGCCCATTTCTTGCATGGGACCTAAGCACGCACCCAAGGAGACATATTTGATTTTTCAACAAATTTATATGCACTGGAGCATGTGCATGTAGTTAAAATTTGAATTACGCACATAAATGAATTGAAAACTCAGTTAATGCATAAAAATGTCCAAACTAGCCCCAAAAATCACAAAAGTTCACACAACACTCCTGGTGTTCTATGTTGACGCGAGAAAAAAAATTGAAAGCAATAAGAGGCAATGGATATCGTTTCGTCCGCAAGGTTAGACGTTCCCTACCGAAAACCATCATCCTTGTTGTGAGAAGCTCTGGTTTGTGAGAAGCATATACCCAAACATGACCCAAATGGGACAAAATATGTACCACGGTATGTTCATGCTGCTCCATGATAGCATGCCAAGTTTCATGGATTTCACACGAGTTTTGTATTTACTAGAATTCAAAAACCGGGCATCTCAATGTTTTGGCGGCAATCAACGGTGCCCTGGTGTTCAAAATTCATGTCCATTTCTTGCATGGGACCTAAGCATGCACCCAACGACACAGATTTAGTTTTTCAACCAATTTATATGCACTGGAGCATGTGGACGTAGTTCAAATTTGAATTACGCACATAAATGCATTGAAAACTCAGTTAATGTATAAAAATGTCCAAATGAACCATGAAAACCCACAAAAATTCACACAACACTCCTGTTGTTCTATGTTGACACGAGAATTTTTTTGAAAGCAATAAGGGGCAATCGATATTGTTTCGTCCCCAAAGGTGGGACGTTCCCTACCGAGAACCATCATGCTTGTTGTGAGAAGCTCCGGTTTGTGAGAAGCATATACCCAAACATACCCCAAATGGGACAAAATTTGTACCAAGGCATGTTGATGCCGCTCTAGGATAGCATGCCAAGTTTCATGAATTTTAGTAGAGTTTTGTATTAACTAGAATTTCAAAACCAGGCATCTCAATGTTTTGCCGGCAATCAACTATGCCCCGGTGTTCGAAATTCATGCCCGTTTCTTGCATGGGACCTAAGCATGCACCCAAGGACACAAATTTGATTTTTCAACCAGTTTATATGCACTGGAGCATGTGCATGTAGTTAAAATATGAATTACGCACTTAAATGCATTGAAAACTCAGTTAATGCATAAAAATATCGAAACGAACCCCGAAAAATCACAAAAATTCACACAACCCTCCCGTTGTTCTATATTGACACGAGAAAAAAAATTGAAAGCAAAAAGGGGCAATGGATATCATTTCGTCCCCAAAGGTGGGACGTTCCCTACCGAAAACCATCATGTCTGGTTGTGAGAAGTTCCGGCTTGTGAGAAGCATATACCCAAACATGCCCCAAATGGGACAAAATATGTACCACGGCATGTTGATGCTGCTCCATGATAGCATGCCAAGTTCATGGATTTCACACGACTTTTGGATTTACTAGAATTTAGAAACCAGGCATCTCAATGTTTTGCCGGCAATCAACTGTGCCCTGCTGTTCGAAATTCATGCCCGTTTCTTGCATGGGACCTAAGAATGCACCAAAGGACACAAATTTGATTTTTCAACCAATTTATATGCACTAGAGTACGTGCATGTGGTTAAAATTTGAATTACGCACATAAATGCATTGAAAACTCTGTTAATGCATAAAAATGTCCAAACGAACCTCGAAAAATCACAAAAATTCACACAACACTCCTGTTGTTCTATGTTGACACGAGAAAAAAAATTGAAAGCAATAAGAGGCAATTGATATCGTTTCGTCCCCAAAGGTGGGACTTTCCCTATCGAAAACCATCATGCTTGTTGTGAGAAGTTCCGGCTTCTGAGAAGCATATACCCAAACATGCCCCAAATGGGACAAAAATTTTACCACCGCATGTTGATGCCGCTTCATGATAGCATGCCAAGTTTCATGAATTTCCGATGAGATTTGGATTTACTAGAATTTAAAAACTAGGCATCTCAATGTTTTGCCGCAATCAACGGTGCCCTACTGTTCGAAATTCATGCCCATTTCTTGTATGGGACCTAAGCATGCTCCCAAGGACCCATATTTGATTTTTCAACCAATTTATATGCACTAGAGCATGTGCATGTAGTTCAAATTTGAATTATGCACATAAATGCATTGAAAACTCCGTTAATGCATAAAAATGTCCAAACGAACCCCGAAATTTCACAAAAATTCACACAACACTCCTGTTGTTCTATGTTGACACGAGAAAAAATTTGAAAGCACTAAGAGGCAATGTATATCGTTTCGTCCCCAAAGGTGGGACGTCCCCTACCGAAAACCATCATGCTTTTTGTGAGAAGCTCTGGTTTGTGAGAAGCATATACCCAAACCTGCCCCAAATGGGACGAAATTTGTACCACGGCATGATAATGCCACTCCATAATAGCATGCCAAGTTTCATGAATTTCAGACGTGTTTTGGATTTACTAGAATTTAAAAACCACGCATGTCAATGTTCTGCCGGCAATCAACGGTGCCCTGGTGTTCGAAATTCATGCCCATTTCTTGCATGGGACCTAAGAATGCACCAAAGGACACAAATTTGATTTTTCAACCAATTTATATGCACTGGAGCATGTGCATGTAGTTAAAATTTGAATTACGCACATAAATGCATTGAAAACTCTGTTAATGCATAAAAATGTCCAAACGAACCTCAAAAAATCACAAAAATTCACACAACACTCCTGTTGTTCTATGTCGACACGAGAAATTTTTTTGAAAGAAATAAGAGGCAATTGATATCGTTTCGTCCCCGAAGGTGGGACGTTCCCTATCGAAAACCATCATGCTTGTTGTGAGAAGTTCCGGCTTGTGAGAAGCATATACCCAAACATGCCCCAAATGGGACAAATTTTTTACCACCGCATGTTGATGCCGCTTCATGGTAGCATGCCAAGTTTCATGAATTTCAGATGAGATTTGGATTTACTAGAATTTAAAAACTAGGCATCTCAATGTTTTGCCGGTAATAAACGGTGCCCTGCTGTTCGAAATTCATGCACATTTCTTGTATGGGACCTAAGCATGCACCCAAGGACACATATTTGATTTTTCAACCAATTTATATGCACTGGAGCATGTGCATGTAGTTCAAATTTGAATTATGCACATAAATGCATTGAAAACTCAATTAGTGCATAAAAATGTCCAAACGAACCCCAAAAAATCACAAAAATTCACACAACACTCCTGTTGTTCTATGTTGACACGAGAAAAAATTTGAAAGCAAAAAGGGGCAATGGATATTGTTTCGTCCCCAAAGGTGGGACGTTCCCTACCGAAAAACATCATGCTTGTTGTGAGAAGCTCCGGTTTGTGAGAAGCATATACCCAAACATGCCCCAAATGGGTCAAAATTTGTACCATGGCATGTTGATGCCGCTCCATGATAGAATGCTAAGTTTCATGAATTTCAGATTCTTTTTGATTTACTAGAATTTAAAAACCAGGCATCTCAATGTTTTGCCGTCAATCAACGGTGCCCTGGTGTTCGAAATTCATGCCCATTTCTTGCATGGGACCTAAGCATGCACCCAAGGACACATATTTGATTTTTCAACCAATTTATATGCGCTGGAGTATGTGCATGTAGTTCAAATTTGAATTACGCACATAAATGCAATGAAAACTCAGTTAATGCATAAAAATGTCCAAATGAACCATGAAAAACCACAAAAATTGACACAACACTCCTGTTGTTCTATGTTGACACTTGAAATTTTTTGATAGCAACAAGGGGCAATGGATATTGTTTCGTCCCCAAAGGTGGGACGTTCCCTACCGAAAACCATCATGCTTGTTGTGAGAAGCTCCGGTTTGTGAGAAGCATATACCCAAACATGCCTCAAATGGGACAAAATTTGTACCAAGGCATGTTGATGCCGCTCGAGGATAGCATGCCAAGTTTCATGAATTTCAGACGAGTTTTGGATTTACTAGAATTTAAAAACCAGCCATCTCAATGTTTGCCGGCAATCAACTGTGCCCTGGTGTTCGAAATTCATGCCCGTTTCTTGCATGGGACCTATGCATGCACCCAAGGACACAAATTTGATTTTTCAACCAATTTATATGCACTAGAGCATGTGCATGTAGTTAAAATTTGAATTACGCACATAAATGCATTGAAAACTCAGTTAATGCATAAAAATATCCAAACGAATACCGAAAAATCACAAAAATTCACACAACACTCATGTTGTTCTATGTTGACACGAGAAAAAAAAATTAAAGCAATAAGAGGCAATTGATATCATTTCGTCCACAAAGGTGAGACGTTCCCTACCGAAAACCATCATTCTTGTTGTGAGAAGCTCCGGTTTGTGAGAAGCATATACCCAAACATGCCCCAAATTGGACAAAATTTGTACCAAGGCATGTTGATGCCGCTCCAGGATAGCATGCCAAGTTTCATGAATTTCAGACGAGTTTTGGATTTAGTAGAATTTAAAAACTAGGCATCTCAATGTTTTGCGGGCAATCAACTGTGCCCTGGTGTTCGAAATCCATGCCTGTTTCTTGCATTGGACCTAAGCATGCACCCAAGGACACAAATTTGATTTTTCATCCAATTTATTGTCACTGGAGCATGTGCATGTAGTTAAAATTTGAATTACGCACAAAAATGCATTGAAAACTCAGTTAATGCATAAAAATATCCAAACGAACCCCGAACAGCACTCCCGTTGTTCTATGTGGACACGAGAAATTTTTTTGAAAGCAATAAGAGGCAATTGATATCGTTTCGTCCCCAAAGGTGAGACGTTCCCTACCGACAACCATCATGCTTGTTGTGAGAAGCTCCAGTTTGCGAGAAGCATATACCCAAACATGCCCCAAATGGGACAAAATTTGCACCAAGGCATGTTGATGCCGCTCTAGGATAGCATGCCAAGTTTCATGAATTTCAGACGAGTTTTGGATTTACTAGAATTTAAAAACCAGGCATCTCAATGTTTTGCCGGCAATCAACTGTGCCCTGGTTTTCGAAAATCATGCCCGTTTCTTGCATGGGACCTAAGCATGCACCCAAGGACACAAATTTGATTTTTCAACCAGTTTATATGCACTGGAGCATGTGCATGTAGTTAAACTTTGTATTACGCACATAAATGCATTGAAAACTCAGTTAATGCATAAAAAATATCCAAACGAACCCCGAAAAATCACAAAAATTCACAGAACACTCCTGTTGTTCTATGTGGACACGAGATTTTTTTTTGAAAGGAATAAGAGGCAATTGATATCGTTTCGTCCCCAAAGGTGAGACGTTCCCTACCGAAAACCATCATGCTTGTTGTTAGAAGTTCCAGCTTGTGAGAAGCATATACCCAAACATGCCCCAAATGGGAAAAAATTTGTACCACCGCATGTCGATGCCGCTTCATGATAGCATGCCAAGTTTCATGAATTACAGATGAGTTTTGGATTTACTAGAATTTAAAAACCAGGCATCTCAATGTTTTGCCGGTAATCAACGGTGCCCTGGTGTTCGAAATTCATGCCCATTTCTTGCATGGGACCTAAGCATGGACGCAAGGACACAAATTTTATTTTCAACCAATTTATATGCACTGGAGCATGTGCATGTAGTTCAAATTTGAATTATGCACATAAATGGATTGGAAACTCAGTTAATGCATAAAAATGTCCTAACGAACCCCGAAAAATAAGAAAAATTCACACGACACTCATGTTGTTATATGTTGACACGATAATTTTTTTAAAGCAATACGAGGCAATGGATATCATTTCGTCCCCAAATGTGGGATGTTCCCTACCGAAAACCATCATGCTTGTTGTGACAAGCTCCGGTTTGTGAGAAGCATATACCCAAACCTGCTCCAAATGGGAAACATATTGTACCATGGCATGTTGATGCCACTCAATGATAGCATGCCAAGTTTCATGAATTTCAGACGAGTTTTGGATTTACTAGAATTTAAAAACCAAGCATCTCAATGTTTTGCCGGCAATCGACGGTGCCCTGGTGTTCGAAATTCATGCCCATTTCTTGCATGGGACCTAAGCATGCACCCAAGGAGACATATTTGATTTTTCAACATATTTATATGCACTAGAGCATGTGCATGTAGTTCAAATTTGAATTCTGCACTTAAATGCATTGAAAACTCAGTAAATGCATTAAAATGTCCAAACGAACCCCGAAAAATCACAAAAATTCACACAACACTCCTGTTGTTCTATGTTGACACGAGAAATTTTTTGAAAGCAATAAGAGGCAATGGATATCGTTTCATCCCCAAAGGTGGGACGTTCCCTACCGAAAACCATCATGCTTGTTGTGGGAATCTCTGGTTTGTGAGAGGCATATACCCAAACCTGCCCCAAATGGGACGAAATTGGTACCACGGCATGTTGATGCCACTCCATGATAGCATGCCAAGTTTCATGAATTTCGGACGTGTTTTGAATTTACTAGAATATAAAAACCAGGCATCTCAATGTTTTGCCGACAATCAACAGTGCCCTGGTGTTCGAAATTCATGCCCATTTCTTGCATAGGACCTAAGCACGCACCCAAGGACACAGATTTGATTTTTCAACCAATTTATATGCACTAGAGCATGTGCATATAGTTAAAATTTGAATTACGCACATAAATGCATTGAAAACTCAGTTAATTCATAAAAATGTCCAAACGAACCCCAAAAAACACAAAAATTCACCAACACTCCTCTTGTTCTGTGTTGACCCGAGAAAAAAAATTAAAGCAATAAGAGGCAATGGATATCGTTTCGTCCCCAAAGGTTGGACGTTCCCTACCGAAAACCATCATGCTTGTAGTGAGAAGCTCCGGTTTGTGAGAAGCATATACCCAAACATGACACAAATGGGACAAAATATGTACCACGGCATGTTGATGCTGCTCCATGATAGCATGCCAAGTTCCATGGATTTCACACGAGTTTTGGATTTACTAGAATTTAAAAACCAGGCATCTCAATGTTTTGCCGGCAATCAACGGTGCCCTGGTGTTCAAAATTCATGTCCATTTCTTGCATGGGACCTAAGCATGCACCCAACGACACAAATTTGGTTTTTCAACCAATTTATATGCACTGGAGCATGTGCACGTAGTTCAAATTTGAATTACGCACATAAATGCATTGAAAACTCAGTTAATGCATAAAAATGTCCAAATGAACAATGAAAAACCACAAAAATTCACACAACACTCCTGTTGTTCTATGTTGACACGATATATTTTTTGAAAGCACTAAGGGGCAATGGATATTGTTTCGTCCCCAAAGGTGGGACGTTCCCTACCGAAAACCATCATGCTTGTTGTGAGAAGCTCCGGTTTGTGAGAAGCATATACCCAAACATGTCCCAAATGGGACAAAATTTGTACCAAGGCATGTTGATGCCGCTCCACGATAGCATGCCAAGTTTCATGAATTTCAGACGAGTTTTGGATTTACTAGAATTTAAAAACCAGGCATCTCAATGTTTTGCCGGCAATCAACTGTGCCCTGGTGTTCGAAATTCATGCCCGTTTCTTGCATGGGACCTAAGCATGCATCCGAGGACACAAATTTGATTTCTCAACCAATTTATATGCACTGGAGCATGTGCATGTAGTTAAAATTTGAATTACGCACATAAATGCATGGAAAACTCAGTTAATGCATAAAAATATCCAAACGAACCCCGAAAAATCACAAAAATTCACGCAACCCTCCTGTTGTTCTATGTTGACACGAGAAAAAAAATTGAAAGCAAAAAGGGGCAATGGATACTGTTTCGTCCCCAAAGGTGGGACGTTCCCTACCGAAAACCATCATGCTTGTTGTGAGAAGCATATACCCAAACATGCCCCAAATGGGAGAAAAATTGAACCAAGGCATGTTGATGCCGCTCCATGATAGGATGCCAAGTTTCATGAATTTCAGATTATTTTTGGATTTACTAGAATTTAAAAAACAAGGCATCTCAATGTTTTGCCGGCAATCAATGGTGCCCCGGTGTTCGAAATTCATGCCCATTTCTTGCATGGGACCTAAGCATGCACCCAAGGACACATATTTGATTTTTCAACTAATTTATATGCACTGGAGCATGTGCATTTAGTTCAAATTTGAATTATGCACATAAATGCATTGAAAACTTAGTTAATGCATAAAAATGTCCAATCGAACCCCCAAAAATCACAAAAATTCACACAACACTCATGTGGTTCTATGTTGACACGATGATTTTTTAAAGCAATACGAGGCAATGGATATCATTTCGTCCCCAAAGGTGGGACGTTCCCTACCGAAAACCATCATGCTTGTTGTGAGAAGTTCCGGCTTGTGAGAAGCATATTCCCAAACATGCCCCAAATGGGACAAAATATGTACCACGGCATGTTGATGCTGCTCCATGATAGCATGCCAAGTTCATGGATTTCACACGACATTTGGATTTACTAGAATTTAAAAACCAGGCATCTCAATGTTTTGCCGGCAATCAACTATGCCCTGGTGTTCAAAATTCATGCCCGTTTCTTGCATGCGACCTAAGCATGCACCAAAGGACACAAATTTGATTTTTCAACCAATTTATATGCACTGGAGCTTGTGCATGTAGTTAAAATTTGAATTACGCACATAAATGCATTGAAAACTCTATTAATGCATAAAAATGTCCAAACGAACCTCGAAAAATCACACAAATTCACACAACACTCCTGTTGTTCTATGTTGAAACGAGAAAAAAATTTGAAAGCAATAAGAGGCAATTGATATCGTTTCGTCCCCAAAGGTGGGACGTTCCCTACCGAAAACCATCATGCTTGTTGTGAGAAGTTCCGGCTTGTGAGAAGCATATACCCAAACATGCCCCAAATGGGACAAAATTTTTACCACCGCATGTTGATGCCGCTTCATGATAGCATGCCAAGTTTCATGATATCAGATGAGATTTGGATTTACTAGAATTTAAAAACTAGGCATTTCAATGTTTTGCCGGCAATCAACGGTGCCCTGCTGTTCGAAATTCATGCCCATTTCTTGTATGGGACCAAAGCATGCACCCAAGGACACATATTTGATTTTTCAACCAATTTATATGCACTGGAGCATGTGCATGTAGTTCAAATTTGAATTATGCACATAAATGCATTGAAAACTCAGTTAATGCATAAAAATGTCCAAACGAACCCCAAAAAATCACAAAAATTCCCACAACACTCCTGTTGTTCTATGTTGACACGAGAAAAAAATTTGAAAGCAAGAAGGGGCAATGGATATTGTTTCGTCCCAAAGGTGGGACGTTCCCTACTGAAAAACATCATGCTTGTTGTGAGAAGCTCCGGTTTGTGAGAAGCATATACCCAAACATGCCCCAAATGGGTCAAAATTTGTACCAAGGCATGTTGATGCCGCTCCATGATAGGATGCAAAGTTTCATGAATTTCAGATTCTTTTTGGATTTACTAGAATTTAAAAACCAGGCATCTCAATGTTTTGTCGGCAATCAACGGTGCCCTGGTGTTCGAAATTCATGCCCATTTCTTGCATGGGACCTAAGCATGCACCCAAGGACACATATTTGATTTTTCAACTAATTTATATGCACTGGAGCATGTGCATGTAGTTGGAAGTTGAATTACGCACATAAATGCATTGAAAGCTAAGTTAATGCATAAAAATGTGCAAACGAACCCCGAAAAATCACAAAAGTTCACACAACACTCCTGTAGTTCTATGTTCACACGATAATTTTTTAAAGCAATACGAGGCAATAGATATCATTTCGTCCCCAAAGGTGGGACGTTCCCTACTGAAAACCATCATGCTTGTTGTGAGAAGTTCCGGCTTGTGAGAAGCATATACCCAAACATGCCCCAAATGGGTCAAAATTTGTACCAAGGCATGTTGATGCCGCTCTATGATAGGATGCCAAGTTTCATGAATTTCAGATTCTTTTTGGATTTACTATAATTTAAAAACCAGGCATCTCAATGTTTTGCCGTCAATCAACGGTGCCCTGGTGTTCGAAATTCATGCCCATTTCTTGCATGGGACCTAAGCATGCACCCAAGGACACATATTTGATTTTTCAACCAATTTATATGCACTGGAGCATGTGCATGTAGTTCAAATTTGAATTACGCTCATAAATGCATTGAAAACTCAGTTAATGCATAAAAATGTCCAAATGAACCATGAAAAACCACAAAAATTGACACAACACTCCTGTTGTTCTATGTTGACACTTGAAATTTTTTGATAGCAATAAGAGGCAATTGATATCGTTTCGTGCCCAAAGGTGGGACGTTCCCTATCGAAAACCATCATGCTTGTTGTGAGAAGCTCCGGTTTGTGAGAAGCATATACCCAAACATGCCCCAAATGGGACAAAATTTGTACCAAGGCATGTTGATGCCGCTCCAGGATAGCATGCCAAGTTTCATAAATTTCAGACGTGTTTTGGATTTACTAGAATTTAAAAACCAGGCATCTCAATGTTTTGCCGGCAATCAACTGTGCCCCGGTGTTCGAAATTCATGCCCGTTTCTTGCATGGGACCTAAGCATGCACCCAAGGACACAAATTTGATTTTTCAACCAATTTATATGCACTAGAGCATGTGCATGTAGTTAAAATTTGAATTACGCACATAAATGCATTGAAAACTCAGTTAATGCATAAAAATATCCAAACGAACACCGAAAAATCACAAAAATTCACACAACACTCCTGTTGTTCTATGTTGACACGAGAAAAAAAAATTAAAGCAATAAGAGGCAATTGATATCGTTTCGTCCACAAAGGTGAGACGTTCCCTACCGAAAACCATCATTCTTGTTGTGAGAAGCTCCGGTTTGTGAGAAGCATATACCCAAACATGCCCCAAATGGGACAAAATTTGTACCAAGGCATGTTGATGCCGCTCTAGGATAGCATGCCAAGTTTCATGAATTTCAGACGAGTTTTGGATTTACTAGAATTTAAAAACTAGGCATCTCAATGTTTTGCGGGCAATCAACTGTGCCCTGGTGTTCGAAATTCATGCCCATTTCTTGCATGGGACCTAAGCATGCACCCAGGGACACATATTTGATTTTTCAACCAATTTATAGGCACTGGAGCATGTTCATGTAGTTCAAATTTGAATTATGCACATAAATGCATTGAAAACTCAGTTAATACATAAAAATGTCCAAACGAACCCCGAAAAATCACAAAAATTCACACAATACTCATGTTGTTCTATGTTGACACGATAGTGTTTTTAAAGCAATACGAGGCAATGGAAATCTTTCGTCCCCAATGGTGGGACGTTCCCCACCAAAAACCATCATGCTTGTTGTGAGAAGTTCCGGCTTGTGAGAAGCATATACCCAAAAATGCCCCAAATGGGACAAAATTTGTACCACCGCATGTCGATGCCGCTCCATGATAGCATGCGAAGTTTCACGAATTTCTGATGAGTTTTGGATTTACTAGGATTTAAAAACCAGGCAGCTCAATGTTTTGCTGGCAATCAACGGTGCCCTGGTGTTCGAAATTCATGCCCATTTCTTGCATGGGACCTAAGCATGCACCCAAGGACATATATTTGATTTTTCAACCAATTTATATGCACTGAAGCATGTGCATGTAGTTCAAATTTGAATTATGCACATAAATGCATTGAAAACTCAGTTAATGCATAAAAATGTCCAAACGAACCCCAAAAAATAACAAAAATTCACACAACACTCATGTTGTTCTATGCTGACGTGATAATTTTTTGAAAGCAATACGAGGCAATGGATATCATTTCGTCCCCAAAGGTGGGATGTTCCCTACCGAAAACCATCATGCTTGTTGTGAGAAGCTCCGTTTTGTGAGAAGCATATACCCAAACGTGCTCCAAATAGGAAAAAAATTGTACCATGGCATGTTGATGCCACTCAATGATAGCATGCCAAGTATCATGAATTTCAGACGTGTTTTGGATTTACTAGAATTTAAAAACCAGGCATCTCAATGTTTTGTCGAAAATCAATAGTGCCCTAGTGTTCGAAATTCATGCCCATTTCTTGCATGGGACCTAAGCACGCACCCAAGGACACATATTTGATTTTTCAACCAATTTATATGCACTTGAGCATGTGCATGTAGTTCAAATTTGAATTACGCACATAAATGCATTGAAAACTCAGTTAATGCATAAAAATGTCCAAACGAACCCTGAAAAATCACAAAAATTCACACAACACTGCTGTTGTTCTATGTTGACACGAGAAAAAAATTGAAAGAAATAAGAGGCAATGGATATCGTTTCGTCCCCAAAGGTTGGACTTTCCCTACCGAAAACCATCATGCTTGTTGTGAGAAGCTCCGGTTTGTGAGAAGCATATACCCAAACATGCCCCAAATGGGACAAAATATGTACCACGACATGTTGATGCTGCTCCATGATAGCATGCCAAGTTTCATGGATTTTACACGAGTTTTGGATTTACTAGAATTTAAAAACCAGGCATCTCACTGTTCTGCCGGCAATCAACGGTGCCCTGGTGTTCAAAATTCATGTCCATTTCTCGCATGGGTCCTAAGCATGCACCCAACGACACAGATTTGGTTTTTCAACCAATTTATATGCACTGGAGCATGTGCATGTAGTTCAAATTTGAATTACGTGCATAAATGCATTGAAAACTCAGTTAATGCATAAAAATGTCAAAACGAACCCTGAAAAATCACAAAAATTCAAACAACACTCCTGTTGTTCTATGTTCACACGAGAAAAAAAATTTGAAAGCAATAAGAGGCAATGGATATCGTTTCATCCCCAAAGGTTAGACTTTCCCTACCGAAAACCATCATGCTTGCTGTGAGAAGCTCTGGTTTGTGAGAAGCATATACCCAAACATGCCCCAAATGGGACAAAATATGTACCATGGCATGTTGATGCTGCTCCATGATAGCATGCCAAGTTTCATGGATTTCACACGAGTTTTGGATTTACTAGAATTTAAAACCACGCATCTCAATGTTTTGCCCTCAATCAACGGTGCCCTGGTGTTAAAAATTCATGTCCATTTCTTGCATGGGTCCTAAGCATGCACCCAACGACACAGATTTGGTTTTCAACCAATTTATATGCACTGGAGCATGTGCATGTAGTTCAAATTTGAATTAGGCACATAAATGCATTGAAAACTCAGTTAATGCATAAAAACGTCCAAATGAACCCCGAAAAACCACAAAAATTCACACAACACTCCTGTTGTTCTATGTTGACACGAGCAAAAAATTTGAAAGCAATAAGGAGCAATGGATATTGTTTCGCCCCCAAAGGTGGGACGTTCCCTACCGAAAACCATTATGCTTGTTGTGAGAAGCTCCGGTTTGTGTGAAGCATATACCCAAACATGCCCCAAATGGGACAAAATTTGTACCACCGCATGTCGATGCCGCTCCATGATAGCATGCCAAGTTTGATGGATTTCAGATGAGTTTTGGATTTACTATAATTTAAAAACCAGGCATCTCAATGTTTTGTCGGCAATAAACTGTGCCCTGGTGTTCAAAATTCATGCCCATTTCTTGCATGGGACCTAAGCATGCACCCAAGGACACATATTTGATTTTTCACCCAATTTATATGCACTGGAGCATGTGCATGTAGTTAAAATTTGAATTATGCACATAAATACATTGAAAACTCAGTTAATGCATAAAAATGTCCAAACGAACCCCGGAAAATCACAAAAATTCACACATCGCTACTATTGTTCTATGTTGGCACGATAATTTTTTTAAAGCAATACGAGGCAATGGATATCATTTCGTCCCCAAAAGTGGGACGTTCCCTACCGAAAACCATCATGCTTGTTGTGAGAAGTTCCGTTTTGTGAGAAGCATATACCCAAACGTGCTCCAAATAGGAAAAAAAATTGTACCATGGCATGTTGATGCCACTCAATGATAGCATGCCAAGTTTCATGAATTTCAGACGTGTTTTGGATTTACTAGAATTTAAAAGCCAGGCATCTCAATGTTTTACCGACAATCAATAGTGCCCTGGTGTTCGAAATTCATGCCCATTTCTTGCATGGGACCTAAGCATGCACCCAAGGACACATATTTGATTTTTCAACCAATTTATATGCACTGGAGCATGTGCATGTAGTTCAAATTTGAATTACGCACATAAATGCATTGAAAACTCAGTTAATGCATAAAAATGTCCAAACGAACCCCGAAAAATCACTAAACTTCACACAGCACTCCTGTTGTTCTATGTTGACACGATAAAAAAAATTGAAAGCAATAAGAGGCAATTGATATTGTTTCGTCCCCAAAGTTGGGACGTTCCCTACCGAAAACCATTATGCTTGTTGTGAGAAATTCCGGCTTGTGAGAAGCATATACGCAAAGATGCCCCAAATGGGACAAAATTTGTACCACCGCATGTTGATGCCGCTTCATGATAGCATGCCAAGTTTCATGAATTTCAGATGAGTTTTGGATTTACTAGAATTTAAAAACTAGGCATCTCAATGTTTTGCCGGCAATCAACGGTGCCCTGGTGTTCGAAATTCATGCCCATTTCTTGCATGGGACCTAAGCATGCACCCAAGGACACATATTTGATTTTTCAACCAATTTATATGCACTGGAGCACGTGCATGTAGTTCAAATTTGAATTATGCACATAAATGCATTGACAACTCAATAAATACATAGAAATGTCCAAATGAACCCCGAAAAATCACAAAAATTCACACAACACTCCTGTTGTTCTATGTTGACACGAGAAAAAAATTTGAAAGCAAAAATGGGGAATGGATATTGTTTTGTCCCCAAAGGTGGGACGTTCCCTACCGAAAACCATCACGCTTGTTGTGAGAAGCTCCGGTTTGTGAGAACCATATACCCATACATGCCCCAAATGGGAGAAAATTTGTACCAAGGCATGTTGATGCCGCTTCATGATAAATTCCAAGTTTCATGAATTTCAGATTATTTTTGGATTTACTAGAATTTAAATACCAAGCATCTCAATGTTTTGCCGGCAATCAACGGTGCCCTGGTGTTCGGAATTCATGCCCATTTCTTGCATGGGACCTAAGCATGCACCCAGGGACACATATTTGATTTTTCAACCAATTTATAAGCACTGGAGCATGTTCATGTAGTTCAAATTTGAATTATGCACATAAATGCATTAAAAACTCAGTTAATGCATAATACTGTCCAAACGAACCCCGAAAAATCACAAAATTTCACACAATACTGATGTTTCTATGTTGACACGATAGTTTTTTTAAAGCAATACGAGGCAATGGATATCTTTCGTCCCCAATGGTGGGACGTTCCCTACCAAAAACCATCATGCTTGTTGTGAGAAGTTCCGGCTTGTGAGAAGCATATACCCAAATATGCCCCAAATGGGACAAAATGTGTACCACCGCATGTCGATCCCGCTGCATGATAGCATGCCAAGTTTCATGAATTTCAGACGAGTTTTGGATTTAGTAGAATTTAAAAACCAAGCATCTCAATGTTTTGCCGGCAATCAATGATGCCCTGCTGTTCGAAATTCATGCCCATTTCTTGCATGGGACCTAAGCATGCACCCAGGTCTCGGTATACTAGAGTAGGGGTACCCTAGTATCCCGAACTTGTGCACGGGCAGTCGCAGAATCCCGCGGCAAGGCTTGCCGGATGACCGCCAAGGTCCTCCGTGGTTCCTTTGGAGCCATTCAAGAACAAAGTATTCAAGCCAAGGCGACAAGGCCCCGGCAAGAGGAGCTTGCCGGGAAGGCCAACCAAGGCATCTCAAGGAACTTGCCGCGACGCGCCGCGCGTCCTGGCAAGGCCCGATGAGCGGCGAGCTCCCGGACGCGACAAGACATCGACCGCGGCAAGGCGCTTGCCGCAGCAAGCTACAACTCTGTACCCGCGCTCCAGCACATCCACCAACGTGTCGCTCTGGGACGATTCCAGGCGTACGTGGCGGGAGGCTGTGCAGCTAGCAGCGCGCGGTGGTAAGCGGTGCTGACAAGATTGCCATCGTGGCGAGCGGTGGCTTCCCTGACGGTCCACTATTTGGGCGACGCAGACGGGCATTTAATGCCCTTGTCCCCTGCCGTCAGAGTTAGGTATGATACACTGTAACAGGTAGCTGTACCAACCGTAACACCTTTCCATTTTTACCCTTGTCTACATTGCCACCTGTCGGTGACCCCTTGAGCGTATAAAAGGAGGCCCATGCGCAACGTAGAGGGGAGGAGGACACTCACGCTCGGTCGCATTAGCTGCTGGTGTGTACTGTAGCACTCAGCGCTCCCGAGCAAGAACTCAATACAAATCACAAAGTAGGAGTAGGGTTTTACGCATCCGTGCTGCCCGAACCTGGGTAAACTGCTCGTGTGTTTCGCCTCGATCTGCTCTTCGTGCGATCTTCGCCCCCCGCCGAACCGAAAGGGGCTCGGTCCGCCGGTCCCATAGGTGCTCGTGGATTCGTTCCCCGACATCTTTGGAGCGCCAGGTAGGGGGAGTCGAGGTTGTGTGAACCTGATCCGGCGTTCACACGAGCTAGATCTTCGTCGTCTTCATCGACATGCCGCCGAAGAAGAAGGCTTCGGAGGCGGCTGCTCCGTCCGCGCCGAACCCACCACCGCCGAAGCAAACGGCTGGTGGGGTAGACGCCGGCAGAAGAACGGGAGTCGACGAGGGAGCTCACGGTGCTGCCAGGTCCAAGGACAAGGTTGCCCTGCCCATCGGCGGCGTAGTCGACTCCCACAACGACCGGGCGCACTCCAAGACCTCGGCGTCCGTACATGCACACCGCCCATCTCAGGAGGCGCGGGACCGACAACGTCATGGTACTCACGGTACCATACGTTTGCTGGACCAAGATCGAGCTGGTGGATCTCGGAGTGCTCAAGACCAGCATGCACGCCAACATGCTGGCACGAGCGAGATACGGTCGCCTGGATGGGATACTGCTCCTTCTGACATAGTTAGAAGTCCGAGCATATCCCGCTCCTCACACCGTTCGCCACCGCCACCCACCACTTCAGTAGAAGCTTTGGCGCGAGCTCAACTCCTCCTGGACTACCCTCCAACGGCAGACAAGATCGACGACTAGAGGGCCACCATTCAAAGTCTCATCGGCTTCGCCAACGGCGACACTCCACGGCAGCCGAGTACATCGCAGCCGCGGCAAGTCAGCCAGGCACGAGCTGGTGGCGACAAGACCGGTGGGGGTGCAACCACCGTGCACTCTCCGCCCCGAGGACCAAGATCGCCGACTCGCCGGATCCACCTCGACAGCGACTCCACCGCGTCATCGGATCCACGAGCTCGTCACGATCAGCGCCAAGTTCTTCACGAACAACAGCAAGAAGACGCTTGTACTCGCATCGAGCGCCGAAGAGAAGCGCGGCGTCAATCGGACCAGCGCGCTGGGCCCTCTGATGTCATGCATGCGCCAGGGGAACCAGGCGACTTGCCGTACGCGGTCGGTTTCCCTGCGATTACTCGATAACTGCGGCAAGTCCAGTGGCCTAGCAAGAAGAATTTCAAGCCAGACGTACCAGAGAAGTACGACGGCAAGTCGCATCCGTCGGAGTTCCCCGGCATCTACACCATCGCGGTGCAAGCTACCGAGGGGCGGGACGACAAGATCCTTGCCAACTACTTCCCGCTTGTGCTCAAGCCCAACGTCAAGTCCTGGCTCATGCACTTGCCGGACAACTCCATATCCTCCTGGGCAGACCTATGCCATCAGTTTGTCGGCGCCTTTACAGGCGGCCACAAACCTCATGGCCAAGAGAGTGACCTTCATCTGCTCGCCCAGAAGGAAGGAGAGCCCCTGCGCAAGTACATTCAGAGATTCAGCCGTGTACAGCACAACATCCCAGATGTCCACCCTACCGCGGTCATCAACGCGTTCCATTAGAACGTGCGTAACCGCAAGATGCGGGAGGAGATGGCGATGTGCAAGATCAGAGACGTCAACGAGCTGTATGCCCTGGCCGACAAGTGTGCACGTTCTGAGGAAGGGAGGAAACTCCCCGGAGAGAATACAGGAGCAGGAGGATCTGACAGCGAGGTTGCTGCCCCGGCAAAGAAAAACCGGCGGCGGAACAACAGGAAGAAGAAAGGCAAAGATGTGCTAGTCATTGAGCAGTCCGGCAACGAAGGTGGCGCCAAGAAAACCAAAGCTGGTAGCTCTGGCAAGGAGATTGCCGCATGCACCAACTGCCAGGCTGTGGCGGTCGCCGACAAACAGGACGGCACCGACAAGCAGTACTGCAAGATCCACCGCACAAAGGGCCATGACCTCCAGAGCTGCCAGAAGGTCGAGCAGCTTGTCGAGCAGCAAAAGGCTGAATACGAGCGGCGCGACAAGGAGAAGGCCCAAGGAGGTGCTGGAGAATCCGGCAAGAAGCGCACCGGCCTGGGAGGACGGCGCGGCAAGGCCAAGCAGCGGCAAGGAGAAAGACCTCCCCGCGGCCGCGACAAGGATGAAGATGACGACGACGATGAAGACATGGATGATGTCGAGACCAGTGAGCAGGAGTTCCAGAAAGCCACAGAGGTCTTGTGCGTTGACGGCGGTGCTTCTCTGCATACTTCACACCGCCAACTCAAGCGGTGGGTGCGGGAAGTCAATTCGGCAGAACCACCTGTCGAGTCACGCAAGCTTCTGAAATGGTCCAGCACACCTATCATCTTTGATATTGAGGACCACCCTGATCGCACAACAGCGGTCGGATGCTTGCCGGTGTTGGTTTCACCAACTATCCGCAACCTCAAGGTCACTAAGATGCTAGTTGATGGCGGGGCCGGCTTGAACCTGATCTCCTCCATTGTACTCCAGAAACTCCAGATCCCTGACAGCGAGCTCAAAAAGACCGGCACATTCCAAGGAATCACCCCGGGAAGGAGCAAGCCGAAGGGGAAGATCACGTTGTCGGTGACATTTGGCAGCAAGTTGAACTTCAGGACTGAGAGGGTCACTTTTGACGTTGCCGATTTTCCATTGCCTTACAATGGGATACTTGGCCGTCCAGCACTCGCCAAGTTCATGGCAGCCTCTCACTACGCATACAACATGCTGAAGATGCCAGGCCCGATAAGTGTCATCTCTGTCTCTGGCGACAAGAAGGATGCTCTTATCTGCGCCGACAAGATCTACCGGGAAGCAGCAGCCGCAACAGATCGCAAGTCACCTGCCGTTGAAGCTCCCGGGGGGAAGAAGAAGACCAAGTCCGGCAAGAGTTCTGATGCACACTCCGGCAAGCGCAGCTCTTCGGAGTGCTGCGCTACCGTCGAGGACGCACCATCGAGCTCCACCGGCAAGTGTAAGAAGACAATGGCAGCTCCGCCAGAGACCAAGAAGGTGTCCGCCAAGGAGGACGGCACTGGTGGTACCTTCACCATCAGTGCCACTCTTGACACTAAATAGGAAAGCGTGCTCATTGCTTTCCTGCGGGCGAACGTCGACGTGTTTGCGTGGCAACCATCTGACATCCCAGGTGTTCCCAGGAAAGTAATTGAGCACCATCTTGCCGTCTGTCCTCATGCGCGGCCCGTCAAGCAGAAAGTCAGGAAGCAAGCAGTGGAGCGCCAAGAATTCATCGCAGAAGAGATCAAGAAGTTGGAAGCAGCAGGCCTTGTCAGAGGAGTGCTCCATCCTACGTGGTTGGCCAATCCTGTAGTCATGCGCAAGGAAAACGGGAAATGGAGGCTTTGCATCGACTTTACCGATTTTAATAAAGCTTGTCCCAAAGACCCATTTCCCTTGCCGCGCATTGACCAGATTGTTGACTCCACGGCCGGATGTGACTTGCTTTCATTTCTTGACGCATACTCAGGATACCATCAGATCTTCATGGCAGAAGAGGATGAGGAGAAGACCGCATTCATCACTCCATGTGGCACGTACTGTTTCATACGGATGCCTTTCGGTTTAAAAAATACTGGTTCAACATTTGCAAGAGTAGTCCATGTCGCTTTTGAGCCACAAATACACAGAAATGTGGAAGCCTACATGGATGACATAGTGGTCAAGAGAAAGGACAAGGCAACTCTGATTCAAGATTTAGACGAGACCTTTGCAAATCTGCGCAAGATCAGCCTCAAGCTCAACCCCGAGAAGTGTGTGTTTGGAGTCCCTTCCAGCAAGCTTCTCGGGTTCTTCGTGTCTCAACGGGGAATTGAAGCCAATCCCGACAAGATCAAGGCCATTGAGCAGATTGAAGCACCAAAGCGCGTCAAGGATGTACGAAGACTTGCCGGTTGCGTGGCTGCTCTCAGCAGGTTTATCTCTAGGTCTGCTGAGCGCGCCCTGCCGTTTTTCAAAATATTGAAAAAGGCAGGTCCAATGAAATGGACTCCGGAAGTGGAGGCTGCGCTGCAAGACTTGAAGAGATACCTGTCCTCCACTCCAACACTTGTCGCACCTAAGCCACAAGAGAAGTTGCTGCTGTATATAGCGGCAACCAATCAAGTGGTTAGTGCTGCGTTAGTAGCGGAGAGGGAGGCAGATGATGAGCCAGCAACCACGGCAGGCACATCTAGCGACAAGCAGGGGGCTTCCCCGACAAGCTCTGGTCCCGACAAAGATGGATCTGCGCAGGCGCGTGAGGAGATACAGAAGAGAATGGTGCAGCGCCCAGTTTACTTTGTCAGTTCCCGTCTGCAGGGGGCTAGGTCAAGGTACTCTGGTGTGCAGAAATTACTTTTCGGCCTTCTCATGGCCTCAAGAAAGCTGCGTCATTACTTCCAAGCACATGAGATCACAGTTGTCACTCGTTTTCCGCTGAAGAGGATACTGCAGAATCCAGAAGCAACAGGCAGGATTGTTGAGTGGGCACTGGAACTGTCAAGCTTTGGCCTCAAGTTTGAGAGCACTTCAACTATCCAAAGCAGAGCATTGGCAGAATTCATAGCAGAGTGGACGCCAACACCAGATGAAGAAATTCCAGAAACGAGCATCCCCGTCAAGGAAGCAAGCAAAGAGTGGTTGATGTACTTTATTGGTGCCTTCTCGCTGCAAGGCGCCGGTGCTGGCGTGCTGCTTGTTGCACCCACCGGAGAGCACCTCAAGTACGTAGTCCAGATGCACTTTCCCAAGGAGCAAGCAACAAACAATACCGCAGAGTATGAAGGTTTGCTTGCCGGTCTCAAGATCGTGGCAGACCTTGGGATCAAGAAGCTCATTGTCAGGGGTGACTCGCAGCTTGTCGTCCGCCAAGTGAACAAGAATTATCAGAGTCCGTTGATGGAAGCCTACGTTGGTGAAGTGAGAAAGCTAGAAGAGCACTTTGACGGCCTACAGATGGAGCATGTTCCAAGAGATCAGAACGACATTGCCGATGGCCTGTCGAAGTGCGCCGCACTTAAGTTACCTGTGGAACCAGGGATCTTTGTGCTCAAGCTGACTCAACCGTCTGTAACACCATCAACTGGACAGAGCAAGAAGAGGAAGTTGATTTCTGGTGACTATTTTCTGGCAGAGCTTCCCGAAGCCGCCGCCAAGAAGGTCCCCAAGATCAACACCAAGAGTGCTGAGGAGCAGTCTGCTCCGGCAAGCCCTAGGGATTGCTCCGTTGAAGCAGAGGCTCCCGACAAGTTTTGCTCCAGCAAGCTTGCCGGGGAACGTCAAGCTCCGGCTGAGCCGTAGGTTCTCGCCGTAGAAGCGGATGTTCCCGCAGCAGCAGATGTGCCTTTAGTCCTTGTTGTCGAGCCACAAGCTCCAGCATGGGCACAGCAGATTGTCCGTTTCCTTCAGACAGGAGAACTTCCCGAAGAGCAAGAAGAAGCGGAAAGAGTAGCCCGGCAGTCAAGTATGTACCAGTTTGTCGACAACACACTGCACAGAAGAAGACTCAACGGTGTGAAATTGAAGTGTATTCACCGGGATGGCGGACAAAAGCTGTTGGCAGAGATACATGGAGGCATATGTGGTCACCACATTGGCGCAAGAGCACTTGCCGGCAAAGCATTCAGGCAAGGTTTCTTTTGGCCGACGGCCCTCCAGGATGCAACTGCACAAGTAACCAAGTGTGAAGCGTGCTAGTTCCATTCCAAGAAGATACACCAGCCAGCTCAAGCTCTTCAGACGATCCCTTTATCCTGGCCATTTTCGGTCTGGGGGCTCGACATCCTCGGCCCCTTTCCCCGAGTAGTCAGGGGCTTTGAGTACTTGTACGTTGCAATCGACAAGTTCACAAAGTGGCCGGAAGTGGAAGCAGTGAGGAAGGTGACAGCACAATCAACAGTCAAGTTCTTCAGGTCGATTGTTTGCCGCTTCGGGATCCCTAATAGGATCATCACCAACAACGGTACGCAATTCACGAGCCGCACCTTCATGCAGTACGTCCAAGATCTTGGCGCCAAGGTCTGCTCCGCTTCTGTTGCTCACCCGAGAAGCAACGGTCAAGCGGAGAGGGCAAATGCTGAAGTGCTGCGTGGGCTCAAGACCAGGACTTTTGACAGGCTGCGCAAGTGCGGAAGAAACTGGATTGAGGAGCTGCCAGTAGTTCTTTGGTCGATCAGGACGACGCGAAATCGAGCCACTGGCCACACACCTTTCGCTCTAGTATATGGAGCAGAGGCAGTTCTCCCCACGGAACTCGTATACGGGTCACCTCGAGTGCTCGCTTATGATGAGCTTGAGCAAGAGCAGCTGCGACAAGATGACGTGCTGCTCCTTGAGGAAGAGCGTCTTCAGGCTGCTGTACGAGTTGCTCGCTACCAGCAAGCTTTGCGTCGCTACCATAGCCGCAAAGTTAATGCCAGAAGTCTCGAGGAAGGCGACCTTGTTCTTCGGAGCGTTCAGTCCGCCAAGAATTCCAACAAGTTGACGCCGAAGTGGGAAGGCCCTTACCGGGTGAAACGAGTCACTAGGCCTGGCGCTGTCCGCCTTGAGACCGAAGATGGCATTCCGGTGAGCAACTCCTGGAACATTGAGCATCTTCGTAAGTTTTACCCGTAAGGCGCGGTTGCCGGAACCTGTTCCGGCAACCACCTTTTGTACAAGTCTTGCCGCTGTTGCATGTAATCCTTTGTACAAAGCGAGGCGCAGACCCTGTGCATAGATAAATCTCATGTGTTCACACATCTTGACGATTTCATGCTTTCTATTTTTTGCATGTGTTATCTGACACTTTGTGTAGCACCTACCCCCGGTAAGCAATAACGAGCCATAAGGCTCCATATCTTTATTTTCTCTTCTTTCTCTTTCTCAAGGAAAGGAAGGTTCCCTCGCCCACAAGTTTGCTGGGGGGAAAGGAGAATATAATGGTATGGACCAGGCATCGTTCAAAGAAAGTTTCGCCTTACCGGGAAGCAAACAACAGAAAAGCTAAGTTGCCAAAGTTTGAGCAATCAGATTTTTAAATTTTTTAAGTTATCTTCCTTCAACGACCCTGCTTTGTATGGAAAACCTGTGCGCGGAGGAACCAACTCGTAGCTAGCTGCGCCCTTACTTTGTTTCGAGTCCGCTCAACAACTTAAGTGTGCTGCGACTAGTTGCGACAAGGTTTCTTGTCGGTAACGACACCGCCAGCAGGCTGCTGACGTCCCGCACTCAGCGCTCGCGGCTAAGGTGCCTGCGCCGGCAAGTTCCCTAAAAGCGTAGGGCAAAAACATACAAAGGAAGGACTCAAGTAAAGGAAATAACATTGCAATCATTACCCAAAATAGAGTTATATTACAAGGTAGCTTGTCGCGGCTCTAACAGATTGTTCTCATAACATGACCATCAGCGACAAGAAAAGAAGAAAATGGGCGGCCTAGTCTACGCGATCGCCCTCAATCCTCTTGATCCCGCTCACCTTGTCCACAATGGGTGCGACAAGGGTCTTGAGCGCTTCCAGATCAGTATCCGGTGGTAGGGTCTTGAGGATGTTGGTGAGGTTGAGGCCCAGGTTGCGGAAGGCCACCTTCACCAACACCTTTTGAAGAGCTCCCGCGCAGATCTTGCGCGACTCGTCGGCCAGCTGCTTTGGAATCTTCCCCGGAGTCGCTGGAGGGCCGTCGCCACGCCTTTGAAGAACAAGGTGAGCTTGGCACTGGGTTGGAGGTTCTCATCGGAGGGATACCCGAGATCCAGCATCCCCAGCTGTGCCAGCTCCATGTCAATGTCTGCGGCAGCATCCACGAGACCCTCCGTCCAGTGCTCCACATTCTCCCTAAAAACGTTCTGGGCGGCAGCAGCACTCGCCAGCAGCGCCTTATCGGCCTTGATCTCCTCCTTCAAGGCCACCTCCTGCTCCCTGGCACCGTCCAGTGTCTTGGTCAAAGTAGTCAGCTTCAACTCAAGATCTGCGTTGGAGTCCTTGGCGGCGCCAAGTTCCTTGCGCTTCTCGGCAAGACGAAACTGCAGCTCTGACAAGCTGTAGGCGTCCTTCTCCCGCTCATGCTTGAGCGCGGCAAGCTCTTCACCGCTCGCCATGAGATCGGCCTCCAGCCGCGCCACCTTCGTCTCCAGCTCCTTCTTGGTGGCCTCGGTGGCTGCGGCAGCATCCTCTGCTTGTTTGAGGGCTCCGCCAAATGTTTGCTCGCGCGCAGTAAGCTCCTCCTCGTGGCTGTCATGGTTAACCTTCCGCTGCGCCAGCTCGCCCTCCTACGCAGACAGCTTCTCAGCGGCAAGCCGCTGTTGTTCTTCAACTTCAGCCTTCTCGAGGAGGAAGGCCTTCTGCTCCTCGGCGAGTTGCTCCCGCTCCTCTGCCAGGGACCGGAGAGCTTCCTGGTTGAGACCCCAGAGCTCCTCCGCACGCTTCTCGATGTCCGCTCCCGCCTTCGCGACAAGCGCCTCTCGGGATTCCAGCTTGGCCTGCCGAGCACGGTAGAGCGACACCAGCTTCTGCAGCAGCCGCTCCTCCTCAGGATCGCCGCTGCTGCTGCTCGGCGCATCAACCAGCGTCAGCCCAGCGGAGACGAGCACCTCTCCATCGAAGCTTTCTCCTTCGACCGGTGCCCTGGAGCTTGACGCCCAGGGGAGGTTGATGAAGACATTTTCGCCGGCCTTCAAGTAGACGCCTAGCTGGGGCTCTTCGGAGCCTGGCGCTGCGGCAGTGACAGAGGGATCGGCGGTCGGCATAGCGCCTGGCGCTCCTACGGCCTCAGGGTCGTCAGACCCCTCGCCAGCTTTTGCGGCGGCAGCTTTGGCGGCCTCTTCGCCGGCGGGATCATCAGCGCCGGCTGCTTCTTCGGTAGCAGCGGTGTCGTCGAGATTGCCGCGGGTGTTCTCCTCGCCGACCACCTCGGTCTCCATCGGCTCCGCAGCAAATGGGTCTGACGGCCGAAAAAGGGAGAAGAGTCAAGCAAATATCCAAAAAGAAGATCAAAAGAAGAAGAACCCAAGGGAAGTTTTGAAGCGAGAGGATTACCTGTACCGGGTTCTGCAGTCGCAGTCTCCGCCGCCGGGGGGCCGCTGGTGCTGTCCCTTGCCGGAGAACTCTCCCTTTCCGGAGAACTCTCCCTTGCCGGAGAAATCTCCCTTGGCATGTCGGGGGCAGCCTCCGGGAGCTCCTGGTGGGGCTGCTCTGCTCCTACACAAACCAATAATCAGATGTCAGCAAAGAAAGAGCATCCATGCGCGCCTAACAGCGGAAAGCGAACCATATACTTACGTTGGGGGCTGCTCTAGAGAATAGTTGCTGGGTCCAGCAAGGTGGTCTCGGGTGCACCCTCTGCTGTCACGGTGGGTTCGTCCTCGACGATAATCACCGGGACCTTGGCTCTCTTCGCCGCTCTCTGGGCCAGAGTCCTAAAAAGGAATAAGTTCGGAGTAAAGCGAATGAGATACAAGACAACACAACAAGGATTGAAGAACTACAAGTACAACAAAGAATCTTACTCTTCTTCTTCCTCGTCGGAGCTGAACGCGCAGAAGTCGAAGTTCGGCTCACCTCCAGCGCGAGGAGGCGGAGGAGTAGGTTCTCTTGGCCGCTTGGCGGGAGCAGTGGTAGTGGTCCGAGACGACCCCGCCCCGGCTGCCACCGCGGCGCGAGAGGCGGCAGGAGCAGAAGCGGTGGTCCGGGTGGACCCTGCTCCAGTTGCCGCAGCAGCGTGAGGTGCTCCCGCGACAACAGTGCTTGCCGCGGTGGAGCGTGTCGCGCGGCGCGGCGACTGTCGACTCGACCGCCACTCCGCTACGTCCCCGGCCTTGCGGTGGCGCCTTCTTGGTGGAGCTGGGGGCTCTGCTTGCGGCGAGCTGTCTGAAGATGAGGAGGAAGGGGAGTTGATCTCCAACGAGCCGCTCGTATCCTCGGCGGGCTCGCTCGACTCGACATCATGTCCGGCAAGCTCTTCCTCGCCAGCAAGCTCCTCTCGCTCGGCACGGCTTGCCGCCTCTGCTGCCTCTCCCTCCTCCACGGTGAATCCAAACTCGCCAGCGGCTGCGGCTGCCGCCGCCTCTTCCAGCCTAGTGGCGATGCGTTTCATCTCCGCATCGGTGGTGGCGCGAGTGAGGCTTTTCTTTTCGTTGGAGGGGACCGGCACTTCTACCAAGCCGTCAAAGAACTCCTGCACGATGTCGTCTATAGGCTCTTGCCAAGTTGGGACAATTCCATGCGAGTCGCACAGCGGCATCATTGCACGGATGCAGCTGAGCGAGGAGTTGTTGCACAGCAGGACGACATCCTTCGGCAACCTGAACACTTCGGGATGTTGAGGGTCGTACTTGAACAGTTCCCGGAGCATTGGGTCAAGTTCCAGAACAGTGAAGTTGAAGTTGAGGCCCGGGCGCAGCCTCATGATGTCCGCCGCATTCTTGAAGTCCCAGGCGGGTCTCCTCCTCTCCTGCAGAGGGGCGATGCGGCGGCGAAGAAAATCTGCGCCCACCGTGCCTACAGTGAGCCCGGCAAGCCTAAGGCGTTGGATCCGGGTGACGGCAATCTTTAGCCTATCGTCTTCCGGGGCCACGTTGCTCCAATCGCTGCCGCGCGCTACTGGGGTTTGGCGCTGGGTGGTAAACGGCTGCGGGTTCTCCTCGACAATCCAGCACCAGTCTGCTCTCCATTCCTCCCACTTGCCGCGGAACTCTCCCTCCAGATAAGCTTCCTTCTTGCCGGTTCTCGAGATCCAGGCGATTCCGCCGGATAAAGGCTCTCCTCTCTCAACTCGGGGCATAAAGAAGTGGCGAAAAAGTGCTACGTTTGGATAGACTCCGACAAAGTTTTCGCAGAGATGTGCGAAAACTGCCGTGGTCAGAACAGCATTGGGGGTGAAGTCAAGGAGGCGGAACCCGTAGGTGTTCATAAGATCGCAGAAGAACTCAGAGAAAGGCGGGCAGAGCCCGCAGTAAAAGAACAAGGCGAAGAAGGGATATCCATTTGGAGCCATTCTCGAAGCGACGGCTGGAAGTACCTTCGTGCGCGGATGCGCCCGCGTCTCCGTCGACCAGAAGAGGTAGTAATACTCCCTCAGCTCCTTCGCGGCGAGCTTGGGGGGAAGATTGCCCGCTCCTTTCGCAGCGCCACGAGCCACTGCGCCTCGGTCGACTTCATGACCTTCCCCTTGTCGGCTTTCGGAGCCATGGCGGAAGTGGAGCGGGAGGTCGATGGCGTTGGTGGTGCTGGTGGCGATGGGGGGCAGAGCGCTGCTCTCTTTCAGCTTTGGGAAGAAGGGGGAGCGGCGGAGGTTTCTGAGATTGAAATAGCAACCGGCGAATGGGCGAACTGCCCCTGTTTCCCCTGCTTATAAGGAGGGAGGGGGCGGGCGTTCCGTCTTTCCGAATAAAGAAACCACCCACGATCTCTCCCACGACGCCGCATTCAACGCGTGTCGTTCGGGGAGGGCGCGGTGGATACGGAGAGAGATAGAGCGTAACCCTGGCCGCGCGTGCCCGTGCCCTGTTTTGGGCCTGGCCCAACAGCGCTCGGCATCGTGTATGGCCCAGGCCCGGGGGCTCCTGTCGGTGTACTAGAGTAGGGGTACCCTAGTATCCCGAACTTGTGCACGGGCAGTCGCAGCTTCCCGCGGCAAGGCTTGCCGGGTGACCGCCAAGGTCCTCAGTGGTTCCTTTGGAGCCATTCAAGAACAAAGTATTCAAGTGTCACACCCTGCATTTTGTAACATGTTATTTGTATCTTTGAAGCATGAAAATTTTGACCAGCAAAATTTTTTAGCATCATTTGGCTCTTATTTGGAATTGAGTTTTCTTCATGTGCTTTTTCATGTGCTCATTAAAGTCAACTATGATCTCATGTAGATTTCATCTCCATACCCAAAACTTCTGCCCAATGATCATGCCAAGTGTTACATGACAGTATAGTATTTTCTTACAAAATTAATTTGGCCAAAAAGTATTTTATAAATTTAGTTTTCCAAAAACCCCTGAATTGAGATTTGCACTGCAAGTACTTGATTTAGGGTGAGAAAATTATTTCAAAATGTTTATTTGAGACCTAGTAGTCATAGGACTCCCAGAAACCACAAAGGTATAACTTTAAAAGTTATTTTCCTATTTTATTTAAAAGCTTTTTCTTAAGGCCAGAAATGGTCTTTAATAGGGGAAAATTATTTAACTGTTTCAAAAATATTTGCCAAAATTAAGAGAGACTCAGAGGACATATATTGTCCATATATAAGAGTTTCAACACTTGGTCATGTTCAAAATAATGGGCTAAACCCTCTAAAACCCTTTCTGGATATTTCAAGCTTTTGAAATATTTACAAAGGAAATATTCTCCAAAAATTCCAGGGAAATTCTATCATGTCATATATGACATATTTAATGATCTTGCCAAGTCCCATGCCTTGGGAAGCAAGAAAACATCCTCAAACCCCTTCATAACCATTCTGTCCATATTTGAAGTTTGAGCAACTTTACATTGCCAAACTTGTCCAAATGCTCTCAAACTTGATGCACATGCTAGAATGACCTAATAAGGCATCTAGACCAAATGGCACAAGATTTGGAATAGAGAAACTTGATCAGATCACCTCAAAACCCTTTCTGTTCAAATGCAAATTTGAACAACTTTACATTACCAACTTTTTATCTGGAGCTTCAAACTTTGTGGGCATGATCAATACCCCAAATGATGATGCTACACCAACTGGTGCATCAAGGGGAGATGATTATCTTGACTCAATCAAGATGAAACTGTTTCTGTTGATTTCTAGGGTTCACCAAAGTTACATTGGCTAGTTTCTTCAAATGAGCCCAAATTTGGTGAAGCACCCTATTTTCTCATGTCTTTCAACCCTGTTAAGTGCCATATCAAGTGGATGTCATTTACTTGACCAAACACTGATCAAACACCTTCTGCAGAATTGCTAAAACCTCCAACTTGATCACTTTTACTTTTCACCATGGCCTCAACTTCTTACCACATGATCATTGAGTTACTAGCTACCACCAGTAACTTCCCCAGCACCCCAGCTCCATGATTGAGGGGTGAAAGCCCTGTTTTACCTTGCCGGACAGCAGGTTTTCACCATTTCACCAGCATCTCCACTCTCTCTCAGCATCTCCAGGGCATCCAAGGCCTCAGACCAATTGTTTACTTCCCCCCTGACCTTCTAGACGCTGCTGGACACGTTGGGTTTGACCAGGACGGCGAGAGCGCGGCGATGCCAGCCAAACGCGCGCTCTGGAGCACGCAACAGTGCAGACAAGCACTGTAGCTTCGGCCAATCAACCTCCCCCGACAGCCTCGGGCCTCCCCCTCGCACCAGTCGAGGCCTCTCGACGTCCGCGACCTCCCCGGCGCTGTCCCCCCTCCTCCTGCGCCCTCTAGTGGCCGTCGTCGCACGCGCGTTGGCCGCCCGCGGCGGCCACTCCTCTGCCTCGCACGCGCGCATGCTCCTGATGCTCCCCCGCTTCTCTTTCTCCCTCAGCTGGACGTGGAGATCGTCCAGGAACTCCACGGACCCATTCCCTTGGCCTCCCGTGCGCTGTAGCCTCGAGCCGGAGCTCGCCGGCGCACTGGACCATGGGCCTCCGTCGAGCTCCTATAAATAGCCCCTCCTGAGCCTCTCCAACAACATCAGCGACCTCTCCTCACTCCACTGAGCCTCCCAGTACCACCCACTCCTCCCCAGGACGTCCCAGTGCTCGGGATCGACCGGAGCACCGCCGCGCCGGGCTGCCGGCGATCTCGTGGTACGGGCCTCCCCTGCCCCTCCTTCCACCTGATTTGGAACCCCCTCGCCTCACTGATCCTTTCCCCCTTGTTTCCCCCTCTGTTTGCAGTCGGAAACAGCCGCAGCAACCACCTCCCGACGAGCCTCCGCCGCCCCACCTCGCCGCCGGCGAACCGGACCTCCCCGGCGTGCCGCACCACCACCACAGCAACCGCAACACGACGCTGAGTCCATCCCTGGCCATCGTTGCCGTCGCCGTGGCCGGAAAACTCGCCGGTGAGCTCGCCGACGCCGTGGCCGCAAGGTTGGAGATGACAGGCAGGCCCCGCCTGTCATCCCCACACCTCTCTCCCCCTCCTCTCTGTCACTGACCCACGGGCCCCGCCCGTCAGGTTTAAAAACCTGACGTGCGCGCGCAGGCTCCCGTGCGGCTGGGCTGGACCGCCTGGGCCGTGCACTGTGGCCCCCTCTGGCCCAGTGCACAGGACCTTTTTCCTTTTTCTTTTTCTGTAAATGTTTTAAACATTTCTACAGAAAAGAATAATGGTCCAAATTAAATAATTCCAACTCCTAAAATCTTGTAATATTCCAACCTATTTAATGGTACCACTTTCATTCAAATCCATGAAACTTTGCTGTACTGTTCATATTTAAATTCAAATTTGGACATTAATACTCCTGTTCAAAAATCAGTAGATTCCATTCTGTCATTCCAAAACTCCAACTAAGATTTTTCCCCAACTTAGAAATCCCTCTAGTATTTTACAAAAATGAGTTGACATTTTTTTGAGCACTTTGATTTTTCTGTTTTGTTTGTATTCTTATTTTCCCGTGGTTATTATGCGACGTATAGATCCCGTATTTAACGAAGTTGCTGTGGAAGAAGAAGGAGAAGGACTTGAAGACTTTGAAGACCAAGCCAATCCAGGCAAGCAGCCCTTTGACCATGATACACTTGTTCCTCGGAACCCGTTTGTTTTCGATGCATGATATTAGGGTTACGATGGTAACCTAGTTGATTCCACCACATGATGCATGCTTGATCTTGATCTTGCTAAGAGCTAGATGACATGCAAATAGTTGGTCATGATACTTATATGATGCATGTGTGATATGAACCCTCGTAGTTGAAATGTTTGCATGAACCCATCGGGTGCCCCTAATGCCCGAGGGTGATGTAGTGTTAGGTCATCACTTGAGAAAGAAGTGACGTGCCGGTAATATCATGTGCATGGTGGAATGATGGATTAGATTTATGTGTGACTACCGTCCCAACCAAACATGTGCAACCACACTACCCCTTATGGGACGGGGCTTTATTGATTACTTAGGTCGATACTAGCATGGTGCCCGCATTACTAGTGACGGGAAGACTTGAGGTCTTTCCCGGGATGGGGTCGTGCTTGGATAGACGACCATGACTGTTTTCACAGGGCACCGGACACACCGTTGGTCCCTTCGGGTACGCGTGACATTGAAATTAGGGCAAGTCCCGTGATCTATTGTTTGTACCCGAGGGCCGTGTACCAACGAGTGGACTCTATGTTAGTGTCGTCTAAGGAAAGGTAATGACCGGGTGCTTACCCCGGGTACTTGAGGTACCGCGGGTCGTGGATGACACGGAAGTTCCCCGGATCTTGTGGTAAAGTGCGCAACCTCTGCAGAGTGTAAAACTATTCGAATAGCCGTGTCCACGGTCATGGACAGTTGGGTGGTGCTACTTAAACTATGTCTAGAATTTTACTTCATCGGTGTTGGAATGTGTGTGATAAGTCAAGGATGGTGACTTGACTCGATGAGTTGAATCATATTCATGTTGATATCGGTAACCTGTCTTCGAGGTTACGCGAGGTTATTGATGCATAAACTTGATAGTAGTATGTTGTTCTAGCCTTGCTAGATTGATCATTATTATTCAATTGCATTGTTACTTTGAACCACATCATGGGTTGCTTGCGAGTACATTCAAAGTACTCATTGGCTTGCCACTGGTTATTTAATTGGCCAGGCATGGAAGAACAGGATTATGAGGAAGAGTTCTTTGGAGATGAACATGCGAACTAGGACGCTATCCCAGTCAGAATGCCTCTAGGGTTAAGGCAGATGGCATGGGTTCTACCCGTTATCGAAGACTTCCGCTATTTGAGTTATTTGCTATTCAGCCCGTGAGGCTCTATCTATGTAAGACTTGGCCATAATGGCCTTAATTCGTGTAAGACTATTTGTATGGATGTAAGACTCTTGGTATTTCAGCTTCTGTGTGTTCAGTGAGCATTGATCTCTGGGATCACTGTACACGTGCATTCGATGATCTCGACTTCTAAGTCGGGGTCCCCACATCAAGCCAAGGCGACAAGGCCCCAGCAAGAGGAGCTTGCCGGGAAGGCCAACCAAGGCATCTCAAGGAACTTGCCGCGACACGCTGCGCGTCCCGGCAAGGCCCGGTGAGCGGTGAGCTCCCGGACGCGACAAGACATCGACCGCGGCAAGGCGCTTGCCGTGGCAAGCTACCACTCCGTACCCGCGCTCCAGCACATCCACCAACGTGTCGCTCTGGGACCATTCCAGGCGTACGTGGCAGGAGGCTGTGCAGCCAGCGGTGCGCGGTGGCAAGCTGTTCTGACAAGATTGCCATCGTGGCGAGCGGTGGCGTCCCTGACGGTCGCTTTTGCACTATTTGGGCGATGCAGACGGGCATTTAATGCCCTTGTCCCCTGCCGTCAGAGTTAGGTATGATACACTATAACAGGTAGCTGTACCAACCGTAACACCTTTCCATTTTTACCCTTGTCTACGTTGCCACCTGTCGGTGACCCCTTGAGCATATAAAAGGAGGCCCATGCGCAACGTAGAGGGGAGGAGGACACTCACGCTCGGTCACGTTAGCTGCTGATGTGTACTGTAGCACTCAGCGCTCCCGAGCAAGAACTCAATACAAATCACAAAGCAGGAGTAGGGTTTTACGCATCCGTGTGGCCCGAACCTGGGTAAACTGCTCGTGTGTCTTGCCTCGATCTGCTCTTCGTGCGATCTTCGCCCCCCGCCGAACCGAAAGGGGCTCGGTCCGCCGGTCCCATAGGTGCTCGTGGATTCGTTCCCCGACACCAGGGACACATATTTGATTTTTCAACCAATTTATAGGCACTGCAGCATGTTCATGTAGTTCAAATTTGAATTATGCACATAAATGCATTGAAAACTCAGTTAATGCATAAAAATGTCCAAACGAACCCCAAAAAACCACAAACATTCACACAACACTCATGTTGTTCTATGTTGACACGATAGTTTTTTGAAAGCAATACGAGGCAATGGATATCATTTCGTCCCCAAAGGTGGGACATACCCTACCGAAAACCATCATGCTTGTTGTGAGAAGTGCCGGCTCGTGAGAAGCATATACCCAAAGATGCCCCAAATGGGACAAAATTTGTACCACCACATGTCGATTCCGCTCCATGATAGCATGCCAAATTCAATTAATTTCAGATGAGTTTTGGATTTACTAGAATTTAGAAACCAGGCATCTCAATGTTTTGCCGGCAATCAACGGTGCACTGGTGTTCGAAATTCATGCCCATTTCTTGCATGTGACCTAAGCATGCACCCAAGGACACATATTTGATTTTTCAACCAATTTATATGCACTAGAGCATGTGCATGTAGTTCAAATTTGAATTATGCACATAAATGCATTGAAAACTCAGTTAATGCATAAAAATGTCCAAACGAACCCCAGGAAATCACAAAAATTCACAAGACAATCATGTTGTTCTATGTTGACATGATACTTTTTTTAAAGCAATACGAGGCAATGGATATCATTTCTTCCCCAAAGTTGGGACGTTCCCTACCGAAAACCATCATGCTTGTTGTGAGAAGTTCCGGCTTGTGAGAGGAAATGGATATCGTTTCTTCCCCAAAGGTTACCGAAAACCATCATGCTTGTTGTGAGAATCCCTGGTTAGTGAGAAGCATATACCCAAACATGCCCCAAATGGGACAAAATATGTACCACGACATGTTGATGCTGCTCCGTGATAGCATGCCAAGTTTCATGGATTTCACACGAGTTTTGGATTTACTTGAATTTAAAAACCAGGCATCTCATTGTTTTGCCGGCAATCAACGGTGCCTTGGTGTTCAAAATTCAAGTCCATTTCTTGCATGGGACCTAAGCATGCACCCAACGACACAGATTTGGTTTATCAACCAATTTATATGCACTGGAGGATGTGCATGTAGTTCAAATTTGAATTATGCACATAAATGCATTGAAAACTTAGTTAATGCATAAAATGCCCAAACGAACCCCGAAAAATCACAAAAATTCACACAACACTCCTGTTGTTCTATGTTGACACGAGAAATTTTTTTGAAAGTAATAAGAGGAAATGGATATCGTTTCTTCCCCAAAGGTTACCGAAAACCATCATGCTTGTTGTGAGAAGCTCTGGTTAGTGAGAAGAATATACCCAAACATGCCCCAAATGGGACAAAATATGTACCACGGCATGTTGATGCTGCTCCATGATAGCATGCCAAGTTTCATGGATTTCACACGAGTTTTGGATTTACTTGAATTTAAAAACCAGACATCTCATTGTTTTGCCGGCAATCAACGGTGCCCTGGTGTTCAAAATTCATGTCAATTTCTTGCATGGGACCTAAGCATGCACCCAACGACACAGATTTGGTTTATCAACCAATTTATATGCACTGGAGGATGTGCATGTAGTTCAAATTTGAATTATGCACATAAATGCATTGAAAACTCAGTTAATGCATAAAAATGTCCAAACGAACCCCCCAAAATCACAAAATTCACACGACACTCATCTTGTTCTATGTTGACACGATAATTTTTTTAAAGCAATATGAGACAATGGATATCATTTCGTCCGCAAAGGTGGGACGTTCCCTACCGAAAACCATCATGCTTGTTGTGAGAAGTTCAGGCTTCTGAGAAGCATATACCCAAACATGCCCCAAATGGGACAAAATTTGTACCACCGCATGTTGATGCCGCTCCATGATAGCATGCCAAGTTTCATGAATTTCAGATGAGTTTTGGATTTACTATAATTTAAAAACCAGGCATCTCAATGTTTTGCAGGCAATCAACGTTGCCGTGGTGTTCGAAATTCATGCCCATTTCTTGCATGGGACCTAAGCATGCACCCAAGGACACATATTTGATTTTTCAACCAATTTATATGCACTGGAGCATGTGCATGTAGTTCAAATTTGAATTATGCACATAAATGCATTGAAAACTCAGTTAATGCATAAAAATGTCCAAACGAACCCCAAAAATCACAAAAATTCACCCGACACTCGTGTTGTTCTATGTTGACACGATAATTTTTTTAAAGCAATACGAGGCAATGGATATCATTTCGTCCCCAAAGGTGCGACGTTCCCTACCGAAAACCATCATGCTTGTTGTGAGAAGTTCCGGCTTGTGAGAAGCATATACCCATACATGCCCCAAATGGGACAAAATTTGTACCACCGCATGTCGATGCCGCTCCATGATAGCATGCCAAGTTTCATGAATTTCAGTTGAGTTTTGGACTTACTAGAATTTAAAAACTAGGCATCTCAATGTTTTGCCGATAATCAACGGTTCAGTGGTGTTCGAAATTCATGCCCATTTCTTGCATGGGACCTAATCATGCACCCAAGGACACATATTTGATTTTTCAACCAATTTATATGCACTGGAGCATGTGCATGTAGTTCAAATTTGAATTATGCACATAAATGCATTGAAAACTCAGTTAATGCATAAAAATGTCCAAACGAACCCCGGAAAATCACAAAAACTCACACATCACTCCTGTTGTTCTATGTTGACACGATAATTTTTTTAAATCAATACGAGGCAATGGTTATCATTTCGTCCCCAAAGGTGGGACGTTCCCAACCGAAAACAATCATGCTTGTTGTGAGAAGCTCCGTTCTGTGAGAAGCATATACCCAAACGTGCTCCAAATAAGAAAAAAATTGTACGATGGCATGTTGATGCCACTCAATGATAGCATGCCAAGATTCATGAATTTCAGACGTGTTTTGGATTTACTAGAATTTAAAAACCAGGCATCTCAATGTTTCGCCGACAATCAACAGTGCCCTGGTGTTCAAAATTCAAGCCCATTTCTTGCATGGGACCTAAGCATGCACCCAAGGACACATATTTGATTTTTAAACCAATTTATATGCACTGGAGCATGTGCATGTAGTTAAAATTTGCATTACGCAAATAAATGCATTGAAAACTCAGTTAATGCATAAAAATGTCCAAACGAACCCCGAAAAATCACAAAAATTTACACAACACTCCTGTTGTTCTATGTTGGCACGAGAAAAAAAATTGAAAGCAATAAGAGGCAATGGATATCGTTTCGTCCCCAAAGGTTTGACTTTCCCTACCGAAAACCATCATGCTTGTGGTGAGAAGCTCCGGTTTTTGAGAAGCATATACCCAAACATGCCCCAAATGGGACAAAATATGAACCACGGCATGTTGATGCTGCTCCATGATAGCATGACAAGTTTCATGGATTTCACACGAGTTTTGGATTTACTAGAATTTAAAAACCAGGCATCTCAATGTTCTGCCGGCAATCAGCGGTGCCCTGGTGTTCAAAATTCATGTCCATTTCTTGCATGGGTCCTAAGCATGCACCCAACGACACAGATTTGGTTTTTCAACCAATTTATATGCACTGGAGCATGTGCATGTAGTTCAAATTTGAATTACGCACACAAATGCATTGAAAACTCAGTTAATGCATAAAAATGTCCAAATGAACCCCGAAAAACCACAAAAATTCACACAACACTCCAGTTGTTCTATGTTGACACGAGAAAAAAATTTGAAAGCAATAAGGGGCAATGGATATTGTTTCGTCCCCAAAGGTGGAACGTTCCCTACCGAAAACCATCATGCTTGTGATGAGAATCTCCGGTTTGTGAGAAGCATATACCCAAACATGCCCCAAATGGGACAAAATTTGTACCAAGGCATGTTGATGCCGCTCCATGATAGCATGCCAAGTTTCATGAATTTCAGATGAGTTTTGGATTTACTAGAATTTAAAAACCAGGCATCTCAATGTTTTTCCGGCAATCAACGGTGCCCTAGTGTTCGAAATTCATGCCCATTTCTTGCATGGGACCTAAGCATGCACCCATGGACAAATATTTGATTTTTCAACCAATTTATATGCACTGGAGCATGTGCATGTAGTTCAAATTTGAATTATGCACATAAATGCATTGAAAACTCAGTTTATGCATAAAAATGTCCAAACGAACCCCAAAAAATCACAAATTCACACGACTCTCATGTTGTTCTATGTTGACACGACAATTTTTTTAAAGCAATACGAGGCAATGGATATAATTTCGTCCCCAAAGGTGGGACGTTCCCTACCAAAAACCATCATGCTTGTTGTGAGAAGCTCCGGTTTGTGAGAAGCATATACCCAAACCTGCTCCAAATGGGAAAAAAATTGTAACATGGCATGTTGATGCCACTCAATGATAGCATGCCAAGTTTCATGAATTTCAGACGAGTTTTGGATTTACTAGAATTTAAAAACCAAGCATCTCAATGTTTTGCCGGCAATCAACGGTGCCCTGGTGTTCGAAATGCATGCCCATTTCTTGCATGGGACCTAAGCATGCACCCAGGGACACATATTTGATTTTTCAACCAATTTATAGGCACTAGAGCATGTTCATGTAGTTCAAATTTGAATTATGCACATAAATGCATTGAAAACTCAGTTAATGCATAAAAATGTTCAAACGAACCCCAAAAAACCACAAAAATTCACACAACACTCATGTTGTTCTATGTTGACACGATAGTTTTTTAAAGCAATACGAGGCAATGGATATCATTTCGTCCCCAAAGGTGGGACGTTCCCTACCGAAAACCATCATGCTTGTTGTGAGAAGTTCCGGCTTGTGAGAAGCATATACCCAAACATGCCCCAAATGGGACAAAATTTGTACCACCGCATGTCGATGCTGCTCCATGATAGCATGCCAAGTTTCATGAATTTCAGATGAGTTTTGGATTTACTAGAATTTAAAAACCAGGCATCTCAATGTTTTGCGGGCAATCAACGGTGCACTGGTGTTCGAAATTCATGCCCATTTCTTGCATGGGACCTAAGCATGCACCCAAGGACACATATTAGATTTTTCAGCCAATTTATATGCACTTGAGCATGTGCATGTAGTTCAAATTTGAATTATGCACATAAATGCATTGAAAACTCAGTTAATGCATAAAAATGTCCAAACGAACCCCAGAAAATCACAAAAATTCACACAACACTCCTGTTGTTCTATGTTCACACGATAATTTTTTAAAAGCAATACGAGGCAATGGATATCATTTCGTCCCCAAAGGTGGGACGTTCCCTACTGAAAACCATCATGCTTGTTGTGAGAAGCTCCGTTTTGTGAGAAGGATATACCCAAACGTGCTCCAAATAGGAAAAAAATGTACCATGGCATGTTGATGCCACTCAATGATAGCATGCCAAGTTTCATGAATTTCAGACATGTTTTGGATTTAGTAGAATTTAAAAACCAGGCATCTCAATGTTTTGCCGACAATCAATAGTGCCCTAGTGTTCGAAATTCATGCCCATTTCATGCATGGGACGTAAGCACGCACCCAAGGACACATTTTTGATTTTTCAACCAATTTATATGCACAGGAGCATTTGCATGTAGTTAAAATTTGCATTACGCACATAAATGCATTCAAAACTCAGTTAATGCAAAAAAATGTCCAAACGAACCCCAAAAAATCACAAAAATTCACACAACACACCTGTTGTTCTATGTTGACACGAGAAAATTTTTTGAAAGCAATAAGAAGCAATGGACATCGTTTCGTCCCCAAAGGTTGGACTTTCCCTACCGAAAACCATCATGCTTGTTGTGAGAAGCTCCGGTTTGTGAGAAGCATATACCCAAACATGCCCCAAATGGGACAAAATATGTACCACGGCATGTTGATGCTGCTCCATGATAGCATGCCAAGTTTCATGGATTTCACACGAGTTTTGGATTCACTAGAATTTAAAAACCAGGCATCTCAATGTTTTGCCGGCAATCAACTGTGCCCTGGTGTTCAAAATTCATGTCCATTTCTTGCATGGGTCCTAAGCATGCACCCAACGGCACATATTTGATTTTTCAACCAATTTATATGCACTGGAGCATGTGCATGTAGTTCAAATTTGAATTACGCACATAAATGCTTTGAAAACTTAGTTAATGCATAAAAATGTCCAAATGAACCCCGAAAAACCACAAAAATTCACACAACACTCCTGTTGTTCTATGTTGACACGAGAAAAAAATTTGAAAGCAATAAGGGGCAATGGATATTGTTTCGTCCCCAAAGGTGCGACGTTCCCTACCGAAAACCATCGTGCTTGTTGTGAGAAGCTCCGATTTGTGAGAAGCATATACCCAAACATGCCCCAAATGGGACAAAATTTGTACCAAGGCATGTTGACGCCGCTCCATGATAGCATGCCAAGTTTCATGAATTTCAGATGAGTTTTGGATTTACTAGAATTTAAAAACCAGGCATCTCAATGTTTTGCCGGCAATCAACGGTGCCCTGGTGTTCGAAAACCATCATGCTTGTTGTGAGAAGCTCTGGTTAGTGAGAAGCATATACCCAAACATGCCCCAAATGGCACAAAATATGTACCACGGCATGTTGATGCTGCTCCATGATAGCATGACAAGTTTCATGGATTTCACACGAGTTTTGGATTTACTAGAATTTAAAAACCAGCCATCTCAATGTTTTGCCGGCAATCAACGGTGCCCTGGTGTTCAAAATTCATGTCCATTTCTTGCATGGGTCCTAAGCATGCACCCAACGACACACATTTGGTTTTTCAACCAATTTATATGCACTGGAGCATGTGCACGTAGTTCAAATTTGAATTACGCACAAAAATGCATTGAAAACTCGGTTAATGCATAAAAATGTCCAAAAGAACCCCGAAAAACAACAAAAATTCACACAACACTCATGTTGTTCTATGTTGACACGAGAAAAAAATTTGAAAGCAATAAGGGGCAATGGATATTGTTTCGTCCCCCAAGGTGGGACGTTCCCTACTGAAAACCATCATGCTTGTTGTGAGAAGCTCCGGTTTGTGAGAAGCATATACCCAAACATGCCCCAAATGGGACAAAATTTGTACCAAGGCATGTTGACGCCGCTCCATGATAGCATGCCAAGTTTCATGAATTTCAGATGAGTTTTGGATTTACTAGAATTTAAAAACCAGGCATCTCAATGTTTTTCCGGCAATCAACGGTGCCCTGGTGTTCGAAATTCATGCCCTTTTCTTGCATGGGACCTAAGCATGCACCCAACGACTTGGTTTTTCAACCAATTTATATGCATTGGAGGATGTGCATGTAGTTCAAATTTGAATTATGCACATAAATGCATTGAAAACTCAGTTAATGCATAAAAATGTCTAAACGAACCCCAAAAAATCACAAAATTCACACGACACTCATGTTGTTCTATGTTGACACGATAATTTTTTAAAAGCAATACGAGGCAATGGATATCATTTCGTCCGCAAAGGTGGGACGTACCCTACCGAAAACCATCATGCTTGTTGTGAGAAGTTCCAGCTTCTGAGAAGCATATACCCAAACATGCCCCAAATGGGACAAAATTTGTACCATCGCATGTTGATGCCGCTCCATGATAGCATGCCAAGTTTCATGAATTTCAGATGAGTTTTGGATTTACTAGAATTTAAAAACCAGGCATCTCAATGTTTTTCAGGCAATCAACGGTGCCCTGGTGTTGGAAATTCATGCCCATTTCTTGCATTGGACCTAAGCATGCACCCAAGGACACATATTTGATTTTTCAACCAATTTATATGCACTCGGGCATGTGCATGTAGTTCAAATTTGAATTATGCACATAAATGCATTGAAAACTTAGTTAATGCATAAAAATGCCCAAACGAACCCCGAAAAATCACAAAAATTCACACAACACTCCTGTTGTTCTATGTTGACACGAGAAAAAAATTTGAAAGCAATAAGAGGAAATGGATATCGTTTCTTCCCCAAAGGTTACCGAAAACCATCATGCTTGTTGTGAGAAGCTCTGGTTAGTGAGAAGCATATACCCAAACATGCCCCAAATGGGACAAAATATGTACCACGGCATGTTGATGCTGCTCCATGATAGCATGCCAAGTTTCATGGATTTCACACGAGTTTTGGATTTACTTGAATTTAAAAACCAGACATCTCATTGTTTTGCCGGCAATCAACGGTGCCCTGGTGTTCAAAATTCATGTCCATTTCTTGCATGGGACCTAAGCATGCACCCAACGACACAGATTTGGTTTATCAACCAATTTATATGCACTGGAGGATGTGCATGTAGTTCAAATTTGAATTATGCACATAAATGCATTGAAAACTCAGTTAATGCATAAAAATGTCCAAACGAACCCCCAAAAATCACAAAATTCACACGACACTCATGTTGTTCTATGTTGACACGATAATTTTTTTAAAGCAATATGAGACAATGGATATCATTTCGTCCGCAAAGGTGGGACGTTCCCTACCGAAAACCATCATGCTTGTTGCGAGAAGTTCCGGCTTCTGAGAAGCATATACCCATACATGCCCCAAATGGGACAAAATTTGTACCACCGCATGTCGATGCCGCTCCATGATAGCATGCCAAGTTTCATGAATTTCAGTTGAGTTTTGGATTTACTAGAATTTAAAAACCAGGCATCTCAATGTTTTGTCGGCAATCAACGGTTCACTGGTGTTCGAAATTCATGCCCATTTCCTGCATGGGACCCAAGCATGCACCCAAGGACACATATTTGATTTTTCAACCAATTTATATGCACTGGAGCATGTGCATGTAGTTCAAATTTGAATTGTGCACATAAATGCATTGAAAACTCAGTTAATGCATAAAAATGTCCAAACGAACCCCGGTAAATCACAAAAATTCACACAGCACTCCTGTTGTTCTATGTTGACACGTTAAATTTTTAAAAGCAATATGAGGCAATGGATATCATTTCGTCCCCAAAGGTGGGACATTCCCTACCGAAAACCATCATGCTTGTTGTGAGATGTTCCGTTTTGTGAGAAGCATATACCCAAACGTGCTCCAAATTGGAAAAAAATTGTACCATGGCATGTTGATGCCACTCAATGATAGCATGCCAAGTTTCATGAATTTCAAACGTGTTTTGGATTTACTAGAATTTAAAAACCAGGCATCTCAATGTTTTGACGACAATCAATAGTGCCCTAGTGTTCGAAATTCATGCCCATTTCTTGCATGGGACGTAAGAACGCACCCAAGGACACATATTTGATTTTCAATCAATTTATATGCACTGGAGCATTTTCATGTAGTTAAAATTTGCATTACGCACATAAATGCATTGAAAACTCAATTAATGCAAAAAAATGTTCAAACGAACCCCAAAAAATCACAAAAATTCACACAACACTCCTGTTGTTCTATGTTGACACGAGAATTTTTTTTGAAAGCAATAAGAAGCAATGGATATCGTTTCGTCCCCAAAGGTTGGACTTTCCCTACCGAAAACCATCATGCTTGTTGTGAGAAGCTCCAGTTTGTGAGAAGCATATACCCAAACATGCCCCAAATGGAACAAAATATGTACCACGACATGTTGATGCTGCTCCATGATAGCATGCCAAGTTTCATGGATTTCACACGAGTTTTGGATTTACTAGAATTTAAAAACCAGGCATCTCAATGTTCTGCCGGCAATCAACGGTGCCCTGGTGTTCGAAATTCATGCCCATTTCTTGCATTGGATCTAAACATGCACCCAAGGACACATATTTGATTTTTCAACCAATTTATATGCACTGGAGCATGTGCATGTAGTTCAAATTTGAATTATGCACATAAATGCATTGAAAACTCAGTTAATGCATAAAAATGTCCAAACGAACCCCGAAAAATCACAAAAATTCACACAACACTCCTGTTGTTCTATGTTGACACGAGAAAAAAAATTGAAAGCAATAAGAGGAAATGGATATCGTTTCTTCCCCAAAGGTTACCGAAAACAATCATGCTTGTTGTGAGAATCCCTGGTTAGTGAGAAGCATATACCCAAACATGCCCCAAATGGGACAAAATATGTACCACGGCATGTTGATGCTGCTCCGTGATAGCATGCCAAGTTTCATGGATTTCACACGAGTTTTGGATTTACTAGAATTTAAAAACCAGGCATCTCATTGTTTTGCCGGCAATCAACGGTGCCCTGGTGTTCAAAATTCATGTCCATTTCTTTCATGGGACCTAAGCATGCACCCAACGACACAGATTTGGTTTATCAACCAATTTATATGCACTGGAGAATGTGCATGTAGTTCAAATTTGAATTATGCACATAAATGCATTGAAAACTCAGTTAATGCATAAAAATGTCTAAACGAACCCCAAAAAATCACAAAATTCACACGAAACTCATGTTGTTCTATGTTGACACGATAATTTTTTTAAAGCAATACGAGGCAATGGATATCATTTCATCCGCAAAGGTGGGACGCTCCCTACCGAAAACCATCATGCTTGTTGTGAGAAGTTCCGGCTTCTGAGAAGCATATACCCAAACATGCCCCAAATGGGACAAAATTTGTACCACCGCATGTTGATGCCGCTCCATGATAGCATGCCAAGTTTCATGAATTTCAGATGAGTTTCGGATTTACTAGAATTTTAAAACCAGGCATCTCATTGTTTTGCAGGCAATCAACGGTGCCCTGGTATTCGAAATTCATGCCCATTTCTTGCATGGGACCGAAGCATGCACCCAAGGACACATATTTGATTTTTCAACAAATTTATATGCACTGGAGCATGTGCATGTAGTTCAAATTTGAATTATGCACATAAATGCATTGAAAACTCAGTTAATGCATAAAAATGTCCAAACGAACCCCAAAAATCACAAAAATTCACACGACACTCATGTTGTTCTCTGTTGATACGATAATTTTTTAAAAGCAATACGAGGAAATGGATATCATTTCGTCCCCAAAGGTGCGACGTTCCCTACCGAAAACCATCATGCTTGTTGTGAGAAGCTCCGGTTTGTGAGAAGCATATACCCAAACCTGTTCCAAATGGGAAAAAAATTGTACCATGGCATGTTGATGCCACTCAATGATAGCATGCCAAGTTTCTTGAATTTCAGACGAGTTTTGGATTTACTAGATTTTAAAAATCGAGCATCTCAATGTTTTGCCGGCAATCAACGGTGCCCTGGTGTTCGAAATTCATGCCCATTTCTTGCATGGGACCTAAGCATGCACCCAAGGACACATATTTGATTTTTCAACCAATTTATATGCACTAGAGCATGTGCATGTAGTTCAAATTTGAATTATGCACATAAATGCATTGAAAACTCAGTTAATGCATAAAAATGTCCAAACGAACCCCGAAAAATCACAAAAATTCACACAACACTCCTGTTGTTCTATGTTGACAGGAGAAAAAAAATTGAAAGCAATAAGAGGAAATGGATATCGTTTCTTCCCCAAAGGTTACCGAAAACCATCATGCTTGTTGTGAGAATCCCTGGTTAGTGAGAAGCATATACCCAAACATGCCCCAAATGGGACAAAATATGTACCATGGCATGTTGATGCTGCTCCGTGATAGCATGCCAACTTTCATGGATTTCACACGAGTTTTGGATTTACATGAATTTAAAAACCAGGCATCTCATTGTTTTGCCGGCAATCAACGGTGCCCTGGTGTTCAAAATTCATGTCCATTTCTTGCATGGGACCTAAGCATGCACCCAACGACACATATTTGCTTTATCAACCAATTTATATGCACTGGAGGATGTGCATGTAGTTCAAATTTGAATTATGCACATAAATGCATTGAAAACTCAGTTAATGCATAAAAATGTCTAAACGAACCCCAAAAAATCACAAAATTCACACGACACTCATGTTGTTCTATGTTGACACGATAATTTTTTTAAAGCAATACGAGGCAATGGATATCATTTCGTCCGCAAAGGTGGGACGTTCCCCACCGAAAACCATCATGCTTGTTGTGAGAAGTTCCGACTTCTGAGAAGCATATACCCAAACATGCCCCAAATGGGACAAAATTTGTACCACCGCATGTTGATGCCTCTCCATGATAGCATGCCAAGTTTCATGAATTTTAGATGAGTTTCAGATTTACTAGAATTTTAAAACCAGGCATCTCAATGTTTTGCAGGCAATCAACGGTGCCCTGGTATTCGAAATTCATGCCCATTTCTTGCATGGGACCGAAGCATGCACCCAAGGACACATATTTGATTTTTCAACCAATTTATATGCACTGGAGCATGTGCATGTAGTTTAAATTTGAATTATGCACATAAATGCATTGAAAACTCAGTTAATGCATAAAAATGTCCAAACGAACCCCGAAAAATCACAAAAATTCACACAACACTCCTGTTGTTCTATGTTGACAGGAGAAAAAAAATTGAAAGCAATAAGAGGAAATGGATATCGTTTCTTCCCCAAAGGTTACCGAAAACCATCATGCTTGTTGTGAGAATCCCTGGTTAGTGAGAAGCATATACCCAAACATGCCCCAAATGGGACAAAATATGTACCATGGCATGTTGATGCTGCTCCGTGATAGCATGCCAAGTTTCAAGGATTTCACACGAGTTTTGGATTTACATGAATTTAAAAACCAGGCATCTCATTGTTTTGCCGGCAATCAACGGTGCCCTGGTGTTCAAAATTCATGTCCATTTCTTGCATGGGACCTAAGCATGCACCCAACGACACATATTTGCTTTATCAACCAATTTATATGCACTGGAGGATGTGCATGTAGTTCAAATTTGAATTATGCACATAAATGCATTGAAAACTCAGTTAATGCATAAAAATGTCTAAACGAACCCCAAAAAATCACAAAATTCACACGACACTCATGTTGTTCTATGTTGACACGATAATTTTTTTAAAGCAATACGAGGCAATGGATATCATTTCGTCCGCAAAGGTGGGACGTTCCCCACCGAAAACCATCATGCTTGTTGTGAGAAGTTCCGACTTCTGAGAAGCATATACCCAAACATGCCCCAAATGGGACAAAATTTGTACCACCGCATGTTGATGCCGCTCCATGATAGCATGCCAAGTTTCATGAATTTTAGATGAGTTTCAGATTTACTAGAATTTTAAACCAGGCATCTCAATGTTTTGCAGGCAATCAACGGTGCCCTGGTATTCGAAATTCATGCCCATTTCTTGCATGGGACCGAAGCATGCACCCAAGGACACATATTTGATTTTTCAACCAATTTATATGCACTGGAGCATGTGCATGTAGTTCAAATTTGAATTATGCACATAAATGCATTGAAAACTCAGTTAATGCATAAAAATGTCCAAACGAACCCCAAAAATCACAAAAATTCACACGACACTCATGTTGTTCTATGTTGATACGATAATTTTTTTAAAAGCAATACGAGGCAATGGATATCATTTCGTCCCCAAAGGTGCGATGTTCCCTACCGAAAACCATCATGCTTGTTGTGAGAAGCTCCGGTTTGTGAGAAGCATATACCCAAACCTATTCCAAATGGGAACAAAATTGTACCATGGCATGTTGATGCCACTCAATGATAGCATGCCAAGTTTCTTGAATTTCAAACGAGTTTTGGATTTACTAGATTTTAAAAACCAGGCATCTCTATGTTTTGCCGGCAATCAACGGTGCCCTGGTGTTCGAAATTCATGCCCATTTCTTGTATGGGACCTAAGCATGCACCCAAGGACACATATTTGATTTTTCAACAAATTTATATGCACTGGAGCATGTGCATGTAGTTCAAATTTGAATTATGCACATAAATGCATTGAAAACTCAGTTAATGCATAAAAATGTCCAAACGAACCCCAAAAATCACAAAAATTCACACGACACTCATGTTGTTCTATGTTGATACGATAATTTTTTAAAAGCAATACGAGGAAATGGATATCATTTCGTCCCCAAAGGTGCGACGGTCCCTACCGAAAACCATCATGCTTGTTGTGAGAAGCTCCGGTTTGTGAGAAGCATATACCCAAACCTGTTCCAAATGGGAAAAAAATTGTACCATGGCATGTTGATGCCACTCAATGATAGCATGCCAAGTTTCTTGAATTTCAGACGAGTTTTGGATTTACTAGATTTTAAAAACCGAGCATCTCAATGTTTTGCCGGCAATCAACGGTGCCCTGGTGTTCGAAATTCATGCCCATTTCTTGCATGGGACCTAAGCATGCACCCAAGGACACATATTTGATTTTTCAACCAATTTATATGCACTGGAGCATGTGCATGTAGTTCAAATTTGAATTATGCACATAAATGCATTGAAAACTCAGTTAATGCATAAAAATGTCCAAACGAACCCCGAAAAATCACAAAAATTCACACAACACTCCTGTTGTTCTATGTTGACACGAGAAAAAAAAATTGAAAGCAATAAGAGGAAATGGATATCGTTTCTTCCCCAAAGGTTACCGAAAACCATCATGCTTGTTGTGAGAATCCCTGGTTAGTGAGAAGCATATACCCAAACATGCCCCAAATGGGACAAAATATGTACCATGGCATGTTGATGCTGCTCCGTGATAGCATGCCAAGTTTCATGGATTTCACACGAGTTTTGGATTTACTTGAATTTAAAAACCAGGCATCTCATTGTTTTGCCGGCAATCAGCGGTGCCCTGGTGTTCAAAATTCATGTCCATTTCTTGCATGGGACCTAAGCATGCACCCAACGACACATATTTGGTTTATCAACCAATTTATATGCACTGGAGGATGTGCATGTAGTTCAAATTTGAATTATGCACATAAATGCATTGAAAACTCAGTTAATGCATAAAAATGTCTAAACGAACCCCAAAAAATCACAAAATTCACACGACACTCATGTTGTTCTATGTGCACACGATAATTTTTTTAAAGCAATACGAGGCAATGGATATCATTTCGTCCGCAAAGGTGGGACGTTCCCTACCGAAAACCATCATGCTTGTTGTGAGAAGTTCCGACTTCTGAGAAGCATATACCCAAACATGCCCCAAATGGGACAAAATTTGTACCACCGCATGTTGATGCCGCTCCATGATAGCATGCCAAGTTTCATGAATTTTAGATGAGTTTCGGATTTACTAGAATTTTAAAACCAGGCATCTCAATGTTTTGCAGGCAATCAACGGTGCCCTGGTATTCGAAATTCATGCCCATTTCTTGCATGGGACCGAAGCATGCACCCAAGGACACATATTTGATTTTTCAACCAATTTATATGCACTGGAGCATGTGCATGTAGTTCAAATTTGAATTATGCACATAAATGCATTGAAAACTGAGTAAATGCATAAAAATGTCCAAACGAACCCCAAAAATCACAAAAATTCACACGACACTCATGTTGTTCTATGTTGATACGATAATTTTTTAAAAGCAATACGAGGCAATGGATATCATTTCGTCCCCAAAGGTGCGATGTTCCCTACCGAAAACCATCATGCTTGTTGTGAGAAGCTCCGGTTTGTGAGAAGGATATACCCAAACCTGTTCCAAATGGGAACAAAATTGTACCATGGCATGTTGATGCCACTCAATGATAGCATGCCAAGTTTCTTGAATTTCAGACGAGTTTTGGATTTACTAGATTTTAAAAACCAGGCATCTCAATGTTTTGCTGGCAATCAACGGTGCCCTGGTGTTCGAAATTCATGCCCATTTCTTGCATGTGACCTAAGCATGCACCCAAGGACACATATTTGATTTTTCAACCAATTTATATGCACTGGAGCATGTGCATGTAGTTCAAATTTGAATTATGCACATAAATGCATTGAAAACTCAGTTAATGCATAAAAATGTCCAAACGAACCCCGAAAAATCACAAAAATTCACACAACACTCCTGTTGTTCTATGTTGACACGAGAAAAAAATTGAAAGCAATAAGAGGAAATGGATATCGTTTCTTCCCCAAAGGTTACCGAAAACCATCATGCTTGTTGTGAGAATCCCTGGTTAGTGAGAAGCATATACCCAAACATGCCCCAAATGGGACAAAATATGTACCACGGCATGTTGATGCTGCTCCGTGATAGCATGCCAAGTTTCATGGATTTCACACGAGTTTTGGATTTACTTGAATTTAAAAACCAGGCATCTCATTGTTTTGCCGGCAATCAACGGTGCCCTGGTGTTCAAATTTCATGTCCATTTCTTGCATGGGACCTAAGCATGCACCCAACGACACAGATTTGGTTTATCAACCAATTTATATGCACTGGAGGATGTGCATGTAGTTCAAATTTGAATTATGCACATAAATGCATTGAAAACTCAGTTAATGCATAAAAATGTCCAAACGAACCCCAAAAAATCACAAAATTCACACGACACTCATGTTGTTCTATGTTGACACGATAATTTTTTTAAAGCAATACGAGGCAATGGATATCATTTCGTCCGCAAAGGTGGGACGTTCCGTACCGAAAACCATCATACTTGTTGTGAGAAGTTCCGGCTTCTGAGAAGCATATACCCAAACATGCCCCAAATGGGACAAAATTTGAACCACCGCATGTTGATGCCGCTCCATGATAGCATGCCAAGTTTCATGAATTTCAGATGAGTTTTGGATTTACTAGAATTTAAAAACCAGGCATCTCAATGTTTTGCAGGCAATCAACGGTGCCCTGGTGTTCGAAATTCATGCCCATTTCTTGCATGGGACCGAAGCATGCACCCAAGGACACATATTTGATTTTTCAACCAATTTATATGCACTGGAGCATGTGCATGTAGTTCAAATTTGAATTATGCACATAAATGCATTGAAAACTCAGTTAATGCATAAAAATGTCCAAACGAACCCCAAAAATCACAAAAATTCACACGACAATCATGTTGTTCTATGTTGACACGATACTTTTTTTAAAGCAATACGAGGCAATGGATATCATTTCGTCCCCAAAGGTGCGACGTTCCCTACGGAAAACCATCATGCTTGTTGTGAGAAGCTCCGGTTTGTGAGAAGCATATACCCAAACCTGTTCCAAATGGGAAAAAAATTGTACCATGGCATGTTGATGCCACTCAATGATAGCATGCCAAGTTTCTTGAATTTCAGACGAGTTTTGGATTTACTAGATTTTAAAAACCAAGCATCTCAATGTTTTGCCGGCAATCAACGGTGCCCTGGTGTTCGAAATTCATGCCCATTTCTTGCATGGGACCTAAGCATGCACCCAAGGACACATATTTGATTTTTCAACCAATTTATATGCACTGGAGCATGTGCATGTAGTTCAAATTTGAATTATGCACATAAATGCATTGAAAACTCAGTTAATGCATAAAAATGTCCAAACGAACCCCGAAAAATCACAAAAATTCACACAACACTCCTGTTGTTCTATGTTGACACGAGAAAAAAATTGAAAGCAATAAGAGGAAATGGATATCGTTTCTTCCCCAAAGGTTACCGAAAACCATCATGCTTGTTGTGAGAATCCCTGGTTAGTGAGAAGCATATACCCAAACATGCCCCAAATGGGACAAAATATGTACCACGGCATGTTGATGCTGCTCCGTGATAGCATGCCAAGTTTCATGGATTTCACACGAGTTTTGGATTTACTTGAATTTAAAAACCAGGCATCTCATTGTTTTGCCGGCAATCAACGGTGCCCTGGTGTTCAAATTTCATGTCCATTTCTTGCATGGGACCTAAGCATGCACCCAACGACACAGATTTGGTTTATCAACCAATTTATATGCACTGGAGGATGTGCATGTAGTTCAAATTTGAATTATGCACATAAATGCATTGAAAACTCAGTTAATGCATAAAAATGTCCAAACGAACCCCAAAAAATCACAAAATTCACACGACACTCATGTTGTTCTATGTTGACACGATAATTTTTTTAAAGCAATACGAGGCAATGGATATCATTTCGTCCGCAAAGGTGGGACGTTCCGTACCGAAAACCATCATACTTGTTGTGAGAAGTTCCGGCTTCTGAGAAGCATATACCCAAACATGCCCCAAATGGGACAAAATTTGAACCACCGCATGTTGATGCCGCTCCATGATAGCATGCCAAGTTTCATGAATTTCAGATGAGTTTTGGATTTACTAGAATTTAAAAACCAGGCATCTCAATGTTTTGCAGGCAATCAACGGTGCCCTGGTGTTCGAAATTCATGCCCATTTCTTGCATGGGACCGAAGCATGCACCCAAGGACACATATTTGATTTTTCAACCAATTTATATGCACTGGAGCATGTGCATGTAGTTCAAATTTGAATTATGCACATAAATGCATTGAAAACTCAGTTAATGCATAAAAATGTCCAAACGAACCCCAAAAATCACAAAAATTCACACGACACTCATGTTGTTCTATGTTGACACGATACTTTTTTTAAAGCAATACGAGGCAATGGATATCATTTCGTCCCCAAAGGTGCGACGTTCCCTACCGAAAACCATCATGCTTGTTGTGAGAAGCTCTGGTTTGTGAGAAGCATATACCCAAACCTGTTCCAAATGGGAAAAAAATTGTACCATGGCATGTTGATGCCACTCAATGATAGCATGCCAAGTTTCTTGAATTTCAGACGAGTTTTGGATTTACTAGATTTTAAAAACCGAGCATCTCAATGTTTTGCCGGCAATCAACGGTGCCCTGGTGTTCGAAATTCATGCCCATTTCTTGCATGGGACCTAAGCATGCACCCAAGGACACATATTTGATTTTTCAACCAATTTATATGCACTGGAGCATGTGCATGTAGTTCAAATTTGAATTATGCACATAAATGCGTTGAAAACTCAGTTAATGCATAAAAATGTCCAAACGAACCCCGAAAAATCACAAAAATTCACACAACACTCCTGTTGTTCTATGTTGTCACGAGAAAAAAAATTGAAAGCAATAAGAGGAAATGGATATCGTTTCTTCCCCAAAGGTTACCGAAAACCATCATGCTTGTTGTGAGAATCCCTGGTTAGTGAGAAGCATATACCCAAACATGCCCCAAATGGGACAAAATATGTACCACGGCATGTTGATGCTGCTCCGTGATAGCATGCCAAGTTTTATGGATTTCACACAAGTATTGGATTTACTTGAATTTAAAATCCAGGCATCTCATTGTTTTGCCGGCAATCAACGGTGCCCTGGTGTTCAAAATTCATGTCCATTTCTTGCATGGGACCTAAGCATGCACCCAACGACACAGATTTGGTTTATCAACCAATTTATATGCACTGGAGGATGTGCATGTAGTTCAAATTTGAATTATGCACATAAATGCATTGAAAACTCAGTTAATGCATAAAAATGTCCAAACGAACCCCAAAAAATCACAAAATTCACACGACACTCATGTTGTTCAATGTTGACACGATAATTTTTTTAAAGCAATACGAGGCAATGGATATCATTTCGTCCGCAAAGGTGGGACGTTCCCTACCGAAAACCATCATGCTTGTTGTGAGAAGTTCCGGCTTCTGAGAAGCATATACCCAAACATGCCCCAAATGGGACAAAATTTGTACCACCGCATGTTGATGCCGCTCCATGATAGCATGCCAAGTTTCATGAATTTTAGATGAGTTTTGGATTTACTAGAATTTAAAAACCAGGCATCTCAATGTTTTCCAGGCAATCAACGGTGCCCTGGTGTTCGAAATTCATGCCCATTTCTTGCATGGGACCGAAGCATGCACCCAAGGACACATATTTGATTTTTCAACCAATTTATATGCACTGGAGCATGTGCATGTAGTTCAAATTTGAATTATGCACATAAATGCATTGAAAACTCAGTTAATGCATAAAAATGTCCAAACGAACCCCAAAAATCACAAAAATTCACACGGCAGTCATGTTGTTCTATGTTGACACGATACTTTTTTAAAGCAATACGAGTCAATGGATATCATTTCGTCCCCAAAGGTGCGACGTTCCCTATCGAAAACCATCATGCTTGTTGTGAGAAGCTCCGGTTTGTGAGAAGCATATACCCAAACCTGTTCCAAATGGGAAAAAAATTGTACCATGACATGTTGATGCCAATCAATGATAGCATGCCAAGTTTCTTGAAATTCAGACGAGTTTTGGATTTACTAGATTTTAAAAACCAAGCATCTCAATGTTTTGCCGGCAATCAACGGTGCCCTGGTGTTCGAAATTCATGCCCATTTGTTGCATGGGACCTAAGCATGCACCCAAGGACACATATTTGATTTTTCAACCAATTTATATGCACTGGAGCATGTGCATGTAGTTCAAATTTGAATTATGCACATAAATGCATTGATAACTCAGTTAATGCATAAAAATGACCAAACGAACCACGAAAAATCACAAAAATTCACACAACACTCCTGTTGTTCTATGTTGACATGAGAAAAAAATTTGAAAGCAATAAGAGGAAATGGATATCGTTTCTTCCCCAAAGGTTACCGAAAACCATCATGCTTATTGTGAGAATCCCTGGTTAGTGAGAAGCATATACCCAAACATGCCCCAAATGGGACAAAATATGTAGCACGGCATGTTGATGCTGCTCCGTGATAGCATGCCAAGTTTCATGGATTTCACACGAGTTTTGGATTTACTTGAATTTAAAAACCAGGCATCTCATTGTTTTGCCGGCAATCAACGGTGCCCTGGTGTTCAAAATTCATGTCCATTTCTTGCATGGGACCTAAGCATGCACCCAACGACATAGGTTTGGTTTATCAACCAATTTATATGCACTGGAGGATGTGCATGTAGTTCAAATTTGAATTATGCACATAAATGCATTGAAAACTCAGTTAATGCATAAAAATGTCCAAACAAACCCCAAAAAATCACAAAATTCACACGACACTCATGTTGTTCTATGTTGACACGATAATTTTTTTAAAGCAATACGAGGCAATGGATATCATTTCGTCCGCAAAGGTGGGACGTTCCCTACCGAAAACCATCATGCTTGTTGTGAGAAGTTCCGGCTTCTGAGAAGCATATACCCAAACATGCCCAAAATGGGACAAAATTTGTACCACCGCATGTTGATGCCGCTCCATGATAGCATGCCAAGTTTCATGAATTTCAGATGAGTTTTGGATTTACTAGAATTTAAAAACCAGGCATCTCAATGTTTTGCAGGCAATCAACGGTGCCCTGGTGTTCGAAATTTATGCCCATTTCTTGCATGGGACCGAATCATGCACCCAAGGACACATATTTGATTTTTCAACCAATTTATATGCACTGGAGCATGTGCATGTAGTTCAAATTTGAATTATGCACATAAATGCATTGAAAACTCAGTTAATGCATAAAAATGTCCAAACGAACCCCAAAAATCACAAAAATTCACACGACACTCATGTTGTTCTATGTTGACACGATAATTTTTTAAAGCAATACGAGGCAATGGATATCATTTCGTCCCCAAAGGTGCGACGTTCACTACCGAAAACCATCATGCTTGTTGTGAGAAGCTCCAGTTTGTGAGAAGCATATACCCAAACCTGTTCCAAATGGGAAAAAAATTGTACCATGGCATGTTGATGCCACTCAATGATAGCATGCCAAGTTTCTTGAATTTCAGACGAGTTTTGGATTTACTAGATTTGAAAAACCAAGCATCTCAATGTTTTGCCGGCAATCAACGGTGCCCTGGTGTTCGAAATTCATGCCCATTTCTTGCATGGGACCTAAGCATGCACCCAAGGACACATATTTGATTTTTCAACCAATTTATATGCACTGGAGCATGTGCATGTAGTTCAAATTTGAATTATGCACATAAATGCATTGAAAACTCAGTTAATGCATAAAAATGTCCAAAGGAACCCCGAAAAATCACAAAAATTCACACAACACTCCTGTTGTTCTATGTTGACACGAGAAAAAAAATTGAAAGCAATAAGAGGAAATGGATATCGTTTCTTCCCCAAAGGTTACCGAAAACCATCATGCTTGTTGTGAGAATCCCTGGTTAGTGAGAAGCATATACCCAAACATGCCCCAAATGGGACAAAATATGTACCACGGCATGTTGATGCTGCTCCGTGATAGCATGCCAAGTTTCATGGATTTCACACGAGTTTTGGATTTACTTGAATTTAAAAACCAGGCATCTCATTGTTTTCCCGGCAATCAACGGTGCCCTGGTGTTCAAAATTCATGTCCATTTCTTGCATGGGACCTAAGCATGCACCCAACGACACTGATTTGGTTTATCAACCAATTTATATTTACTGGAGGAAGTGCATGTAGTTCAAATTTGAATTATGCACATAAATGCATTGAAAACTCAGTTAATGCATAAAAATGTCCAAACGAACCCCAAAAAATTACAAAATTCACACGACACTCATGTTGTTCTATGTTGACACGATAATTTTTTTAAAGCAATACGAGGCAATGGATATCATTTCGTCCGCCAAGGTGGGACGTTCCCTACCGAAAACCATCATGCTTGTTGTGAGAAGTTCCGGCTTCTGAGAAGCATATACCCAAACATGCCCCAAATGGGACAAAATTTGTACCACCGCATGTTGATGCCGCTCCATGATAGCATGCCAAGTTTCATGAATTTCAGATGTGTTTTGGATTTACTAGAATTTAAAAACCAGGCATCTCAATGTTTTGCAGGCAATCAACGGTGCCCTGGTGTTCGAAATTCATGCCCATTTCTTGCATGGGACCGAAGCATGCACCCAAGGACACATATTTGATTTTTCAACCAATTTATACGCACTGGAGCATGTGCATGTAGTTCAAATTTGAATTATGCACATAAATGCATTGAAAACTCAGTTAATACATAAAAATGTCCAAACGAACCCCAAAAATCACAAAAATTCACACGACACTCATGTTGTTCTATGTTGACACGATACTTTTTTTAAAGCAATACGAGGCAATGGATATCATTTCGTCCCCAAAGGTGCGACGTTCCCTACCGAAAACCATCATGCTTGTTGTGAGAAGTTCCGGCTTCTGAGAAGCATATACCCAAACATGCCCCAAATTGGAAAAAAATTGTACCATGGCATGTTGATGCCACTCAATGATAGCATGCCAAGTTTCTTGAATTTCAGACGAGTTTTGGATTTACTAGATTTTAAAAACCAAGCATCTCAATGTTTTGCCGGCAATCAACGGTGCCCTGGTGTTCGAAATTCATGCCCATTTCTTGCATGGGACCTAAGCATGCACCCAAGGACACATATTTGATTTTTCAACCAATTTATATGCACTGGAGCATGTGCATGTAGTTCAAATTTGAATTATGCACATAAATGCATTGAAAACTCAGTTAATGCATAAAAATGTCCAAAGGAACCCCGAAAAATCACAAAAATTCACACAACACTCCTGTTGTTCTATGTTGACACGAGAAAAAAAATTGAAAGCAATAAGAGGAAATGGATATCGTTTCTTCCCCAAAGGTTACCAAAAACCATCATGCTTGTTGTGAGAATCCCTGGTTAGTGAGAAGCATATACCCAAATATGCCCCAAATGGGACAAAATATGTACCACGACATGTTCATGCTGCTCCGTGATAGCATGCCAAGTTTCATGGATTTCACACGAGTTTTGGATTTACTTGAATTTAAAAACCAGGCATCTCATTGTTTTCCCGGCAATCAACGGTGCCCTGGTGTTCAAAATTCATGTCCATTTCTTGCATGGGACCTAAGCATGCACCCAACGACACAGATTTGGTTTATCAACCAATTTATATGCACTGGAGGATGTGCATGTAGTTCAAATTTGAATTATGCACATAAATGCATTGAAAACTCAGTTAATGCATAAAAATGTCCAAACGAACCCCAAAAAATCACAAAATTCACATGACACTCATGTTGTTCTATGTTGACACGATAATTTTTTAATGCAATACGAGGCAATGGATATCATTTCGTCCGCAAAGGTGGGACGTTCCCTACCGAAAACCATCATGCTTGTTGTGAGAAGTTCCGGCTTCTGAGAAGCATATACCCAAACATGCCCCAAATGGGACAAAATTTGTACCACCGCATGTTGATGCCGCTCCATGATAGCATGCCAAGTTTCATGAATTTCAGATGAGTTTTGGATTTACTAGAATTTAAAAACCAGGCATCTCAATGTTTTGCACGCAATCAACGGTGCCCTGGTGTTCGAAATTCATGCCCATTTCTTGCATGGGACCGAAGCATGCACCCAAGGACACATATTTGATTTTTCAACCAATTTATATGCACTGGAGCATGTGCATGTAGTTCAAATTTGAATTATGCACATAAATGCATTGAAAACTTTGTTAATGCATAAAAATGTCCCAATGAACCCCAAAAATCACAAAAATACACACGACACTCATGTTGTTCTATGTTGACACGATACTTTTTTTTAAAGCAATACGAGGCAATGGATATCATTTCGTCCCCAAAGGTGCGACGTTCCCTACCGAAAACCATCATGCTTGTTGTGAGAAGCTCCGGTTTGTGAGAAGCATATACCCAAACCTGTTCCAAATGGGAAAAAAATTGTACCATGGCATGTTGATGCCACTCAATGATAGCATGCCAAGTTTCTTGAATTTCAGACGAGTTTTGGATTTACTAGATTTTAAAAACCAAGCATCTCAATGTTTTGCCGGCAATCAATGGTGCCCTGGTGTTCGAAATTCATGCCCATTTCTTGCATGGGACCTAAGCATGCACCCAAGGACACATATTTGATTTTTCAACCAATGTATATGCACTGGAGCATGTGCATGTAGTTCAAATTTTAATTATGCACATAAATGCATTGAAAACCCAGTTAATGCATAAAAATGTCCAAACGAACCCCGAAAAATCACAAAAATTCACACAACACTCCTGTTGTTCTATGTTGACACGAGAAAAAAAATTGAAAGCAATAAGAGGAAATGGATATCGTTTCTTCCCCAAAGGTGGGATGTTCCCTATCGAAAACCATCATGCTTGTTGTGAGAAGTTCCGGTTTGTGAGAAGCATATACCCAAACATGCCCCAAATGGGACAAAATTTGTACCACGGCATGTTGATGCCACTCTATGATAGCATGCCAAGTTTCATGAATTTCAGATGAGTTTTGGATTTACTAGAATTTAAAAACCAGGCATCTCAATGTTCTGCCAGCTACCAACGGTGCCCTGGTGTTCGAAATACATGCCCATTTCTGGCATGGGACCTAAGCACGCACCCAACGACACAGATTTGATTTTGAACCAATTTATATGCACTGGAGCATGTGCATGTAGTTCAAATTTGAATTATGTTCACAAATGCATTGAAAACTCAATTAATGCATAAAAATGTCCAAACGTCATGTTGATGCCAAGTTTCATGCATATACCCAAACATGCTCCATGATAGCATGCCAAGTTTCATGAATTTCAGATGAGTTTTGAATTTACTAGAATTTAAATACTAGGCATCTCAATGTTTTGCTAGCAATCAACGGTGCAGTGGTGTTCGAAATTCATGCCCATTTCTTGCATGGGACCTAAGCACGCACCCAAGGACATAGATTTGATTTTTCAACCAATTTATATGCATTGGAGCATGTGCATCTAGTTCAAATTTGAATTACACACATAAATGCATTGAAAACTCAGTTAATGCATAAAAATATCCAAACGAACCCCGAAAAATCACAAAAATTCACACCACACTCCTGTTGTTCTATGTTGACACGAGAAAAAAAATTGAAAGCAATAAGAGGCAATGGATATCATTTCGTCCCCAAAGGTTGGACGTTCCGGACCGAAAACCATCATGCTTGTTGTGAGAAGCTCCGGTTTGTGAGAAGCATATACCCAAACATGCCCCAAATGGGAAAAAATATGTACCACGACATGTTGATGCTGCTCCATAATAGCACGCCAAGTTTCATGGATTTCACAAGAGTTTTGGATTTACTAGAATTTAAAAACTAGGCATCTCAATGTTTTGCCGGCAATCAACGGTGCCCTGGTGTTCAAAGTTCATGTCCATTTCTTGCCCTATTGTTCTATGTTGACACGAGAAAAAAATTTGAAAGCAATATTGGGCAATGGATATTGTCTCGTCCCCAAAGCTGGAACGTTCCCTACTGAAAACCATCATGCTTGTTGTGAGAAGCTCCGGTTTGTGAGAAGCATATACCGAAACATGCACCAAATGGGATAAATTTTGTACCAAGGCATGTTGATGCCGCTCATTGATAGCTTGCCAAGTTTCGTGAATTTCAGATGAGTTTTGGATTTACTAGAATTTAAAAACCAGACATTTCAATGTTTTGCCGGCAATCCACGGTGCCCTGGTGTTCGAAATTCATGCCCGTTTCTTGCGTGGGACCTAAGCATGCACCCAATGACATGTATTTGATTTTTCAACCAATTTATATGCACTAGAGCATGTGCATGTAGTTCAAATTTGAATTACGCACATAAATGCATTGAAAACTCAGTTAATGCATAAAAATGTCCAAACGAACCCCGAAAAATCACAAAAATTCACACAACACTCCTGTTGTTCTATGTAGGCACGAGAAAAGAATTTGAAAGCTATAAGAGGCAGTTGATATCGTTTCGTCCCCAAAGGTGGCTCGTTCCCTACCGAAAACCATCAGGCTTGTTGTGAGAAGTTCCGGCTTGTGAGAAGCATATACCCAAACATGCCCCAAATGGGACAAAATTTGTACCACCGCATGTTGATGCCGCTCCATGATAGCACGCCAAGTTGCATTAAATTTACATGAGTTTTGGATTTACTAGAATTTAAAAACCAGTCATCTCAATGTTTTGCCGGCAATCAACGGTGCCCTGGTGTTCAAAATTTATGCCCATTTCTTGCATGGGACCTACGCATGCACCCATGGACACATATTTGTTTTTTCAACAAATTTATATGCACTAGAGCATGTGCATGTAGTTCAAATTTGAATTATGCACATAAATGCATTGAAAACTAAGTTAATGCATAAAAATGTCCAAACGAACCCCAAAAAATCGCAAAATTCACAAAACACTCATGTTGTTCTATGTTGAAACAATAATTTTTTTAAAGCAATACGAGGCAATGGATATCATTTCGTCCCCAAAGGTGGGACGTTCCCTAACAAAAACCATCATGCTTGTTGTGAGAAGCGCCGGTTTGTGAGAAGCATATACCCAAACCTGCTCCAAATGGGAAAAAAATTGTACCACGTCATGTTGATGCAACTCAATGATTGCTTGCCAAGTTTCATGAATTTCAGACGTGTTTTGGATTTACTAGAATTTAAAAACCAGGCATCTCAATGTTTTGCCGACAATCAACAGTGCCCTGGTGTTCAAAACTCATGCCCATTTCTTGCATGGGACCTAAGCACGCACCCAAGGACACAGATTTGATTTTTCAACCAATTTATATGCACTGGAGCATGTGCATGTAGTTAAAATTTGAATTACACACATAAATGCATTGAAAACTCAATTAATGCATAAAAATGTCCAAACGAACCCCGAAAAATCACAAAAATTCACACCACACTCGTGCTGTTCTATGTTGACACGAGAAAAAATTTTGAAAGCAATAAGAGGCAATGGATATCATTTCGTCCCCAAAGCTTGGACGTTCCCTACCGAAAACCATCGTGCTTGTTGTGAGAAGCTCCGGTTAGTGAGAAGCATCTACCCAAACATGCCCCAAATGGGACAAAATATGTACCACGGCATGTTGATGCTGCTCCATGATAGCATGCCAAGTTTCATGGATATCACAAGAGGTTTTGGATTTACTAGAATTTAAAAAACCAGGCATCTCAATGTTTTGCCGGCAATCAACGGTGCCCTGGTGTTCAAAATTCATGTCCATTTCTTGCATGGGACCTAAGCATTCACCCAACGACACAGATTTGGTTTTTCAACCAATTTATATGCATTGGAGCATGTACATGTAGTTCAAATTTGAATTACGCACATAAATGGATTAAAAACTCAGTTAATGCATAAAAATCTCCAAATGAACCCCGAAAATCCACAAAAAATCACACAACACTCCTGTTGTTCTATGTTGACACGAGAAAAAAAAATTGAAAGCAATATTGGGCAATGGATATTGTTTCGTCCCCAATGGTGGGACGTTCCCTACTGAAAACCATCATGCTTGTCGTGAGAAGCTCCGGTTTGTGACAAGCATATACCCAAACATGCCCCAAATGGGATAATTTGTACCAAGGCATGTTGATGCCGCTCCATGATAGCTTGCCAAGTTTCGTGAATTTCAGACGAGTTTTGGATTTACTAGAATTAAAAAACCAGGCATCTCAATGTTTTGCCGGCAATCAACGGTGCCCCGGTGTTCGAAATTCATGCCCGTTTCTTGCATGGGGCCTAAGCATGCACCCAATGACATGTATTTGATTTTTCAACCAATTTATATGCACTGGAGCATGTGCATGTTGTTCAAATTTGAATTACGCACATAAATGCATTGAAAACTCAGTTAATGCATAAAAATGTCCGAACGAACCCCGAAAAATCACAAAAATTCACACAACACTCCTGTCGTTCTATGTTGAAACGAGAAAAAAATTTGAAAGCTATAAGAGGCAATTGATATCGTTTCGTCCCCAACGGTGGGACGTTCCCTACCGAAAACCATCATGCTTGTTGTAAGAATTTCCGGCTTGTGAGAAGCATAGACCCAAACATGCCCCAAATGGTACAAAATTTGTACCACCGCATGTTGATGCTGGTCCCTGATAGCATGCCAAGTTTCATGAATTTCAGATGTGTTTTGGATTTACTAGAACTTAAAAACCAGGCATCTCAATGTTTTGCCGGCAATCAACGGTGCCCTGGTGTTCGAAATTCATGCCCATTTCTTGCATGGGACCTAAGCATGCACCCAAGGACACATATTTGATTTTTCAACCTATTTATATGCACTAGAGCATGTGCATGTAGTTCAAATTTGAATTATGCACATAAATACATTGAAAACTCAGTTAATGCATAAAAATATCCAAAAAAACCAAAAAAATCACAAAAATTCACACAACACTCATGTTGTTCTATGTTGACATGGTAATTTTTTTAAGCAATACGAGGCAATGGATATCATTTCGTCCCCAAAGGTGGGACGTTCCCTATCGAAAACCATCATGCTTGTTGTGAGAAGCGCCAGTTTGTGAGAAGCATATAACCAAACCTGCTCCAAATGGGAAAAAAATTGTACCACGGCATGTTGATGCCACTCAATGGTAGCATGCCAAGTTTCATGAATTTCAGACGTGTTTTGGATTTACTAGAATTTAAAAACCAGGCATCTCAATGTTTTGCCGACAGTCAACAGTGCCCTGGTGTTCAAAACTCATGCCCATTTCTTGCATGGGACCTAAACACGCACCCAAGGACACAAATTTGATTTTTCAACCAATTTATATGCATTGGAACATGTGCATGTAGTTACAATTTGAATTACACTCATAAATGCATTGAAAACTCAGTTAATGCATAAAAATGTCCAAATGAACCCCGAAAAACCACAAAAATTCACCCAACACTCCTGTTGTTCTATGTTGACACGAGAAAAAAAAAATTGAATGCAATATTGGGCAATGGATATTGTTTCGTCCCCAAAGGTGGGACGTTCCCTACGGAAAAGCATCATGCTTCTTGTGAGAAGCTCTGGGTTGTGAGAAGCATATACCCAAACATGCCCCAAATTGGATAAAATTTGTACCAAGGCATGTTGATGCCGCTCCATGATAGCTTGCCAAGTTTCGTGAATTTCAGACGAGTTTTGGATTTACTAGAATTTAAAAACCAGGCATCTCAATGTTTTGTCGGCAATCAACGGTGCCCTGGTGTTCGAAATTCATGCCCGTTTCTTGCATGGGACCTAAGCATGCACCCAATGACATGTATTTGATTTTTCAACCAATTTTATATGCACTGGAGCATCTGCATGTAGGTCAAATTGAATTACGCACATAAATGCATTGAAAACTCAGTTAATGCATAAAAATGTCCAAACGAAGCTAGAAAAATCACAAAAATTCACACAACACTCCTATTGTTCTATGTTGACACGAGAAAAAAATTTGAAAGCTATAAGAGGAAATTGATATCGTTTCGTCCCCAAAGGTGGGATGTTCCCTACCGAAAACCATCATGCTTGTTGTGAGAAGTTCCGGCTTGTGAGAAGCATATACCCAAACATGCCCCAAATGGGACAAAATTTGTACCACCGCATGTTGATGCCGCTCCATGATAGCATGCCTTGTTTCATAAATTTCAGATGAGTTTTGGATTTACTAGAATTTAAAAACCAGTCATCTCAATGTTTTGCCGGCAATCAACGGTTCCCTGGTGTTCGAAATTCATGCCCATTTCATGCATGGCACGTAAGCATGCACCCAAGGACACATATATGATTTTTCAACCAATTGATATGCACTAGATTATGTGCATGTAGTTCAAATTTGAATTATGCACATAAATGCATTGAAAACTCAGTTAATGCATAAAAATGTCCAAACGAACCCCAAAAAATCACAAAAAATCACACAACACTCATGTTGTTCTATGTTGACACGATAATTTTTTTAAAGCAATACGAGGCAATGGATATCGTTTCGTCCCCAAAGGTGGGACGTTCCCTATCGAAAACCATCATGCTTGTAGTGAGAAGCGCTGGTTTGTGAGAAGCATATACCCAAACCTGCTCCAAATGGGAAACAAATTGTACCACGGCATGCTGATGCCACTCCGTGATAGCATGCCAAGTTTCATGAATTTCAGACGTGTTTTGGATTTACTAGAATTTAAAAACCAGGCATCTCAATGTTTTACCGACAATCAACAGTGCCCTGGTGTTCAAAACTCATGCGCATTTCTTGCATGGGATCTAAGCACGCACCCAAGGACACAGATTTGATTTTTCAACCAATTTATATGCAATGGAGCATGTGCATGTAGTTAAAATTTGAATTACACACATAAATGCATTGAAAACTCAGTTAATGCATAAAAATGTCCAAACAAACCCCGAAAAATCACAAAAAATCACACCACACTCCTGTTGTTCTTTGTTCACACGAGAAAATTTTTTGAAATAAATAAGAGGCAATGGATATCATTTCGTCCCCAAAAGGTTGGACGTTCCCTACCGAAAACCATCGTGCTTGTTGTGAGAAGCATATACCCAAACATGCCCCAAATTGGACAAAATATGTACCACAGCATGTTGATGCTGCTCCATGATAGCATGCCAAGTTTCATGGATTTCACAAGAGTTTTGGTTTTACTAGAATTTAAAAACCAGGCATCATAATGTTTTGTCGGCAATCAACGGAGCCCTGGTGTTCAAAATTCATGTCCATTTCTTGCATTGGACCTAAGCATGCACCCAACGACACAGATTTGGTTTTTCAACCAATTTATATGCACTAGAGCATGTGCATGTAGTTCAAATTTGAATTACGCACATAAATGAATTGAAAACTCAGTAAATACATAAAAATGTCAAAATGAACCCCGAAAAACCACAAAAATTCACACAACACTCCTGTTGTTCTATGTTGACACGAGAATTTTTTTTGAAAGCAATAAGGGGCAATGGATATTGTTTTGTCCCCAAAGGTGGGACGTTTTCTACCGAAAACCATCATGCTTGTTGTGAGAAGCTCCGGTTTGTGAGAAGCATATACCCAAACATGCCCCAAATGGGATAAAATTTGTATCAAGGCATGTTGATGCCGCTCCATGATAGCATGCCAAGTTTCATGAATTTCAGACGAGTTTTGGATTTACTAGAATTTAAAAACAAGGCATCTCAATGTTTTGCCGGCAATCAACAGTGCCCTGGTGTTCGAAATTCACGCCCGTTTCTTGCATGGGACCTAAGCATGCACCCAACGAAATTTATTTGATTTTTCAACCAATATATATGCACTGGAGCATGTGCGTGTAGTTCAAATTTGAATTACGCACATAAATGCATGGAAAACTCTGTTAATGCATAAAAATGTCCAAACGAACCCCGAAAAATCACACAACACTCATGTTGTTCTATGTTGACATGAGAAAAAAAAATTGAAATCAATAAGAGGCAATTAATATCGTTTCGTCCCCAAAGGTGGGACGTTCCCTACCGAAAACCACATTCTTGTTGTGAGAATTTCCGGCTTGTGAGAAGCATATACCCAAATATGCCCCAAATGGGACAAAATTTGTACCACGCATGTTGATGTCGCTCCATGATAGCATGCCAAGTTTCATGAATTTCAGATGAGTTTTGGATTTACTAGAATTTAAAAACAAGGCATCTCAATGTTTTACCGGCAATCAACGGTGCCCTGGTGTTCGAAATTCATGCACATTTGTTGCATGGGACCTAAGCATGCACCCAAGGACACATATTTGATTTTTCAACCAATTTATATGCACTTGAGCATGTGCAGGTAGTTCAAATTTGAATTATGCACATAATTGCATTGAAAACTCAGTTAATGCATAAAAATATCCAAACAAACCAAAAAAATCACAAAAATTCACACAACACTCATGTTGTTCTATGTTGACACGGTATATTTTTTAAGCAATACGATGCAATGGATATCATTTATTCCCCAAAGGTGGGACGTTCCCTATCGAAAACCATCATGCTTGTTGTGACAAGCGCCAGTTTGTGAGAAGCATATAGCCAAACCTGCTCCACATAGGAAAAAAATTGTACCACGGCATGTTGATGCCACTCAATTGTAGCATGCCAAGTTTCATGAATTTCAGACGTGTTTTGGATTTACTAGAATTTAAAAAGTAGGCATCTCAATGTTTTGCCGACAATCAACAGTGCCCGGGTGTTCAAAACTCATGCCCATTTCTTGCATGGGACCTAAACACGCACCCAAGGACACAAATTTGATGTTTCGTCCCCAAAGGTGGGACGTTTTCTACCGAAAACCATCATGCTTGTTGTGAGAAGCTCCGGTTTGTGAGAAGCATATACCCAAACATGCCCCAAATGGCATAAAACTTGTACCAAGGCATGTTGATGCCGCTCCATGATAGCATGCCAAGTTTCATGAATTTCAGACAAGTTTTGGATTTACTAGAATTTAAAAACAAGGCATCTCAATGTTTTGCCGGCAATCAACGGTGCCCTGGTGTTCGAAATTCACGCCCGTTTCTTGCATGGGACCTAAGCATGCACCCAACGACATGTATTTGATTTTTCAACCAATTTATATGCACTGGAGCATGTGCGTGTAGTTCAAATTTGAATTACGCACATAAATGCATGGAAAACTCTGTTTATGCATAAAAATGTCCAAACGAACCCTGAAAAATCACAAAAAATCACACAACACTCATGTTGTTCTATGTTGACATGAGAAAAAAAATGAAATCAATAAGAGGCAATTAATATCGTTTCGTCCCCAAAGGTGGGACGTTCGCTACCGAAAACCATCATGTTGTTGTGAGAAGTTCCGGCTTGTGAGAAGCATATACCCAAATATGCCCCAAATGGGACAAAATTTGAACCACCGCATATTGATGTTGCTCCATGATAGCCTGCCAAGTTTCATGATTTTCAGATGAGTTTTGGATTTACTAGAATTTAAAAATCAGGCATCTCAATGTTTTGCCGGCAATCAACGGTGCCCTGATGTTCGAAATTTATGCACATTTCTTGCATGGGACCTAAGCATGCACCCAAGGACACATATTTGATTTTTCAACCAATTTATATGCACTTGAGCATGTGCATGTAGTTCAAATTAGAATTATGCACATAATTGCATTGAAAACTCAGTTAATGCATAAAAATGTCCAAACGAACCCCAAAAAATTACAAAACACTCATGTTGTTCTATGTTGACACGATAATTTTTTTAAAGCAATACGAGGCAATGGATATCATTTCGTCCTCAAAGGTGGGACGTTCCCGACTGAAAACTATCATGCTTGTTCTGAGAAGCGCCGGTTTGTGAGAAGCATGTACCCAAACCTGCTCCAAATGGGAAAACAATTATACGACGGCATGTTGATGCCACTCCATGATAGCATGCCAAGTTTCATGAATTTCAGACGTGTTTTGGATTTACTAGAATTTAAAAACCAGACATCTCAATGGTTTGCCGACAATAAACAGTGCCCTGGTGTTCAAAACTCATGCCCATTTCTTGCATGGGACCTAAGCACGCACCCAAGGACACAGATTTGACTTTTCAACCAATTTATATGCACTGGAGCATGTGCATGTAGTTAAAATTTGAATTACACACATAAATGCATTGAAAACTCAGTTAATGCATAAAAATGTCCAAACAAACCCCGAAAAATCACAAAAATTCACACCACACTCCCGTTGTTCTTTGTTGACACGAGAATAAAAATTGAAAGCAATAAGAGGCAATGGATATCATTTCGTCCCCAAAGGTTGGACGTTCCCTACCGAAAACCATCGTGCTTGTTGTGAGAAGCTCCGGTTTGTGAGAAGCATATACCCAAACATGCCCCAAACGGGACAAAATATGTACCACGGCATGTTGATGCTGCTCCATGAGAGCATGCCTAGTTTCATGGATTTCACAAGAGTTTTGGATTTACTAGAATTTAAAAACCAGGCATCTCAATGTTTTGCCGGCAATCAACGGTGCCCTAGTGTAAAAAAATCATGTCCATTTCTTGCATGGGACCTAAGCATTCTCCCAACGACACAGATTTGGTTTTTCAACCAATTTATATGCACTGGAGCATGTGCATGTAGTTCAAATTAGAATTACGGACATAAATGCATTGAAAACTCAGTTAGTGCAAAAAAATGTCCAAATGAACCACGAAAAACCACAAAATTCACACAACACTCCTTTTGTTCTATGTTGACACGGGAAATTTCTTTGAAAGCAATAAGGGGCAATGGATATTGTTTCATCCCCAAAGGTGGGACGTTCCCTACCGAAAACCATCATGCTTGTTGTGAGAAGCTCCGGTTTGTGAGAAGCATATACCCAAACATGCCCCAAATGGGATAAAATTTGTACCAAGTCATGTTGATGCCGCTCCATGATAGCATGCCAAGTTTCATGAATTTCAGACGAGTTTCGGATTTACTAGAATTTAAAAACAAGGCATCTCAATGTTTTGTCGGCAATCGACGGTGCCCTGGTGTTCGAAATTCATGCCCGTTTCTTGCATGGGACCTAAGCATGCACCCAACGACATGTATTTGATTTTTCAACCAATTTATATGCACTGGAGCATGTGCGTGTAGTTCAAATTTAAATTATACACATAAATGCATTGAAAACTCAGTTAATGAATAAAAAATGTCCAAACAAACCCCGAAAAATCACAAAAATTCACACAACACTCATGTTTTCTATGTTGACACGAGGAAAAAATGTGAAATCAATAAGAGGCAATTAATATCATATCGTCCCCAAAGGTGGGACGTTCCCTACCGAAAACCATCATGCTTGTTGTGAGAAGTTCTGGCTTGTGAGAAGCATATACCCAAATATGCCCCAAATGGGACAAAATTTGTACCACCGCATGTTGATGTCGCTCCATGACAGCATGCCAAGTTTCATGAATTTCAGATGAGTTTTGGATTTACTAGAATTTTAAAACCAAGCATCTCAATGTTTTGCCGGCAATCAACGGTGCCCTGGTGTTCGAAACTCATGCACATTTCTTGCATGGGACCTAAGCATGCAACCAAGGACGCATATTTGATTTTTCAACCAATTTATATGCACTTGAGCATGTGCATGTAGTTCAAATTTGTATTATGCACGTAATTGCATTGAAAACTCAGTTAATGCATAAAAATGTCCAAACGAACACCAAAAAATCACACAACACTCATGTTGTTCTATGTTGACACGATAAATTCTTTTAAAGCAATACGAGGCAATGGATATCATTTCGTCCCCAAAGGTGGGACGTTCCCGACCGAAAACCATCATGCTTGTTGTGAGAAGCGCCGGTTTGTGAGAAGCATATACCCAAACCTGCTCCAAATGGGAAAAAAATTGTACGACGGCATGTTGATGCCACTCCATGATAGCATGCCAAGTTTCAAGAATTTCAGACGTGTTTTGGATTTACTAGAATTTAAGAACCAGGCATCTCAATGTTTTGCCGACAATCAACAGTGCCCTGGTGTTCAAAACTCATGCCCATTTCTTGCATGGGACCTATGCACGCACCCAAGGACACAGATTTGATTTTTCAACCAATTTATATGCACTGGAGCATGTGCATGTATTTAAAATTTGAATTACACACATAAATGCATTGAAAACTCAGTTAATGCATAAAAATGTCCAAACAAACCCCAAAAAATCACAAAAAATCACACCACACTCCTGTTGTTCTTTGTTGACACGAGAAAAAAAATTGAAAGCAATAAGAGGCAATGGATATCATTTCGTCCCCAAAGGTTGGACGTTCCCTACCGAAAACCATCGTGCTTGTTGTGAGAAGCTCCGGTTTGTGAGAAGCATATACCCAAACATGCCCCAAATGGGACAAAATATGTACCAAGGCATGTTGATGCTGCTCCATGATAACATGCCAAGTTTCATGGATTTAACAAGAGTTTTGGATTTACTAGAATTTAAAAACCAGGCATCTCAATGTTTTGCCGGCAATCAACGGTGCCCTGGTGTTCAAAATTCATGTCCATTTCTTGCATGGGACCTAAGCATTCACCCAACGACACAGATTTGGTTTTTCAACCAATTTATATGCACTGGAGCATGTGCATGTAGTTCAAATTAGAATTACGCACATAAATGCATTGAAAACTCAGTTAATGCGTAAAAATGTCCAAATGAACCCCGAAAAACCACAAAAATTCACACAACACTCCTTTTGTTCTATGTTGACACGAGAATTTTTTTAAAGCAATAAGGGGCAATGGATATTGTTTCGTCCCCAAAGGTGGGATGTTCCCTACCGAAAACCATCATGCTTGTTGTGAGAAGCTCCGGTTTGTGAGAAGCATATACCCAAACATGCCCCAAATGGGATAAAATTTGTACCAAGTCATGTTGATGCCGCTCCATGATAGCATGCCAAGTTTCATGAATTTCAGACGAGTTTCGGATTTACTAGAATTTAAAAAAAAGGCATCTCAATGTTTTGCCGGCAATCAACGGTGCCCTGGTGTTCGAAATTCATGCCCGTTTCTTGCATGGGACCTAAGCATGCACCCAACGAGATGTATTTGATTTTTCAACCAATTTATATGCACTGGAGCATGTGCGTGTAGTTCAAATTTGAATTATGCACATAAATGCATTGAAAACTCTGTTAATGCATAAAAATGTCCAAACGAACCCCGAAACATCACAAAAAATCGCACAACACTCATGTTGTTCTATGTTGACAGGAGGAAAATTTTCGAAATCAATAAGAGGCAATTAATATCGTTTCGTCCCCAAAGGTGGGACGTTCCCTACCGAAAACCATCATGCTTGTTGTGAGAAGTTCCCGCTTGTGAGAAGCATATACCCAAATATGCCCCAAATGGGACAAAATTTGTACCATCGCATGTTGATGTCGCTCCATGATAGCATGCCATGTTTCATGAATTTCAGATGAGTTTTGGATTTACTAGAATTTAAAAACCAGGCATCTCAATGTTTTGCCGGCAATCAACGGTGCCCTGGTGTTCGAAATTCATGCACATTTCTTGCATGGGACCTAAGCATGCATACAAGGACACATATTTGATTTTTCAACCAATTTATATGCACTTGAGCATGTGCATGTAGTTCAAATTTGAATTATGCACATAATTGCATTGAAAACTCAGTTAATGCATAAAAATATCCAAACAAACCCCAAAAAATCACACAACACTCATGTTGTTCTATGTTGACACGATAATTTTTTTAAAGCAATACATGGCAATGGATATCATTTCGTCCCCAAAGGTGGGACGTTCCCGACCGAAAACCATCATGCTTGTTGTGAGAAGCGCCGGTTTGTGAGAAGCATATACCCAAACCTGCTCCAAATGGGAAAAAATTGTACGAAAGCATGTTCATGCCACTCCATGATAGCATGCCAAGTTTCATGAATTTCGGACGTGTTTTGGATTTACTAGAATTTCAAAACCAGGCATCTCAATGTTTTGTCGACAATCAACAGTGCCCTGGTGCTCAAAACTCATGCCCATTTCTTGCATGGGACCTAAGCACGCACCCAAGGACACAGATTTGATTTTTCAACAAATTTAAATGCACTGGAGCATGTGCATGTAGTTAAAATTTGAATTACACACATAAATGCATTGAAAACTCAGTTAATGCATAAAAATGTCCAAAAAACCCCCGAAAAATCACAAAAATTCACACCACACTCCTGTTGTTCTTTGTTGACACGAGATTTTTTTTTGAAAAAACAATAAGAGGCAATGGATATCATTTCGTCCCCAAAGGTTGGACGTTCCCTACCGAAAACCATCATGCTTGTTGTGAGAAGCTCTTGTTTGTGAGAGGCATATACCCAAACATGCCCCAAATGGGACAAAATATGTACCACGGCATGTTGATGCTGCTCCATGATAGCATGCCAAGTTTCATGGATTTCACAAGAGTTTTGGATTTACTAGAATTTAAAAACCAGGCATCTCAATGTTTTTTTGGCAATCAACGGTGCCCTGGTATTCAAAATTCATGTCCATTTCTTGCATGGGCCCTAAGCATTCACCCAACGACACATATTTGGTTTTTCAACCAATTTATATGCACTGGAGCATGTGCATGTAGTTCAAATTAGAATTATGCACATAAATGCATTGAAAACTCAGTTAATGCATAAAAATGTCCAAATGAACCCCGAAAAACCACAAAAATTCACACAACACTCCTTTTGTTCTATGTTGACACGAGAAAAAATTTTGAAAGCAATAAGGGGCAATGGATATTGTTTCGTCCCCAAAGGTGGGACGTTCCCTACCGAAAACCATCATGCTTGTTGTGAGAAGCTCCGGTTTGTGGGAAGCATATACCCAAACGTGCCCCAAATGGGATAAAATTTGTACCAAGTCATGTTGATGCCGCTCCATGATAGCATGCCAAGTTTCATGAATTTCAGACGAGTTTCGGATTTACTAGAATTTAAAAACAAGGCATCTCAATGTTTTGCCGGCAATCAACGGTGCCCTGGTGTTCGAAATTCATGCCCGTTTCTTGCATGGGACCTAAGCATGCACCCAACGACATGTATTTGATTTTTCAACCAATTTATATGCACTGGAGCATGTGCGTGTAGTTCAAATTTGAATTATGCACATAAATGCATTGAAAACTCTGTTAATGCATAAAAATGTCCAAACGAACCCCGAAAAATCACAAAAAATCACACAACACTCATGTTGTTCTATGTTGACACGAGAAAAAAAATTTGAAATCAATAAGAGGCAATTAATATCGTATCGTCCCCAAAGGTGGGACGTTCCCTACCGAAAACCATCATGCTTGTTGTGAGAAGTTCCGTCTTGTAAGAAGCATATAGCCAAATATGCTCCAAATGGGACAAAATTTGTACCACCGCTTGTTGATGTCGCTCCATGATAGCATGCCAAGTTTCATGGATTTCACAAGAGTTTTGGATTTACTAGAATTTAAAAACCAGGCATGTCAATGTTTTGTCGGCAATCAACGGTGCCCTGGTGTTCAAAATTCACGTCCATTTCTTGCATGGGACCTAAGCATTCACCCAACGACACAGATTTGGTTTTTCAACCAATTTATATGCACTGGAGCATGTGCATGTAGTTCAAATTAGAATTACGCACATTAATGCATTGAAAACTCAGTTAATGCATAAAAATGTCCAAATGAACCCCGAAAAACCACAAAAATTCACACAACACTCCTTTTGTTCTATGTTGACATGAGAAATGTTTTTGAAAGCAATAAGGGGCAATGGATATTGTTTAGTCCCCAAAGGTGGGACGTTCCCTACCGAAAACCATCATGCTTGTTGTGAGAAGCTCCGGTTTGTGAGAAGCATATACCCAAACATGCCCCAAATGGGATAAAATTTGTACCAAGTCATGTTGATGCCGCTCCATGATATCATGCCAAGTTTCATGAATTTCAGACGAGTTTCGGATTTACTAGAATTTAAAAACAAGGCATCTCAATGTTTTTCTAGCAATCTACGGTGCCCTGGTGTTCGAAATTCATGCCCGTTTCTTGCATGGGACCTAAGCATGCACCCAACGACATGTAGTTCAAATTTGAATTATGCACATAAATGCATTGAAAACTCAGTTAATGCATAAAAATGTCCAAACAAACCTCGAAAAATCACAAAAATTCACACAACACTCATGTTGTTCTATGTTGACACGAGAAAAAAATTTGAAAGCAATAAGAGGCAATTGATATCGTTTCGTCCCCAAAGGTGGGACGTTCCCTACTGAAAATCATCATGCTTGTTGTGAGAAGTTCCGGCTTGTGAGAATCATATACCCAAATATGCCCCAAATGGGACAAAATTTGTACCACAGCAAGTTGATGCCGCTCCATGATAGCATGCCAAGTTTCATGAATTTCAGATGAGTTTTGGATTTACTAGAATTTAAAAACCAGGCATCTCAATGTTTTGCCAGCAATCAACAGTGCCCTGGTGTTCGACATTCATGCCCATTTCTTGCATGGGACCTAAGCATGCACCCAAGGACAGATATTCGATTTTTTCAACCAATTTATACGCACTTGAGCATGTGCATGTAGTTCAAATTTGAATTATGCACATAAATGCATTGAAAACTCAGTTAATGCATAAAAATGTCCAAACGAACCCCAAAAAATCACAAAAATTCACACAACACTCATTTTGTTCTATGTTGACACGAGAACTTTTTAAATCAATACGAGGCAATGGATATCATTTCGTCCCCAAAGGTGGGATGTTCCCTACCGAAAACCTGCTTCAAATGGGAAAAAAATTGCACCACGGCATGTTGTGCCACTCAATGATAGCATGCCAAGTTTCATGAATTTCAGACGAGTTTTGGATTTACTAGAATTTAAAAACCAAGCATCTCAATGTTTTGCCGGCAATCAACGGTGCCCTGGTGTTTGAAATTCATGCCCATTTCTTGCATGGGACCTAAGCTTGCACCCAAGGAAACATATTTGATTTTTCAACCAATTTATATGCACTAGAGGATGTGCATGTAGTTCAAATTTGAATTATGCACATAAATGCATTGAAAACTCAGTTAATGCATAAAAATATCCAAACGAACCTTGAAAAATCACAAAAATTCACAAATCACTCCTGTTGTTCTATGTTGGAACGAGAAAATATTTTAAAGAAATAATAGGCAATGGATATCGTTTCGTCCCCAAAGGTGGGACATTACCTACCGAAAACCATCATGCTTGATGTGATAAGCTATGCTTTGTGAGAAGCATATACCCAAACCTGCCCCAAATGGGACAAAATTTGTAGCACGGCATGTTGATGCTGCTCCATGATAGCATACCAAGTTTCATGAATTTCAGATGTGTTTTGGATTTACTAGAATTTAAAAACCAGGCATCTCAATGTTTTGCCGGCAATCAACGGTGCCCTGGTGTTCGAAATTCAGATCCATTTCTTGCATGGGACCTAAGCATGCACCCAATGAAAGATATTTGGTTTTTAAACCAATTTATATGCACTGGTGCATGTGCATGTAGTTCAAATTTGTATTACGCACATAAATGCATTGAAAACTCAGTTAATGCATAAAAATGTCCAAATGAACCCCGAAAACCCACAAAAATTCACACGACATGAGAAAAAAAATTGAAAGCAAAAGGAGGCAACGGATATCGTTTCGTCCCCAAAGGTGGGATGTTCCCTACCGAAAACCATCATGCTTGTTGTGAGAAGCTCCGGTCTGTGAGAAGCATATACCCAAACATGCCCCAAATGGGACAAAATTTGTACGACGGCAAGTTGATGCCGCTCCATGATAGCATGCCAAGTTTCATCAATTTTAGACAAGTTTCGGATTTACTAGAATTTAGAAACCAGGCATCTCAATGTTTTGCCGCCAATCAACGGTGCCCTAGTGTTCGAAATTCATGCCCATTTCTTACATGGGACCTAAGCATGCACCCAATGACAAGTATTTGTTTTTTCAACCAATTTATATGCACTGGAGCATGTGCATGTAGTTCAAATTTTAATTACGCACGTAAATGCATTGAAAACTCAGTTGATGCATAAAAATGTCCAAACGAACCCCGCAAAATCACAAAAATTAAAACAATACTCCTATTGTTCTATGTTGACACGAGAAAAAAAATTCAAACTGATATTGTTTCGTCCCCAAAGGTGGGACGTTCCCGACGGAAAACCATCATGCTTGTTGTGCGAAGCTCCAGTTTGTGAGAAACATATACCCAAACATGCCCCAAATGGGAAAAATTTGTACCACGGCATGTTGATGGCGCTCCATGATAGCACGCCTAGTTTCATGAATTTTAGATGAGTTTTGGATTTACTAGAATTTAAAAACCAGGCATCTCAATGTTTTGCTGGCAATCAACGGTGCAGTGGTGTTCAAAATTCATGCCCATTTCTTACATGGGACCTAAGCATGCACCCAAGGACACATATTTGATTTTTTAACCAATTTATATGCACTAGAGCATGTGCATGTAGTTAAAATTTGAATTACGCACATAAATGCACTGAAAACTCAGTTAATGCATAAAAATGTCCAAAAGAACCCCAAAAAATCACAAAAATTCACACAACACTCCTGTTGTTCTATGTTTACACGAGAAAAAAAGTTGAAACCAGTAAGAGGCAATGGATATCGTTTTGTCCCCAAAGGTTGGACGTTCCCTACCGAAAACCATCATGCTTGTTGTGAGAAGCTCCAGTTTGTGAGAAGCCTATACCCAAACATGCCCCAAATGGGACAAAATTTGTACCACGACATGTTGATGCCGCTCAATGATAGCAAGCCAAGTTTCATGAATTTCAGACGAGTTGTGGATTTACTAGAATTTAAAAACCACGCATCTCAATATTTTGCCGGCAATCAACGGAACCCTGGTGTTCGAAATTCATGCCCATTTCTTGCATGGGACCTAAGCATGCACCCATGGACACACATTAGATTTTTCAGCCAATTTATATGCACTAGAGCATGTGCATGCAGTTAAAATTTGAATTACGCACATAAATGCATTGAAAACTCAGTTAATGCGTAAAAATGTCCAAACGAACACCGAAAAATCACAAAAATTCACACAACACTCCCGTTGTTCTATGTTGACACGAGAATTTAATTTGAAAGCAATAAGAGGCAATGGATATCGTTTCGTACCCATAGGTTGGACGTTCCCTACAGAAAACCATGATGCTTGTTGTGATAAGCTCCAGTTTGTGAGAAGCATATACCCAAACATGCACCAAATGGGACAAAATTTGTACCACGTCATGTTGATGCCGCTCCATGATAGCATGCCAAGTTTCATGGATTTCACTCATTTTTGGATTTACTGGAATTTAAAAGCCAGGCATCTCAATGTTTTGTCGGCAATCAACGGTGGCCTGGTGTTCGAAATTCATGTTCATTTCTTGCATGGGACCTAAGCATGCACCCAACGACACAGATTTGGTTTTTCAACCAATTTATATGCACTGGAGCATGTGCATGTAGTTCAAATTTGAATTACGCACATAAATGAATTGAAAACTCAGTTAATGCATAAAAATGTCCAAACGAACCCCGGAAAATCACAAAAATTAACAGAATACTCCTGTTGTTCTATGTTGACACGACAAAAAAAATTTGAAAGCAACAAGAGGTAATGGATATCGTTTCGTCCCAAAAGGTTGGACATTCCCTACGGAAAACCATCATGCTTGTTGTGAGAAGTTCCGGTTTGTGAGAAGCATATACCCAAACATGCCCCAAATGGGTCAAATTTTGTACCACGACATGTTGATGCCGCTCCATGATAGCATGCCAAGTTTCATGAATTTCAGATAAGTTTTGGATTTACTAGAATTTAAAAACCAGGCATCTCAATGTGTTGTCGGCAATCAACGATGCCCTGGTGTTCGAAATCCTTGCCCATTTCTTGCATGGGACCTAAGCATGCACCCAATGTCGGGGAAACTGATCGCCCACGAACACCTATGGGACCGGAGCCCCTTTTCGGTACGGCAAGGGAGCGGAGGGAGCATGAAGAGCGGATCGAGGCGCACACGCGAGCAGTTTACCCAGGTTCGGGCCGCACGGATGCGTAAAACCCTACTCCTGCCTTGGTTTGTTATTGAGTTCTTGGCTCGGGAGCAAGAAGATCTACAGTGCTTGAGGCTAGCTACACCGAGCGTGGGAGTGATCGAGAGTTCGGAACCTCCTCTACGTTGTGCATGGGCCTCCTTTTATAGGTCAAAGGGGTCACTAACAAGTGGCAACGTAGGTGAGGGTAAAAACGTAAAAGTGGTGGTAGTTGTAACAGTGGATGTACAGTGTTTTGTACCTAACCCTGACGGTGGGGGACAAGGGCATTGAATGCCCGTCGCCATCGCCCCAAACAGTGCAAAAAGCGTCCGTCCGGGCGTCTCCGTTCGCCACGACGGTAGCCTCGTCATCGTGGCTTGCCATCGTGTACCCCAGGCTGCACGGCCATCCGCCACATGCCCCTGGAAGGGCCCCAAGGTGACGCGTGGCCAGATGAGCTGGAGCGCAGGCACACAGTGAAAGCTTGCCGCGGCAAGCACCTTGCCGCGGCCGCTACCTTGCCGCGCCCGGAGGCTTGTCGCTCTCCGGGCCTTGCCGGGGCGCGCGATGCACCACGGCAAGTCTTCTGAAATGCCATGCTCTGTCCTTCCTGGCAAGCTCCTCTTGCCAGGGTCTTGTGCTAAAGGTATGGTCTTGAGCCTGGTACGGCCTTCCCGGCAAGCTCCTCTTGCCGGGGCCTTGTTCCTTTAACTTGAATACTTTGTTCTGGAATGGTTCTAAAGGATCCAGAGCGGGCCTTGGCGGGCGCGTGGCGAGCCCGACCACGGGACGCTGCTACTGCCCGTGCACAAGTCGGGATACTAAGGTACCCCTACTTTAGTACACCGACAGGAGCCCCCGGGCCTGGGCCACACACGGTGCCGAGCGCTGTTGGGCCAGGCCCAAAACAGTGCACGGGCACCCGCGGCCCAGGGCGCGCCGTATCCCCCTCCATATCCGCCGCGTCCCTCCCTAACGGCACGCGTCAATTGCAGCGTCGTGGGAGAGATCGTGGCCTGTTTCTTTAATGGGAAAATGTGGAACATCCCCCACTCCCCCTTAAAAGCAGAGGAAACAGGTGCAGTTTCCCCCATTGCTTCATTGCGTCTTCAACCTCCGGAAATCCCCACCGCTCTCCTCCTCCCCAAAGGTCGAAAGAGAGCTGAGCTCCACCCTTCTTCCGCCGCCGCCAGCCTCCCCAGCGCCGCCGGCCTCCCTCGCTGTCCCCGCCATGGCCCCGAAGAGCGACAAGGCGAAAACCGCGAAGACCGACCGGGTGGCGAAGCTAGCAGCAATGCGGAAGAGGATGGTGGTCTTCCCGCCGAGGCTCGGCGCGAGGGAGCTGAAGGACAAGTACTACCTCTTCTGGTCGAGGGAAACGAAAGCTCACCCGTGCACCAGGGTTCTCCCCGCCGAAGCCTGCGACATGTTCCCGGGAGGTTATCCTTACTTTGCCCTGTTCTTCCATTGCGGACTCTGCCCTCCATACTCCGAGTTCTTATGTGATGTTATGAACACATATGGATTCCATCTTCTAGATTTCACCCCGAACGCAGTCTTAACCATGGCCGTTTTCGCACATCTGTGCGAAAACTTTGTCGGAGTCGCCCCCAACGTAGCCCTCTTCCGCCATTTTTTCACACCTCGGGTAGAGTCTGGGTCTCCCATGTCCGGTGGGATCTCTTGGATCTTTAGGCTCAATAAGAAAGAGGCGTACTTGATTGGAGAGCTCCGCGGCAAGTGGGAGGAGTGGAGGGCTGACTGGTGCTGTGTCCTGGAGGATGAACCCCAGCAGTTTACTTCCCCGCGCCGAGCTGCAATAGTGCGCGGCAAGGATTGGAGTGATCTGGCCCCGGAGGACGAGAAGCTGAAGATAGCTCTCACTAGGATTCTTCGCCTCCGGCAAGCCAACCTTAATGTAGGTGAGGTCGGGGCAGATTTCCTTCGCCGCCGCATTGCCCCCTTGCAGGAGAGGAAGAGGGCTGCTTGGGATTTCGGCAACGCGGCAGACTGTATGAGGCTGCGCCCCGGCCTTAATTATAACTTCACTGTCCTGGAGCTCAAGGGGATGCTCCGCGAGCTGTTCAAGCATGACGCCAAGCACCCGGAGTGGTTTGCCCCGTCGCGGGGGGTAGTTCCACTATGTAACAATTCGTCACTTAGTGCTATCCGCGCGGCGATGCCGCTGTGCGACTCCCACGGGGTTGACCCGACTTGGCTGGCGCCTTCAGATGAAACTGCACAAACCTTCTTCGACAACTTGGTTGAGCTGCCGATCAATCTCGATGAGAAGAAGGGTCTCACCCGCGACACCACCGACCGGGATTTGGCGTATATCGCCATCAGGATGGAGGAGGCAGCCGTAGCTGAGGCCGCGGGCGAGTTTGGGTACTCCTTGGACGAGGCGGATGCAGCGGATGCGGTGAGTCGGGCCGAGGAGCAAGATATCCTCAAACTGTTGAGGCCTGCCGGGACGAGCGAGGCTGCCGGGCAGGGCACAGAGTCAAGTGAGCCCGCCGAGGAGGACGCCGAATCGGGCGACCCTTCAGAAGACTCAGGCGGCTCTTTGGGCCTCGACGGGTCCTCTTCATCCTCGGGGAGTTCTCCGCCACCACCAAGTCCTCCGCCTCAGCCAAAGAAGCCTCCGCAAGGCTACTGACACGACGAGGCGGTTGGCGGTCCAGTAGCAGCCGCAGCATCGCTCGACGCGCGCCACCACGACGAGCAAGGCCGTCAAGGGGGCGCCTCGCTCCTCAGCGGCAGGCGGAGGAGGATCTTCCCGAACTGGTTCTGGCGTTCCTTCTGCCCCTCGGGCTTCGGCGACGATCGGAGCGGGGTCTTCTCAGACCACGGCTCCGGAGCCCACCAAGCGCCCGAGGGAGCCTACTCCTCCAGCTCCTCGCGCCGGGACGCGCGCGGCGGACTTCGACTTCTCCGTCCTTAGTTCCGACGAGGAGGAGGAAGAGTAAGCACTTGCAACTCTTATTTCTTTTGATTTTTGTTTCTCTTATCTTGAATTTTCTTTGCCTAACTTTGATCTTGTTTATCTTCCAGGACCTTGGCCCAGAGGGTGGCGAAGAGGGCCAAAATCCCGGTGGTCGATCCCGAGGACGAGCCTGTCGCAGCGGCAGGGGATGCGCCAGCGACAAGCTTGCCGGACCAGCCTGCTGCTCCGTAGAGCAGCCCCCAGCGCAGCCCCCAGCGTGAGTCTTCTTTTTACTTCTTCATTTGTCGGGCGCGCGTGGGCTTCTTTTCCTTGCTAATGTCTTGTTTGTTTGCTGATTTGTGAAAAAGTAGAGCCGCAGCCTCAAGAGACTGCCCCCGAAGAGCCGCTCGTCTCAGCCTCCCCGCCAAGGAGGAGCTCCCCGGCGAGAGAGAATACTCCGCCAAGGGCGAGCCCTCCGCCAAGGGCGAGTACCCCGCCAAGGGCGAGTACGCCGCCAAGGGCGAGCACCCCGCCAAGGGAAGGCGCCAGCGGCCCTCCGCCGGCGGGGGCTACCACCACGCCGCCGAGGGAGGACCCCCCGGCGAGGAACCCCGTCGAAGAAGAGGCTCGCGCAGGTAACCCTTGTGCTTTTCTTCTCTTGATTTTCCTTTTTTGGATATTTGCTTGACAATTCTTCTTTCTTTCTTCTTCTTTTCTTGTCTTCCGACTCGACCGCCCCGGAGCCGATGGAGACGGAGGCCGCCGTCGATGAGACCGCCGCAGCCACTGACGCGGCAGCTGAGGAGGGGACCGGCGACCGCACTGACGGCCCTGAGGCCGCAGGAGCGCCGGACGCTGCGCCGGCCGCCGACCCTTCTGCTGCCGCGACCGAGCCGGGCGTCTATCTGGAGGCCGCCAACGGGGTCTTCATCCAAGTTCCATGGGCTTCTACGTCGAGGGCGCCCGCGGAGGGAGAGGTCTTCGATGGGGAAGTCCTGGCCTCCGCCGGGCTGAGGCTTGTCGACGCGCCCGGCAGCAGCAGCGAGCCCGAAGAGGAGCAGCTCCTGCGGAAGCTCCTGGCTCTGTACCGCTCCAGGCAGGCCAAGCTGGAGTCCCGGGAGGCCCTGGCTGCCAAGGCCGGCGTCGATCTGGAGAAGCACGCCGAGGAGCTCCGTGCCGCCAACCAGGCGGCCCTCCGGTCTTTGGTGGAGGAGCGGGACGAGCTTGCCGAGGCGCACCAGGCGTTCGTCCTCGAAACGGCCGAGGCAGAGGAGCAGCAGAGGCTTGCCGCCGAAGATCTGTCTCTACGGGAAGGAGAGCTGAGGCAGCGGAAGGTCGACCTCGATAGTCATGAGGACGACCTTACCGCGCGCGAGCAGTCCCTCGGCGGGGCTCTGCTGGAAGCGAGGGATGCCGCTGCAGCTGCAGAGACCGCCAAGAGGGACTTGGAGGCGAGGGTGGCACAGTTGGAGCTCAACTTGAAGACGAGCGAGGAGAAGGTCGCCGCGCACAAGTTGGAGAGGGAGAAAGACGCCCACAGCCACTCGGAGCTGCAGGTCCGTCTCTCCGACAAGGGCAAGGAACTCAACGACGCCAAGGATTCTATTGCAGACTTGGAGCTGAAGCTGTCCACCCTCACCGAATCACTTGACGGCGCCAGGAACAGGGAGACGAAACTGAAGGAAGATGTCCGGGCAGAGAGGGCACTGTTGGACAGCGCCGCCCTCACGCAGAATAACTTCAGGCAGACGGTGGAGCAGTGAACCGAGGAGCTCGTCACCGCCGCCGCTGACATCGACAGAGAGATGGCGGCGCTGGGGACGGAGCACCTCGGGTACTCCCCCGACGCAAACCTCCCTCACAGCGCCAAGCTGAGCTTGTTCTTCAGGGGAATAGCGCCGGCCCTCGAGCAGCTCCGGGAAAGGATCCCAACGCAGCTGGCGGACGAGGTGCGCAGGCTTTGCACGGGTACTGTGGAGCGAGTGCTAACGAAGATAGTCTACCACAACCCCGGGATCAATCTTGACAACGTCCTCCGGACCTTGCCGCCCGACGCTGACCAAGAAGTGCTGAAGGCTCGTGTCGCCCACATCGTGGCCAAGGTGGGTAAGATCAAGAGAGTTGACGGCGACCGTGTAGACTAGGTTGTTTTCTTTCCGCTTCCCTTGTCGCTGCCAATTAAGTCATGGACAGTTGTCTATTAGAACAGCGACAAGTCATCTTGTAATATAACTTTGTTTTGGGTAGTTGATGCAGTGTTATTTCCTTTACTCAACCTCTTTACTTTGTATGCTTTTACCCTACGCTTTTAGGAAACTTGCCGGCAAAGGGACCCTTGCCGCGAGCGCTGAGTGCGGAACTTCAGCAGCCTGCTGGCAACGCCTCTACCGGCAAGAAACCTTGCCGCAGCTAGTCGCAGCACACTTAGGTCGTTGAGCGAACTCGAAAACGAAGTAAGGGCGCGACACTTGTTGCAGCTCACTTAAGCCGTTGAGCGTGCTCGAAACAAAATAAGGGCGCGGCTAGCTACGGGTACTCCGCGCACAGGTTTTCCATACAAAGTGTGGTCGTTCAAGGAAGATAACTTTAAAATTTTAAAAATTTGAATGCTCAAACTTTGGCAACTTAGCTTTTGTGTTGTTTGCTTCCCGGCAAGGCGAGGCTTTCTTGAATGGCACTTGGTCCATACCACTGTCCCCTTCCCCCCCGGCAAACTTGTGCGCGAGGAATCCTTCTTCTGCTTGAGAAATGAAAGAAAAACGGAGGAAACATAGGCATGGAGCTTTGCGGCTCGTTATTGCTTACCGGGGGTGTGTGCTGCACAAAGTGTCAGATAACACATGCAAGAAAAACTAAAAGGCATGAAACGACAAGTTGTGCAAGGCACAAAAGTTTTACTGATGCACGGGGTCTGCGCCCGGCTTTGTACAAACGTTTACATGCAACAGCGGCAAGACTTGTACAAAAGGTGGTTGCCGGAGCGGATCACGGCAACCGCGCCTTATGGGTGAAACTTGCGAAGATGCTCAATGTTCCAGGAGTTGCTCACCGGTAAGCCTTCTTCGGTCTCAAGGCGGACAGCGCCGGGCCTTGTGACTTGTCTCACCCGATAAGGGCCTTCCCACTTCGGCGTCAACTTGTTGGAATTCTTGGCGGACTGAACACGCCGAAGAATAAGGTCGCCTTCCTCGAGACTTCTGGCCTTGACTTTGCGGCTATGGTAGCGGCGCAAAGCTTGCTGGTATCGAGCAGCTCGTACAGCAGCCTGAAGACGGTTCTCCTCGGGGAGCAGTGCATCATCTTGCCGCAGCTGTTCTTGCTCGAGCTCATCTTAGGCGAGCACTCGAGGAGACCCGTAAACGAGTTCCGTGGGGAGAACTGCCTCTGCTCCATAGACAAGAGCAAATGGTGTCTGTCCGGTGGCTCGATTTGGTGTCGTCCTGATTGACCAAAGAGCCGCCGGCAACTCCTCAATCCAGTTTCTTCCGCATTTGCGCAGCCTGTCGAAAGTTCTTGTCTTGAGCCCGCGCAGCACTTCAGCGTTTGCCCTCTCCGCTTGGCCGTTGCTCCTCGGGTGAGCAACAGAAGCGAAGCAGACCTTGGCGCCTTGGTCTTGGACGTACTGCATGAAGGTGCGGCTTGTGAACTGTGTGCCGTTGTTGGTGATGATCCTGTTAGGGATTCCGAAACGGCAAACAATTGACCTGAAGAACTTGACTGCTGACTGTGCGGTCACCTTTCTCACTGGTTCCACTTTCGGCCACTTTGTGAACTTGTCGATAGCGACGTACAAGTACTCAAAGCCCCCGACTGCGCGGGGAAAGGGGCCGAGGATGTCGAGCCCCCAGACCGAAAAGGGCCAGGACAAAGGGATCGTCTGGAGAGCTTGAGTTGGCTGATGTATTTGCTTGGCATGGAACTGGCACACTTCACACTTGGTTACTTGTGCAGTTGCATCTTGGAGGGCTTCTGGCCAAAAGAAGCCTTGCCGGAACGCCTTCCCGGCAAGTGCTCTTGCGCCAATGTGGTGGCCACATATGCCTCCATGTATCTCTGCCAATAGCTTCTGTCCATCTTCCCGGGAAATGCACTTCAATCTGACACCATTGAGTCTTCTTCTGTACAGTTCATTGCCGACGAACTGGTACATACTTGACTGCCTGGTTATTCTTTCTATCTCTTCTGGCTCTTCGGGAAGTTCTCCAGTTTGAAGAAAATGGACAATTTGCTGTGCCCAGGTTGGAGCTTGAGGCTCAACAACAAGGACTAAAGGCATCAGTGCTGCTGCGGGAATGTCAGCTTCTACGGCAAGGACCTGCGGCCCTGCCGGAGCTGGACGCTCCCCGGCAAGCCTGCCGGGGCAAGACTTGTCGGGAACGCCTGCTTCAACTGTACGAACCCTGGGGTCCGCAAGAGCAGACCGTTCCTCGGCAACTTGGTCGTTGATCTTGGGGACCTTGGCGGCGGCTTCAGGAAGATCCGTCGGCAAGTAGTCGCCGGACACCAACTTTCTCTTCTTGCTTTGCCCAACTGATGGTGTAACGGATGGTTGAGTTAGCTTGAGCACGAAGATCCCTGGTTCCACAGGTAGCTTCAGTGCAGCGCACTTTGACAGGCCGTCTGCGATATCATTTTGAGCTCTTGGAACGTGCTCCATCTGTATGCCTTCAAAGTGCTCTTCAAGCTTTCTCACTTCGTCGACGTAAGCTTCCATCAATGGGCTCTGGTAGCTCTTGTTCACTTGTCGGACAAGCAACTGTGAATCTCCCCGCACAATCAGCTTCTTGATCCCAAGTTCTGCTGCAATTCTGATGCCGGCAAGCAAACCTTCATACTCTGCAGTATTGTTCGTTGCTTGTTCCTTGGGAAAGTGCATTTGGACAACATACTTGAGGTGCTCGCCGGTGGATGCGACGAGCAGCATACCAGCACCGGCGCCTTGCAGCGAAAAGGCACCATCGAAGTACATTATCCATTCTTTGCTCGCTTCTTTGACGGGGATGTTTGTCTCTGCAATCTCTTCGTCTGGTGTCGGTGTCCATTCTGCTATGAACTCTGCCAATGCTCTGCTCTCGATAGTTGAAGTACTTACAAACTTAAGACCAAAGCTTGACAGCTCCAGTGCCCACTCGACAATTCTGCCTGTTGCTTCTGGATTTTGCAATATCCTTTTCAGCGGAAAGCGAGTGACCACTGTTATCTCATGTGCTTGGAAGTAGTGGCGCAGCTTTCTCGAGGCCATGAGGAGGCCGAAAAGCAGCTTCTGCACCCCAGAGTATCTTGATCTAGCCCCCTGCAAGAGGGAGCTGACAAAATAGACAGGGCGATGCACCATCTTCTTTCGCACTTCTTCTTGCATCCGCGCTGACTCATCCTTGTCGGGGCCAGAGCTTGTCGGGGAAGCCCCCTGCTTGTCGCTGGACGTACTTGCCGGGGCTGTGGGCTCCTCATCTGCCTCCCTTTCCGCTACTAACGCAGCACTAACCACTTGATTGGTTGCTGCTAAGTATAGCAGCAACTTCTCTTGCGGCTTAGGTGCGACAAGTATTGGAGTGGAGGATAGGTACCCTTTCAAGTCTTGCAGCGCTGCCTCCGCTTCCGGAGTCCATTTCATTGGACCTTCCTTTTTCAGGATTTTGAAAAACGGCAGGGCGCGTTCCGCAGACTTAGAAATGAACCTTCTGAGGGCAGCCACACAACCAGCAAGCCTCCGTACATCCTTGACGCGCTTCGGAGCTTCGATCTGCTCAATGGCTTTGATCTTGTCGGGATTGGCTTCAATCGCCCTCTGAGACACAAAGAACCCGAGAAGCTTGCCGGAGGGGACTCCGAACACGCACATCTCGGGATTTAGCTTGAGTTGTATCTTGCGCAGATTCGCAAAGGTTTCATCCAGGTCTTGAATCAGGGTATCCTTGTCCTTGCACTTGACCACTATATCATCCATGTAAGCTTCTACATTCCCGTGTATCTGTGGCTCAAAAGCAGTGTGGACCACCCTTGCAAATGTTGAACCCGCATTCTTCAATCCAAAGGGCATGCGTATGAAGCAGTAAGTGCCACATGGAGTAATGAATGCGGTCTTCTCTTCATCTTCTTCAGCCATGAATATCTGGTGGTATCCGGAATATGCATCAAGGAATGAAAGCAACTCACATCCAGCCGTGGAGTCAACGATCTGGTCAATGCACGGCAAGGGAAATGGATCTTTTGGACAAGCTTTATTCACATCAGTGAAGTCTATACAAAGCCTCCACTTCCCATTAGCCTTGCGCACGACAACAGGGTTGGCCAACCACGTGGGATGAAGAACACCTCTAACAAGGCCTGCCGCTTCCAACTTCTTGATTTCTTCAGCAATAAACTCTTGGCGCTCCACCGCTTGCTTCCTGACCTTCTGCTTGACGGGCCGCGCATGAGGACAAATGGCAAGCTTATGCTCAATTACTTTCCTGGGAACGCTGGGGATGTCAGACGGTTGCCATGCAAACACATCGACATTCGCCCGCAGGAAAGCAACGAGCATGCTTTCCTATTTAGGATCGAGCGTGGCACTGATGGTGAAAGTACCACCGGTGCCGCCATCCTTGGCGGACACCTTCTTGGTTGCAGGTGGAGCTGGCATTCCCTTCTTGCACTTGCCGGTGGAGCTCGATGGTGCGTCCTCGACGGCAGCGCAGCACTCCGAAGAGGTGCGTTTGCCGGAGTGGGCCCCAGAGCTCTTGCCGGACTTGGTCTTGTTCTTCCCCTCGGGAGCTTCAGCGGCAAGTGTTTTGCTGTCTGTGGCGGCTGCTGCGTCCCGGTAGATCTTGTCGGCGCAGATAAGCGCGTCCTTCTTGTCACCGGGGACAGAGATGACGCTTATCGGCCCTGGCATCTTGAGCATGTTGTAGGCGTAGTGAGAGGCTGCCGTGAACTTGGCGAGCGCTGGATGGCCAAGTATCCCATTGTATGGCAATGGGATATCGGCAACGTCGAATGTGATCCTCTCAGTCCTGAAGATTATCTCTCCGCCAAAGGTTACTGGCAATGTGATCTTCCCCTTCGGCTTGCTCCTTCCAGGGTTGATCCCTTGGAACATGCCGGTCTCCTCGAGCTCGCTGTCGGGGATCTGCAGCTTCCGGACCACAGCAGAGGAGATCAAGTTTAGGCCGGCCCCGCCGTCAACCAGCATCTTGGTGACCTTGAGGTTGCAGATGGTTGGCGAAACCAACATCGGCAAGCACCCGACCGCAGTTGTGCGGTCAGGGTGGTCCTCAATGTCGAAGATGATGGGCGTGCTGGACCACTTCAGGAGCTTGCGCGACTCGACGGGTGGCTCTGCTGCATTTACTTCCCGCACCCATTGCTTGAGTTGGCGGTGGGAAATATGCAGAGAGGCACCTCCATCGACGCATAGAACTTCTGTGGCCTTCTGGAACTCCTGCTCGCTGTTGTCTCCGTCGTCCATGTCCTCGTCATCGTCTTCGTCTTCGTCCTTGTCGCGGCCGCGGGGAGGTCTATCTCCTTGCCGCTGCTTGGCCTTGCCGCGGCGTCCTCCCCGGCCATTGAATGGCCGCTTCTTGCCGGACTCTCCTCCACCTCCCTGGGCCTTCTCCTTGTCACGTCGCTCGTACTCAGCCTTCTGCTACTCGACGAGGTATTCGACCCTCTTGCAGTTCTGGAGATCGTGGCCCTTGGTACGGTGGATCTTGCAGTACTGCTTGTCGGAGCCGTCCTGCTTGTTGGCGGCGGCTACAGTGGCGGCTTCCTTGCCGGAGCCACCAGCCTGAGCTTTCTTGGCGCCTGCCTCTTTGCCGGACTGCTCGACGGCCAATACTTCCTTGTTTTTCTTCTTCCTATTGTTCCGCCGCCGGTTTTTCCTTGCTGGGGCGGCATCCTCGCTGTCCGTTCCTCCTGCTCCAGCATCCTCTCCGGGGAGTCTCCTCCCCTCTTCAGCGCGCGTGCACTTGTCTGCCAGGGCATAAAGCTCACTGACATCTCGTATCTTGCACATCGCCATTTCCTCCCTCATCCGGCGGTTACGCACGTTCTGATGGAACGCGCTAATAACCGCGGCAGGGTGGACGTCCGGAATGTTGTGCTGGAAGCGGCTGAATCTCTGGATGTATTTCCGCAGGCACTCTCCCTCCTTCTGGGCAAGTATGTGGAGATCACTTTCCTGGCCATGGGGCTTGTGGCCGCCCGTGAAGGCGCCGACAAACTGGTGGCACAGGTCGGCCCAAGAAGAGATGGAGTTTTCCGGCAAGTGCATAAGCCAAGATCTAACGTTTGGCGTAAGCACGAGCGGGAAGTAGTTTGCTAGTATCTTCTCATCTCGTCCCTCGGGAGCCTACACCGCAATGGTGTAGATGCTGAGGAACTCCGAAGGATGGGTCTTGCCGTCGTACTTCTCGGGTACGTCGGGCTTGAAGTTCTTCATGCTGGGCCACTGGACTTGCCGCAGCTCATGGGTGAACGCAGGGCAACCTGCCGCGTACGGCAAGTCGCCTGGTTCGCCGGGCGCGTGCATGTCGACAGCGGTCCCAGCGCGCTGGTCGGACTGTCGTCGCGCTTCTCTTCGACGCTCGATGCGAGTTCGAGCGTCTTCTTGTCGCCTGTCGTCGAGGATTTGGCGTTGATCACGGCGAGCTCGAGGATCCGACGACGCCGTGGAGTCGTCGTCGATGTTGATCCGACGAGTCGGCGATTTTTGCTTCCGCGACGGGGAGTGCACGGTAGTTGCACCCCCGGCGGTCTTGTCTCCATCAGCCCGCGCCTGGCTGACTTGCCGCGGCCGTGACGTTGCCGGCTGCTGCGGTGTGTCGTTGTTGGCGAAGGCGATGAGGCTTTGGATTGTAGCCCTCCAGTCTTCGACCTTGTCTGCCGCTGGAGGGAAGTCAAGGAGCAGCTGAGCTCTAACTAGAGCCTCTGCTGGAGTGGAGGGGAGCGGTGGCGAGCGGTGTGAGGAGCGAGATATGCTCGGACTTCTAACCGCGTTAGAAGGAGCAGGTTCTCGCCCCGGCGACCGCGCCTTGCTCGTGCCAGCGCGTTGGCCTTGAGCGTCCCGCGTCCCGCCAACTTATCCTTGGCCCAGCAAGCGGATGGTACCCTGCGTACCACGCCGCTGCCGTTCCGGCACCTCCTGAGAGGGGCGCGGTGCGTGTACGGACACCGAGGTCTTGGAGTGCGCTCGGTCGTCCGTCTTGTCCTTGGACTTGGCGGTGCCGTGAGTTTCCTCGTCGGCGTCCGTCCTTCCGCCAGCGTCTACCCCACCAACCGTTGGTTCTGGTGGCGGCGGGATCGACGCAGACGGGCCTCTTACCTCCGAAGCTTTCTTCTTCGGCGGCATGTCGATGGAGTTTACGAAGTTATGAAGTTGCTGAAGATAGCGCCCACGTGAACGCCGGATCAGGTTAGCACAACCTCGACGCCCCCTACCTGGCGAGCCAAAGATGTCGGGGAAACTGATCGCCCACGAACACCTATGGGACCGGAGCCCCTTTTCGGTACGGCAAGGGAGCGGAGGGAGCACGAAGAGCGGATCGAGGTGCACACGCGAGCAGTTTACCCAGGTTCGGGCCGCACGGATGCGTAAAACCCTACTACTGCCTTGGTTTGTTATTGAGTTCTTGGCTCGGGAGCAAGAAGATCTACAGTGCTTGAGGCTAGCTACACCGAGCGTGGGAGTGATCGAGAGTTCGGAACCTCCTCTACGTTGTGCATGGGCCTCCTTTTATAGGTCAAAGGGGTCACCGACAGGTGGCAACGTAGGTGAGGGTATAAACATAAAAGTGGTGGTAGTTGTAACAGTGGATGTACAGTGTTTTGTACCTAACCCTGACGGTGGGGGACAAGGGCATTGAATGCCCGTCGCCGTCGCCCCAAATAGTGCAAAAAGCGTCCGTCCGGGCGTCTCCGTTCGCCACGACGGTAGCCTCGTCATCGTGGCTTGCCACCGTGTACCCCAGGCTGCACGGCCATCCGCCACGTGCCCCTGGAAGGGCCCCAAGGTGACGCGTGGCCAGATGAGCTGGAGCGCAGGCACACAGTGAAAGCTTGCCACGGCAAGCACCTTGCCGCGGCCGCTACATTGTCTCGCCCGGAGGCTTGTCGCTCTCCAGGCCTTGCCGGGGCGCACGATGCACCACGGCAAGTCTTCTGAAATGCCATGCTCTGCCCTTCCTGGCAAGCTCCTCTTGCCAGGGTCTTGTGCTAAAGGTATGGTCTTGAGCCTGGTACGGCCTTCCCGGCAAGCTCCTCTTGCCGGGGCCTTGTTCCTTTAACTTGAAAACTTTGTTCTTGAATGGTTCTAAAGGATCCAAAGCGGGCCTTGGCGGGCGCGTGGCGAGCCCGACCACGGGACGCTGCTACTGCCCGTGCACAAGTCGGGATACTAAGGTACCCCTACTTTAGTACACCGACACCCAATGAAACATATTTAATTTTTCAACTAATTCATATGCACTAGAGCATGTGTATGTAGTTCAAATTTGAATTACGCACATAAATGCATTGAAAACTCAGTTAATGAATAAAAATGTTCAAACAACCAATTTATATGTTGACACGAGAATTTTTTTGAAAGCAAGACGAAGCAATGGATGTCGTTTCGTCCCCAAAGGAGGGACGTTCCCTACCGAAAACCATCATGCTTGTTGTGAGAAGCTCCGGTTTGTGAGAAACATATACCCAAACCTACCCCAAATGGGACAAAATTTATACCATAGCATGTTGAAGCCGCTCCATGATAGCATGCCAAGTTTCATGGATTTCAGACGAGTTTTGGATTTACTAGAATTTAAAAACCAGGCATCTCATTGTTTTGCCGCCAATCAACGGTGCCCAGGTGAGCGAAATTCATGCCCATTTCTTGCATGGGACCTAAGCATGCACCCAATGACACGTATTTGATTTTTCAACCAATTTATATGCACTGGAGCATGTGCATGTAGTTCAAATTTGAATTACGCACATAAATGCATTAAAAACTCAGTTAAGGCATAAAAATGTCCAAATGAACCCCAAAAAATCATAAAAATTCACACAATACTTCTATTGTTCTATGTTGACACGAGAAAAAAATTTGAAAGCAATAAGAGGTAATGGATATCGTTTCGTCCCAAATGGTGGCACATTCCCTACCGAAAACCATCATGCTTGTTGTGAGAAGTTCCGGTTTGTGAGAAGCATATACCCAAACATGCCCCAAATGGGAAAAATTTTGTACCACGACATGTTGATGCCGCTCCATGATAGCATGCCAAGTTTCATGAATTTCAGATAAGTTTTGGATTTACTAGAATTTAAAAACCAGGCATCTCAATGTTTTGCCGGCAATCAACGGTGCCCTGGTGTTCGAAATTCATGCCCATTTCTTGCATGGGACCTAAGCATGCACCCAATGACACATATTTAATTTTTCAACTAATTCATATGCACTGGAGCATGTGTATGTAGTTCAAATTTGAATTATGCACATAAATGCATTGAAAACTCAGTTAATGCTTAAAAATGTTCAAACAACCAATTTATATGTTGACACGAGAAATTTTTTCAAAGCAAGACGAGGCAATGGATGTCGTTTCGTCCCCAAAGGAGGGACGTTCCCTACCGAAATTCATCATGCTTGTTGTGAGAAGCTCCGGTTTGTGAGAAACATATACCCAAACCTGCCCCAAATGGGACAAAATTTATACCACGGCATGTCGATGCCGCTCCATGATAGCATGCCAAGTTTCATGAATTTTAGACGAGTTTTGGATATACTAGATTTAAAAAACAAGGCATCTCAATGTTTTGCCGCCAATCAACGGTGCCCAGGTGTGCGAAATTCATGCCCATTTCTTGCATGGGACCTAAGCATGCACTGATATTCGATTTTTCAACCAATTTATATGCACTGGAGCATGTGCATGTAGTTCAAATTTGAATTATGCGCATCAATGCATTGAAACCTCAGTTAATGCATAAAAATGTCCGAACGAACCCCAAAAAATCACAAATATTCACACAACACTCATGTTGTTTTATGTTGACACGAGAAAAATTTTGAAAGCAATAAGAGGCAATGGATATCGTTTCGTCCCCAAAGGTGGGACGTTCCCTACCAAAAACCATCATGCTTGTTGTGAGAAGCTCCAGTTTGTGAGAAGCATATACCCGAAACTGCCCCACATGGGACAAAATTGGTAGCACGACATGTTGATGCCGCTCCATGATAGCATGCCAAGTTTCATGAATTTCAGACGAGTTTTGGATTTACTAGATTTAAAAACCAGGCATCTCAATGTTTTGCCGGCAATCAACGGTGCCTTGGCGTTCGAAATAGATGCCCATTTCTTGCATGACCTAAGCATGTACCCTAGGATACATACTTGAATTTTCAACCAATTTCTATGCACTGGAGCATGTGCATGTAGTTAAACTGTGAATTATGCACATAAATGTATTGAAAACTCAGTTAATGCATAAAAATGTCCAAACGAACCCCGAAAAATCACAAAAATTCACACAACACTCTTTTTGTTCTATGTTGACATGGGAAAAAAAATGTGAAAGCAATAAGAGGCAATGTATATCGTTTCGTCCCCAAAGGTGGCACGTTCCCTACGGAAAACCATCATGCTTGTTGTGAGAAGCTCCGGTTTGTGAGAATCATATACCCGAACTTGCCCCAAATGGGACAAAATTTGTACCACGGCATGTTGATGCCGCTCCATGATAGCATGCCAAGTTTCATGAATTTCAGATAAGTTTTGGATTTACTAGAATTTAAAAACCAGGCATCTCAATGTTTTGCCGGCAATCAACGGTGCCCTGGTGTTCCAAATTCATGCACATTTCTTGCATGGGACCTAAGCATGCACCCAATGACATGTATTTGATTTTTCAAATAATTTATATGCACTAGAGCATGTGCACGTAGTTCAGATTTGAATTACACACATAAATGTATTGAAAACTCAGTTAAGGCATAAAAATGTCCTAATGAACCGCGAAAAAATCAAAAAAAATCACACAACACTCTTGTTGTTCTATGTTGACACGAGATTTTTTTGAAAGTGATAATCCACAAGTGTAGGGGATCACAAAAGTTTTCGAGGGTAAAGTATTCAACCCAAATTTATTGATTCGACACAAGGGGAGCCAAAGAATACTCTTAAGTATTAGGAGCTGAGTTGTCAATTCAACCACACCTGGAAACTTAGTATCTGCAGTAAGGTAGTTTAGTAGCAAAGTAATATGATAGTGCGGTAGAGGCAATAAAAATAATGGTAGTATTTTTGTAGTTTTTGTAATAGTAGCAGCGGAAAAGTAAATAAGCAACTAGCAATATGTGAAAAGATCATAGGCATTGGATCGGTGATGGGGAATTATGTCGGATGCAATTCATCATGTAAAATTTATAACCTAGGGTGACACGGAACTAGCTCCAGTTCATCAATGTAATGTAGACATGTATTCCGAATATAGTCATACGTGCTTGTGGAAAAGAACTTGCATGACATCTTTTGTCCTACCCTCCCGGGGCAGCGGGGTCCTAGTGGAAACTAAGGGATATTAAGGCCTCCTTTTAATAGAGTTTCGGACCAAATCATTAACACATACTGAATACATGAATTCCTCAAACAATGGTCATCACAGGGAGTGGTCCCGATTATTGTCACTTTGGGGTTGCCGGATCATAACACATAGTAGGTGAATGTAGACTTGCAAGATAGGATCAAGAACACACATATATTCATGAAAACATAATAGGTTCTGATATGAAATCATGGAACTCGGGCCCTAGTGACAAGCATTAAGCATAGCAAAGTCATAGCAACATCAATCTCAGAACATAGTGGACACTAGGGATCAAACCCTAACAAAACTAACTCGATTACATGATAGATCCCATCCAACCCATCACCGTCCAGCAAGCCTACGATGGAATTACTCACGCACGGCGGTGAGCATCATGGAATTGGTGATGGAGGAAGGTTGATGATGACGATGGCGATGATCTACACTTTTCGGAGCCCCGAACGGACTCCAGATCAGCCCTCCTGAGAGAGATTAGGGCTTGGCGGCGGCTCTGTATCGTAATATGCGATAATTCTTCCTCTCTCATTTTTTTCTCCCCGAAAGTGAATATATGGGATCTTGGGATACGTCGGTGGAGCGTCACGGGGCCCACGAGGCAGGGGGCGTGCCCTGGGGGAGGGGGCGCGCCCCCACCCTCGGGGACAGGGTGTGGGCCCCTTGACGTGGAACTTTCCGCAGGTATTTTTTATATTTTCCAAAATAGTTCTCCATGGATTTTCAGGTCATTCCGAGAACTTTTTATTTCTGCACAAAAACAACACCATGGCAATTCTGCTGAAAACAGCGTCAGTCCAGGTTAGTTCCATTCGAATCATGCAAATTAGGGTCCAAAACAAGTGCAAAAGTGTTTGGAAAAGTAGATACGTTGGAGACTTATCAACTCCCCCAAGCTTAAACCTTTGCTTGTCCTCAAGCAATTCAGTTGATAAACTGAAAGTGATAAAGAAAAACGTTGACACACTCTGTTTGCTCTTGTTGTGGTAAATATGTAAGCCAACATTAGGTTTTCAGCAAGATCATGAACTAACCACATTCACAATAACTTTCAGGTTTCATGTCAACTCACATCAATGGCATAATCAACTAGCGAGCAATAATAATAAATCTCGGATGACAACACTTTCTTAAAATAATCATGATATGATATACCAAGATGGTATCTTGCTAGCCCTTTCTGAGACTGCAAAACATAAATGCAGAGCACCTTTAAAGATCAAGGACTGACTAGACATTGTAATTCATGGTAAAAGAGATCCAGTCATGATCATACTCAATGCAAATTAATGGTAATACATGCAAATGACAGAGGTGCTCTCCTACTGGTGCTCTTTGATAAGAGGGTGATGACTCTGCATAAAAGTAAATAGATAGACCCTTCGCATAGGGAAGCAGGGATTTGTAGAGGTGCCAGAGCTCGATTTTTAAATAGAGATGAATAACATTTTGAGCGGTATACTTTCATTGTCAACATAATAACCAAGAATCTCGATATCTCCCATGCAATGTACATTATAGGCGCTTCCCAAACAGAATGGTAAAGTTTATACTCCCCCAACCACCAACAAGCACACTCCACAGCTAGCCCGAAACAACGGGTACCGTCCAAACCAGCAACAACCCTGGGGGAGTTTTGTTTAATTATTATGATTTTGAGCATGGGACTGGGCATCCCGGTTACCAGCCATTTTCTCATGAATGATGAGCGGAGTCCACTCATCGTGACAATAACCCACCTAGCATGGAAGATATAGACCGCCCTAGTTGATACATGAGCCTTTCGAGCATACAAAACAGAATTTCATTTGAAGGTTTAGAGTTTGACACATACAAATTTGCTTGGAACGGCAGGTAAATACCGCATATAGGAAGGTATGGTGGACTTATTGGAATAACTTTGAGGTTTATGGAAGTGGATGCACAAGCAGTATTCCCTCTTAATACAGGTGAAGGCTAGAAAGAGACTGGGATGCGACCAGCTAGAGAGCGACAACGGTCATGAACATGCATTTAAATTAATCAACAATGAATGCAAGAATGTGTAGGATATAAATCACCATGAACATAAATATCGTGGAGGCTATGTTGATTTTGTTTCAACTACATGCATGAACATGTGCCAAGTCAGACCACTTGAATCGTTCAAAGGAGGATACCACCCCAATATACCACATCACAACCATTTTAATACCATGTTGCCATGCAAGATAGACCATTATAAACTCTCAGCTACTTAAGCATGGCATAAGAAGCTATGATCTCTAATTGTCATTGCAAGCATGTTTCATTCATAACAAGCTGAATCAGGAACGATGAACTATCATATTTACAAAAACAAGAGAGGTCGAGTTCATACCATCTTTTCTCATCTCAATTAGTTCATCATATATCATCCTTACTGCCTTTCACTCGCATGACCGAACGGCATGGATAATAATAATAGTGCACGTGCATTGGACTAAGCTGGAATCTATGAGCATTTAATACAAGAGAGAAGATAAGGTAATATGGCTCAAGGTTAAATCAACAATAAAGCATATGAGAGCCACTAAGCATTTTAATCATGGTCTTCTACTCTTAACCCCCAAAGAAAAGAAAAGAAATTATTTACACGGGAAAGCTCCCAACAAGCAAAAGAAGAACGGTAAATCCTTTTGGGTTTTCTTTTAGTTACTACTACTACAAGCAAGGAAAGTAAACTAGCTAGAAGCTACAACTAATATATATTTTTGTTTTTCTTAAGGTTTTTCTAACATACGAGAAAAAGACTAAGAAAAAGAATTGAAACTAAGCATGGATGGTACAATGAAAGAGTGTGAGCACCGACAACTAGAATAAGTGTGTGGACATGAATGTAAAGTCGGTGAGAAACACGTACTCCCCCAAGCTTAGGCTTTTGGCCTAAGTTGGTCTATGGCCAGTATTGGCCTGACGGATATCCAAAGTCGTAGTTGGGGTTGTACTGGGTTGTAGCAGCTACTGCCTGCTGAGCTGCAGCTCGAAGGCGGGCTGCTTCCGTCATATTATGATACTCATTTGCCTCCTCCCTGGTTATAGCGTATCTCCCTTTTGCCTGAATGTCAAACAAAGTAGGGACAGGAAGAACAATAGGGGCGGCATGACGCCTGTTAAAGATTAGTCGATATTTGAGGGATTGTTCACCCCTCTTTATGAACCGGTGACTAGTCATGACATTGTAATCCAAATGAGCAGGCGGTAAAGGTTCATCATTTTCATGGACAGGTACACCAAGACGGCGGGCTATGCGAGTAGCATAAATCCCACCAAGTAAATCTCCTTGCAAACCATTATGATGTAGCCTACGTGCAACAATGGCTCCCAAGTTATATTGTCTATCACCTATAGCACTCTTGAGAACACTAAGATCAGGGACACACATGTGGCAAGCCTCATCTTTACCGTTTATGCATCTACCAATAAAGAGAGCAAAGTAATGAATAGCAGGGAAAATGAATGCTCCCTATGTTAGCCTGTGTGATTTCTCTAGATTCCCCCACTGTGATACTAGCAAGGAAATCTCTATATTAAGATTTGCGAGGATCACCCATACTGCCCCACTGCGAGAGCTTACAAGCATCATTAAAATCCTCTAAGTCCATGGTGTAAGATTTATCATAAAGGTCAAATAGGACGGTGTGAGAATTGCGTGTAGATGAAAATTTAAACCTTCTCACTAAGGTATCAGTTAAGCCACGATATTGGGGGCAATTATCTTGTATGAAGCCCTCGAGGTCAGCGTTGCACACATATGCGTAAAATTCCTCCTTGATGCCAACCTGATCCATAAAGTCATCTGACGGCCATTCACAAGGCCGCACTTCCGCTTCCCTCGGTAGTTCCTCGTCTGGCTCATGAAACGCTCGCCTCGGTTCTTGCTTCCTTGAAGAACCACCTTGGAAGTTTTTCCTATGCATTTTTCTGAGATTTTCTGAAATTTTTAGTAACTCAAGAAAAAAATTAACCAAACTCAACAAGATTGATAGCAACAACTCCTACAAGTGCCTAGAGACTATATCATGCATTAGAACTACTTGGGACCAAATAAATTTGACATGCAAGCTAAAGAACAAGGTCACCACAGCAACAAAAAATTGCAATAAATAGAGCACTAGAACAAAAACTAATTGGACCAATGGAGGAGTCACATAGCAAGGAACAATCCCCCCAAACAGTTTGGTGAATGGTGCTTTGAGCAAGGAGATAAAAAAATGGCAGCAAGATGAGCTAGAAATCGTGCTTGAGCTGGTTGGTGATTTTTTTTGGGAGGACGAAGAAGAGTATGGGTGCAGGAATAAGTGGATGGGGGCCACGTGGGGCCCACAAGGCAGGGGCGCGCCCTATGAGGGGGGGGGCGCCCTGGACCCTCGTGGCCAGGTGCTGGCTCCCCTCGTTGTGTGTTCTATGCCATATATTCTCAAATATTCCAGAAAAAATCATATTTAATTTTCAAGGCATTTGGAGAAATTTTATTTTCGGGGTATTTTTTATTGCACGGATAAGTCTGAAAACAGACAGAGAATACTATTTTTGCTTTATTTAGCCTTATTAACAGAAAGTAAAAGGGGGATACAGAAGCTTGTGTGATATGTCTCCAACGTATCTACTTTGCCAAACACTTTTGCCCTTGTTTTGGAATCTAACTTGCATGATTTGAATGGAACTAACCCGGACTCACGCTATTTTCAGCAGAACTGCCATGGTGTTGTTTTTGTGCAGAAAAAAAGGTCTTGGAATCGCCTGAAAATCAACGGAGAATTATTTCATAAAATATAAAAAATATCAAGAAGAAGATCTGCACCGGGGCCCCCACACCCTGTCCTCGAGGGTGGGGGGCACGCCCCCCTGCCTCGAGGGCCCCCCAATGCCCCACCGTCGTATCCCCAGGTCCTATATATTCCTTTTCGTGGAGAAAAAAATCAAGGAGAAAGAATTATTGCGTTTTACGAGACGGAGCCGCCGCCAAGCCCTAATCTCTCCCGGGAGGGCTAATCTGGAGTCCGTTCGGGGATCCGGAGAGTGGAGGTCGTCATCATCAACCTTCCTCCATCACCAATTCCATGATGCTCACCGGTGTGTGCGTGAGTAATTCCATCGTAGGCTTGCTGGACGGTGATGGGTTGGATGGGATCTATCATGTAATCGAGTTAGTTTTGTTAGGGTTTGATCCATGGTATCCACTACGTTCTGAGATTGATGTTGCTATGACTTGGCTATGCTTAATGCATGACACTAGGGCCCGAGTGCCATGATTTCAGATATGAACCTATTATGTTTTCATGAATATATGTGTTTTCTTGATCCTATCTTGCAAGTCTATAGTCACCTACTTTGTGTTATGATCCGGCAACCCTGAAGTGACAATAATCGGGACCACTCCCGGTGATGACCATAGTTTGACGAGTTCATTAATTTACTATGTGTTAATGCTTTGGTACGGTACTCTATTAAAAGGAGGCCTTAATAACCCTTTGTTTCCAATAGGACCCCGCTGCCATGGGAGGGTAGGACAAAAGATGTCATGCAAGTTCTTTTCCATAAGCATGTATGACTATATTTGGAATACATGCCTACATTGCATTGATGAACTGGAGCTAGTTCTTTGTCGCCCTTGGTTCTAACTTCCACATGATGAATTGCATCCGACGTAATTTCCCATCACGGATCCAGTGCCTACGAGCTTTACCTATATTGCTAGTTGCTTATTTACTTTTCCATAGCTATCATTACAAAAACTACGAAAACACTATCGTTACTTTTATTGCTGCTATCGCCACTATCATATTACTTTGCTACTAAACTATCTTGCTGCAGATACTAAGTTTCCAGGTGTGGTTGAATTGACAACTCAGCTGCTAATATTTAAGAGTATTCTTTGGCTCTGTCGGGGAAACTGATCCACCCACGAACACCTATGGGGACGGAGCCCCTTTTCAGTACGGCGGGGGGCGAAGGTCGCGCGAAGAGCAGATCGAGGCGAGGCACACGAGCAGTTTACCCAGGTTCGGGCCGCACGGATGCGTAAAACCCTACTCCTGCTTTGTGGTTTGTATTGAGTTCTTGGCTCGGGAGCGCTGAGAGCTACAGTACACTTCAGCAGCTAACGAGACCGAGTGTGAGAGTGTTCGAATCCCCCTCTACGTTGCGCATGGGCCTCCTTTTATATGCTCAAGGGGTCACCGACAGGTGGCAACGCAGTTGAGGGTAAAAAGGGAAAAGTGCTGCGGTTGGTACAACTACCTGTACAGTGTTCCATACCTAACCCTGACGGCAGGGGACAAGGGCATTAAATGCCCATCGACGTCGCCCAAACAGTGCAAAAAGGGGCCGTCAGGGGCGCCACTGTTCGCCACGATGGCAACCTTGTCAGCGCCGCTTGCCACCGCGTACTCCTGGCTGCACAGCCTCCCGCCACGTACGCCTGGAAGGGTCCCAGAGCGACACGTGGGTAGATGCGTTGGAGCGCGGGCACAGAGTGGTAGCTTGCCGCGGCAAGCACCTTGCCGCGGTCGTTGTCTTGTCGCGTCCGGGAGCTTGCCGCTCACCGGGCCTTGCCGGGACGCATGGCGTGTCGCGGCAAGTTCCTTGAGATGCCTTGAGTGGCCTTCCCGGCAGGCTCCTCTTGCCGGGGCCTTGTCTTCTTGGCTTGAATACTTTGTTCTTGAATGGCTCCAAAGGAACCACGGAGGACCTTGGTAGTCACCCGACAAGCCTTGCCGCGGGACGCTGCGACTGCCCGTGCACAAGTTCGGGATACTATGGTACCCCTACTCTAGTACACCGACAGGAGCCCCCGGGCCTGGGCCATACACGGTGCCGAGCGCTGTTGGGCCAGGCCCAAAACAGGGCACGGGCACGCGCGGCCTGGGTCATGCCGTATTTTTCTCCGTATCCACCGCGCCCTCCCTGAGCGGCACGCGTTGATTGCGGCGTCGTGGGAGAGATCGTGCGTGGTTTCTTTATTCGGAAATGCGGAACGTCCGCCCCCCTCCCCCCTTATAAACAGGGGAAACAGGGGCAGTTCGTCCATCCGCCCGTTGCTACCTCAATCCTCGAAAACCTCCGCCGCTCCCCTTCTTCCCAAAGCTGAAAGAGAGCAGCGCTCCGCCCCCCGTCGCCACCAGCACCACCAGCGCCGTCGACCTCCTTCACCGCTTCCGCCATGGCTCCGAAAGGCAAGAAGGGGAAGGCTGCGAAGTCGGCCGAGGCGCTGCGGCTCGCGGCGCTGCGAAAGGAGCGGGTTGTCTTCCCCCCCAAACTTGCCGCGAGGAAGCTGAGGGAGAACTACTACCTCTTCTGGTCGGGGGAGACGCGGGCGCATCCGCGCACCAAGGTACTCCCAGCCGTTGCTTGTAAAATGGCTCCGAACGGATATGCGTTCTTCGCCTTATTCATCTACTGCGGGCTCTGCCCGCCTTTCTCTGAATTCTTCTGCGACATTATGAACACCTACGGGTTCCACCTCCTTGACTTCACCCCCAACGCCGTTCTGACCATGGCTGTTATTGCACATCTTTGCGAAAACTTTGTCGGAGTCCATCCCAATGTAGCCCTTTTCCGCCACTTCTTTATGCCTCGAGTTGAGAGAGGAGAGCCTTTGTCCGGCGGAGTCTCCTGGATCTTGAGGGCCCACAAGAAGGAAGCTTATCTGGAGGGAGAGCTCCGCAGCAAATGGGAGGAATGGAGAGCTAACTGGTGCTGGATTGTAGATGAGAACCCGCAGCCATTTACCGCCCGGCGCCAAGCCGCAGTAGTACGCGGCAACGATTGGAGCGACTTGGCCCTGGAAGACAGTAGGCTAAAGATTGCCACCGCCCGGATCCGACGCCTCAGGCTTGCCGAGCTCACTGTAGGCGAAGTTGGAGCAGATTTCCTTCGCCGCCGCATCGCCCCCTTGCAGGAGAGGAAGAGGCCCGCCTTGGAGTTCGAGAATGCGGCAGATATCATGAGACTGCGCCCGGGCCTCAACTTCAACTTCACTGTCCTGGAGCTCAACGTGATGCTCCAGGAGCTGTTCAAGTACGACCCCGATCATCCCGAAGTGTTCAGGTTGCCGAGGGGGGTCGTCCCGCTGTGTAACAACTCCGTGCTCAGCCGCATCCGTGCAATGATGCCGCTGTGCGACTCTCATGGGATCGACCCAACTTGGCAAGAGCCTGCCGATGATGCCATGCAGGAGTTCTTCGACAACTTGGAAGAAGTGCCGATCCGCTTCGACGAGAAGAAGGGCCTCACCTGCGACACCAGCGATAAAGAGATGGCGTACATCGCCACCAGGCTGGAAGAGGCGGCGGCAGCTGCAGCCGTGAGCGAGTTCGGATTCACCGTGGAGGAGGCGGATGCAGCAAAGGCGGCAAGCCTTGCCGAGCGAGGGGAGCTTGCCGGCGAGGAGGGGCCTGCTGGGCAAGACGCCGAGTCGAGCGAGCCCGCCGAGCAGGGTGTCGGGTCGAGCGAGCCCATCGAGCAGGGCGACGAGTCGAGCGAGCCCGCCGAGGATACGAGCGGCTCGTTGGAGATCGACTCCTCTTCCTCCTCATCTTCAGGCAGCTCGCCACCAGCAGAGCCTCCAGCTCCACCAAGAAGGCGTCTCCGCAAGGCTGGGGACGTAACGGAGCGGTAGACAGGTCAACAGCCGGCGCGCCGCGCGACACACTCCATCGTGGCAAGCAAGGTCGCCGCGGGAGCACCTCGCGCTTCTGCGGCAACTGGAGCGGGGTCTTCCAGGACCGCCGCTTCTGCTCCTGCCGCTCCTCACGCCATGGCGGCAGCCGGAGTGGGGTCATCTCAGACCACCACCACTGCTCCCGCTAAGCGGCCAAGGGAGCCTACTCCTCCACCTCCTCGCGCTGGACGTGAGCCGGACTTCGACTTCTCCACGCTCAGCTCCGACGAGGAAGAAGAAGAGTAAGATTCTTGTTATTCTTGCATTGCTTCAATTCTTGTTGTTTTGTCTTGTATCTCTTTTGCCTTACTCTAAACTTGTTTCTTTTTAGAACTCTGGCCCAGAGGGCGGCAAAGAGAGCCAAGGTACTGGTGATTGTCATCGAGGACGAGCCCACCGTGACAGCAGGGGGTGCGCCTGAGACAAACTTGCCGGACCCGTCAACTGATCTTCAAAGCAGCCCCAGCGCAGCCCCCAGCGTAAGTGTATGGTTCACTTTCTGCTGTTAGGTGCGCGTGGGCGTTCTTTCTTTGCTGATATTTGTTTGTTGATCTGTGTAGGAGCAGAGCAGCCACACCAGGAGCGCCCGAAGACCGCCCCCGACGTGCCATCTGCTTCAACTACGCCGCCAAGGGAAAGCTCTCCGGCAAGGGTTTCCCCGGCAAGGGAGAGTCCTCCAGCAAGGGGGAGCTCTCCGGCGAGGGACAGTACCAGCGGCCCTCCGCCGGCGGGGACTACAACTACGCCGCCAAGGGAGAGTTCCCCGGCAAGGAACCTTACCGAGGAGCCGGCCCGTGCAGGTAATCCCTTTGCTTCAAACTTCCCTTGGGCTTTTCTTCTTTTGATTCTTCTTTTTTGGATATTTGCTTGACTGTTTTTCTCCCCTTTCCGGCCGTCAGATCCATCTGCTGTGGAGCCGATGGAGACGGAGGTTGCTGATGAAGAGAACGCGCGCGGCAACACCGGCGACGCCGCTGCCACCGAAGAAGCGGCCGGTGCCGACGAGCCCGCCGACGACGAGGCCGCCAAGGCTGCTGCCGCAGCGGCTGGCGAGGGGTCCGGCGATCGCACTGACGGCCCTGAGGCCGCAGGAGCGCCAGACGCTACACCGACCGCCGAGCCCTCCGCCGCTGCCGCAGCCCCAGGCTCCGAAGAGCCTGAGCCAGGTGCCTACTTGAAGGCCGGCGACGGTGTCTTCATCAAACTCCCCTGGGCCTCAAGCTCCAGGGCGCCGGTCGAGGGAGAAATCTTCGACGGAGAGGTGCTCGCCTCCGCCGGGCTGACGCTGGTCGACGCACCGAGCAGCAGCAGCGGCGAGCCTGAGGAGGAGCGGCTGCTGCGGAAGCTGCTGTCGCTCTACCGCGCTCGGCAGGTCAAGCTGGAGTCCCGCGAAGCGCTGGCCGCAAATGCGGGAGCCGACATTGAGAAGCGCGCGGAGGAGCTCCGGGCCCTCAACCGGGCAGCTCTCCGGTCCTTGGCAGAGGAGCGGGAGCAACTTGCCGAAGAGCAGACGGCCTTCTTCCTCGAGAAGGCCGAAGTCGAAGAGCAACAGCGGCTTGCCGCCGAGAAGCTATCCACGCGGGAGGGTGAGCTGGAGCGGCGGAAGGTCAACCTCGACAGCCACGAGGAGGAGCTTGCCGCGCCCGAGCAATCACTTGGCGGGGCCCTCCAGGAAGCAAAGGACGCTGCCGCAGCTGCCGAGACCGCCAAGAAGGAACTGGAGGCGAAGGTGGTGCAGCTGGAGGCCGATCTCAGGCGAGAGGTGAAGAGATCGCCGCGCTCAAGCTTGAGCAGGAGATGGACGCCCACAACCACTCAGAGCTGCAGGTCCGTCTCGCCGAGAAGGGCAAGGAGCTTGCCGCCGCCAAGGACTCCAGCGCTGATCTTGAGTTGAAGCTGACCACTTTGACCAAGACGCTGGACGACGCCAAGGAGCGGGAGGCGGCCTTGAAGGAGGAGGTCAAGGCCGAGAAGGCGCTGCTGGCGAGTGCTGCTGTCACCCAGAACACCTTCAGGGAGACTGTGGAGCACTAGACGGAGGGTCTCGTCAATGCTGCCGCAGATATCGACAGGGAGCTGGCGGAGCTGGGGGCGGAGTATCTCGGGTATTCCTCCGATGAGAACCTCCACCCCAGCGCCAAGCTCACCTTGTTCTTCAGGGGCATGGCGACTGCCCTCCAGCAACTCCGGGAGAGGATCCCAAGGCAGCTGGCGGACGAGTCGCGCAAGCTCTGCGCGGGAGCCCTTCAAAAGGTGTTGGTGAAGGTGGCCTTCCGCAATCCAGGCCTCAACCTCACCAACGTCCTCAAGTCCCTGCCATCGGACACTGATCTAGACGCGCTCAAGGCCCTTGTCGCACCCATTGTGGGCAAGGTGAGCGGGATCAATAGGGTTGAGGGCGACCGCGTAGACTAGGCCATCCGTTTTCTTCTTTCCTTGTCGCTGCTGATCATGTTATGAGAACAATCTGTTAAAGCTGCGACAAGCTATCTTGTAATATAACTCTATTTTGGGTAGTGATTGCAACGTTATTTCCTTTACTTGACTCCTTTGCTTTGTATGTTTTTTCCCTACGCTTTTAGGGAACTTGTCGGCGCAGGCACCTTAGTCGCGAGCGCTGAGTGCGGGACGTCAGCAGCCTGCTGGCGGTGCCGTTACCGACAAGAAACCTTATCGCAACTAGTTGCAGCACACTTAAGTTGTTGAGCGGGCTCGAAAACAAAGTAAGGGCGCGACACTAGTCGCATCACACTTAAGTCGTTGAGCGGACTCGAAACAAAGTAAGGGCGTAACTAGCTACGAGTAGGTTCCTCCGCGCACAGGTTTTCCATACAAAGCACGGTCGTTCAAGGAAGATAACTTAAAATTTTAAAAATCTGATTGCTCAAGCTTTGGCAACTTAGCTTTTCTGTTGTTTGCTTCCCGGCAAGGCGAAAGTTTCTTGAACGGCGCTTGGTTAATACTACTATCTCCTCCTCCCCCCCGGCAAACTTGTGCACGAGGGAACCTTCCTTTCCTTGAGAAAAAAGAAAGAAGAGAAAATACAGATATGGAGCCTTAAGGCTCGTTATTGCTTAACGGGGGTAGGTGCTGCACAAAGTGTCAGATAACTCATGTAAAAAATAGAAAGCATGAAATTGACAAGGTGTGCGGAGCACATGAGCTTTACTGATGCACGGGGTCTGCGCCCGGCTTTGTACGAAGGATTACATGCAACAGCGGCAAGACTTGTACAAAAGGTGGTTGCCAAAACGTGTCGCGGCAACCGCGCCTTACGGGTAAAACTTACGAAGATGCTTGATGTTCCAGGAGTTGCTCAACGGAAAGCCATCTTCGGTCTCAAGGCGAACAGTGCCAGGCCTAGTGACTCGTTTCACCCGGTAAGGGCCCTCCCACTTCGGCGTCAACTTGTTGGAATTCTTGGCGGACTGAATGCGCCGAAGAACAAGGTCGCCTTCCTTGAGACTTCTGGAGTTTACTTTGCGGCTATGGTAGCGGCGCAAAGCTTGCTGGTAGCGAGCAGCTCGTACAGCAGCCTGAAGACGGTCTTCCTCAAGGAGCAGCGCGTCATCTTGTCGCAGCTGCTCTTGCTCAAGCTCATCATAAGCGAGCACTCGAGCTGACCCGTATACGAGTTCCATGAGGAGAACTGCCTCTGCTCCATAGATTAGAGCGAAAGGTGTCTGTCCAGTGGCTCGATTTGGCGTCGTCCTGATCGACCAAAGAACCACCGGCAGCTCCTCGATCCAGTTTCTTCCGCACTTGTGCAGCCTGTCGAAAGTTCTGGTCTTGAGGCCACGCAGCACTTCAGCATTTGCCCTCTCCGCTTGACCGTTGCTTCTCGGGTGAGCAACAGAAGCGAAGCAGACCTTGGCGCCAAGATCTTGGACGTCCTGCATGAAGGTGCGGCTCGTGAATTGCGTACAGTTATCGGTGATGATCCTGTTAGGGATCCCAAAACGGCAAACAATCGACCTGAAGAACTTGACTGCTGACTGTGCTGTCACCTTCCTCACTGGTTCCACTTCCGGCCACTTTGTGAACTTGTCGATTGCAACGTACAAGTACTCAAAGCCCCCGGCTGCGCGGGCAAAGGTGCCGAGGATGTCGAGCCCCCAGACCGAAAATGGCCAGGATAAAGGGATCGTCTGGAGAGCTTGAGCTGGCTGGTGTATCTGCTTGGAATGGAACTGGCACGCTTCACACTTGGTTACTTGTGCAGTTGCATCCTGGAGGGCTGTCGGCCAAAAGAAACCTTGCCGGAATGCTTTGCCGGCAAGTGCTCTTGCGCCAATGTGGTGACCACATATGCCTCCATGTATCTCTGCCAACAGCTTTTGTCCGTCTTCCCGGAGAATACACTTCAATTTCACACCGTTGAGTCTTCTTCTGTACAGTGTGTTGTCAACAAACTGGTACATACTTGACTGCCGGGCTACTCTTTCCGCTTCTTCTTGCTCTTCGGTAAGTTCTCTTGCCTGAAGGAAACGGACAATCTGTTGTGCCCATGCTGGAGCTTGTGGCTCGACAACAAGGACTAAAGGCACATCTGCTGCTGCGGGAACATCCGCTTCTACAGCGAGAACCTGCGGCTCAGCCGGAGCTTGATGTTCCCCGGCAAGCTTGCCGGAGCAAAACTTGTCGGGAGCGTCTGCTTCAACGGAACAAACCCTAGGGCTTGCCAGAGCAGACTGCCCCTCAGCGCTCTTGGTGTTGATCTTGGGGACCTTCTTAGCGGCGGCTTCGGGAAGCTCTGCCGGAAGATAGTCACCAGAAATCAACTTCCTCTTCTTGCTTTGTCCAGTTGATGGTGTTACGGACGGTTGAGTCAGCTTGAGCACAAAGATCCTTGGTTCCACAGGTAACTTAAGTGCGGCGCGCTTTGATAGGCCGTCGGCGATGTCGTTCTGAGCTCTTGGAACATGCTCCATCTGCAGGTCGTCGAAGTGCTCCTCTAGCTTTCTCACTTTATCAACGTATGCTTCCATCAACGGACTCTGGTAATTCTTGTTTACTTGGCGGACGACATGCTGCGAGTCACCCCTGACAATGAGCTTCTTGATCCCAAGGTCTGCCGTGATCCTGAGACCGGCAAGTAAACCTTCATACTCTGCAGTATTGTTTGTTGCTTGCTCCTTGGGAAAGTGCATCTGGACTACGTACTTGAGGTGCTCTCCGGTGGGTGCGACAAGCAGCATGCCAGCACCGATGCCTTGCAGCGAGAAGGCACCATCAAAGTACATCAGCCACTCTTTGCTTGCTTCCTTGACGGGGATGCTCGTTTCTGGAATTTCTTCATCTGGTGTTGGCGTCCACTCTGCTATGAATTCTGCCAATGCTCTCCTTTGGATAGTTGAAGTGCTTTCAAACTTGAGGCCAAAGCTTAACAGTTCCAGTGCCCACTCAACAATCCTGCCTGTTGCTTCTGGATTCTGCAGTATCCTCTTCAGCGGAAAGTGAGTGACAACTGTTATCTCATGTGCTTGGAAGTAATGGCGCAGCTTTCTCGAGGCCATGAGAAGGCCGAAAAGCAACTTCTGCACACCAGAATACCATGACCTAGCCCCCTGCAGAAGGGAGCTGATAAAGTAAACTGGGCGCTGCACCATTTTTTTCCGTATCTCCTGCGCAGATCCATCTTTGTTGGGACCAGAGCTTGTCGGAGAAGCCCCCTGCTTGTCGCTGGATGCGCTTGTCATGGTTGCTGGCTCATCATCTGCCTCCCTCTCCGCTACTAACGCAGCACTAACCACAGGATTGGTCGCCGCTAGATACAGCAGCAACTTCTCTTGTGGCTTAGGTGTGACAAGTATTGGAGTAGAGGACATGTATCTCTTCAAGTCTTGCAGCGCAGCCTTCGCTTCCGGAGTCGTATTCAGCCTTTTGCTGCTCAACAAGCTGCTCGACCCTCTTGCAGTTCTGGAGGTCATGGCCCTTGGTGCGGTGGATCTTGCAGTACTGCTTGTCGGTACCATCTTGCTTGTCGGCGGCCGCCACAGCCTGGCAGTTGGTGCATGCGGCAGTCTCCTTGCCGGAGCCACCAACTCTGGCTTTCTCGGCGCCACCTCCGTTGCCGGACTGCTCAAGGACTAGCACGTCTTTGTTTTTCTTCTTCCTGTTGTTCCGCCGCCGGTTTTTCTTTGCCGGGGCAGCATCTTCACTGTTAGATCCTCCTGCTCCTGTATCCTCTCCGGGGAGTTTCCTCCCCTCCTCAGCACGTGCACACTTGTCGGCCAGGGCGTATAGCTCACTGACGTCCCTGATCTTGCACATCGCCATCTCCTCCCTCATCCTGCGGTTACGCACGTTCTGATGGAACGCGTTGATAACCGCGGCAGGGTGGACATCTGGGATGTTGTGTTGTACACGGCTGAATCTCTGGATATACTTGTGCAAGGGCTCTCCTTCCTTCTGGGCGAGCAGGTGTAGGTCACTCTCTTGGCCATGAGGTTTGTGGCCGCCCATAAAGGCGCCGACAAACTGATGGCATAGGTCTGCCCAGGAGGATATGGAGTTGTCCGGCAAGTGCATGAGCCAGGACCTGACGTTGGGCTTGAGTACCAGCGGCAAGTAGTTGGCAAGGATCTTGTCGTCTCGCCCCCCGGCAGCTTGCACCACGATGGTGTAGATGCTGAGGAACTCCGACAGATACGTCTTTTCGTCGTACTTCTCTGGTACGTGTGGCTTGAAATTCTTCATGCTGGGCCATTGGACTTGCCGCAGCTCACGAGTAAACGCAGGGCAACCTACCGCGTACGCCAAGTCGCCTGGTTCCCCTGGCGCATGCATGTCGACAGCGGGCCCAGCGCGCTGGTCAGATTGACGCCGCGCTTCTCTTCGGCGCTCGATGCGGGTACGAGCGTCTTCTTGCTGTCGTTCGTGAAGAACTTGGCGCTGATCGCGACGAGCTCGTGGATCCGATGACGCGGTAGAGTCGCTGTCGAGGTGGATCCGGCGAGTCGGCGATTTTGGCCTTCGGGGTGGGGAGTGCACGGTGGTTGCACCCCCACCAGTCTTGTCGCCATCGGACCGCGCCTGTCTGACTTACCGCGGCTGCGATGTACTAGGCTGCAGTGGAGTGTCGCCGTTGGCGAAGGCGAGGAGACTCTGGATGGTGGCCCTCTAGTCGTCGGCCTTGTCTGCCGCTGGAGGGAAGTCTAGGAGCAGTTGAGCTCGTGCCAGAGCTTCTGCTGGAGTGGCGGGTAGCGGTGGCGAACGGTGTGAGGAGCGGGATATGCTCGGACTTCTAACTACGTTAGAAGGAGCAGTATCCCGTCCAGGCGATCGTGCCTTGATCGTGCCGGCATGTTGGAGTGCATGCTGGTCTTGAGCATCCCGAGATCAACCAGCTCGATCTTGGTCCAGCAAACATATGGTACCGTGAGTACCATGACGTTGCCGGTCCCGCACCTCCTGAGATGGGTGCGGTGCATGTACGGACGCCGAGGTCTTGGAGTGCGCCCGGTCATTGTGGGAGTCGACCACGCCGCCGATGGGCAGCGCAGCTTTGTCCTTGGACTTGTCGGCACCATGAGCTCCCTCGTCGATGCCCGTTCTTCCGCCAGCGTCTACCCCACCAGCCGTTGGCTCCGGCGGTGGTGGGATCGACGCGGACGGAGCAGCTGCCTCCGAAGCCTTCTTCTTCGGCGGCATGTTGATGAAGATGATGAAGATCTAGCTCGTGTGAACGCCGGATCAGGTTCACACAATCTCGGCTCACCCCCTACCTAGCGCGCCAAAAATGCCGGGGAAACTGATCCACCCACGAACACCTATGGGGACGGAGCCCCTTTTCGGTACGGCGGGGGGCGGAGGTCGCGCGAAGAGCAGATCGAGGCGAGGCACACGAGCAGTTTACCCAGTTTCGGGCCGCACGGATGCGTAAAACCCTACTCCTGCTTTGTGGTTTGTATTGAGTTCTTGGCTCGGGAGCGTTGAGAGCTACAGTACACTTCAGCAGCTAACGAGACCGAGCATGAGAGTGTTCGAATCCCCCTCTACGTTGCACATGGGCCTCCTTTTATATGCTCAAGGGGTCACCGACAGGTGGCAACGCAGTTGAGGGTAAAAAGGGAAAAGTGCTGCGGTTGGTACATCTACCTGTACAGTGTTCCATACCTAACCCTGACGGCAGGGGACAAGGGCATTAAATGCCCATCGACGTCGCCCAAACAGTGCAAAAAGGGGCCGTCAGGGGCGCCACCGTTCGCCACGATGGCAACCTTGTCAGCGCCGCTTGCTACCGCGTACCCCTGGTTGCACAGCCTCCCGCCACGTACGCCTGGAAGGGTCCCAGAGCGACACGTGGGTGGATGCGCTGGAGCGCGGGCACAGAGTGGTAGCTTGTCGTGGCAAGCGCCTTGCCGCGGTCGTTGTCTTGTCGCGTCCGGGAGCTTGCCGCTCACCAGGCCTTGCCGGGACGCGTGGCGTGTCGCGGCAAGTTCCTTGAGATGCCTTGAGTGGCCTTCCCGGCAAGCTCCTCTTACCGGGGCCTTGTCTTCTTGGCTTGAATACTTTGTTCTTGAATGGCTCCAAAGGAACCACGGAGGACCTTGGCAGTCACCCGGCAAGCCTTGCCGCGGGACGCTGCGACTGCCCGTGCACAAGTTCGGGATACTAGGGTACCCCTACTCTAGTACACCGACAGGCTCCCCTTGTGTCGAATCAACAAATTTGGGTTTAATACTTTACCCTCGAAAACTGTTGCGATCCCCTACACTTGTGGGTTATCAATACTATTTTCTGGCGCCGTTGCCGGGGAGCATATCTCTATTCTTTAAGTCACTTGGGATTTATATCTGCTTATCACTATGAAGAATTTTAAGGACTCAAAAACCAAGATCTTACCCTCAACTACGAGGGGAGGTAAGGAACTTCCATCTAGCTCTTCGCTTGATTCTCCTTCTGTTATGAGTAAACTTGCGACACCTACTCCTGCTATTGAATCTGGTATGTCGTATGTTCTTGATGACGCTACTTCTGCTATGTATGATGAAACTCTCTCTATGCCTGATACTTTGCCACTAGGTGAATTTCTAGATGAACAAATTGCTAAGGTTAGGGAGAGTGCAAATGTTGATGATATTTATGAAAGTGATGATGAAACTACTCCCAATAGATATGAATTGCCTCTTGTGTCTGAGGGTTATGTTATGGATGAAGAAACTGCTAGATACTTTCTTTCTTGCAATGATAGATATGATCTTAAGAAGTTATTAGCTAAGCTGAAAGAAAATTCCTTGAATGCTAGAATGAAACATGAGCCTGCTTTTGCTACTTCACCTGTATGTGTCACTGATAAGGATTATGAATTCTCTGTTGATCCCGAGTTAATTACTTTGGTTGAATCTGATCCTTTCCATGGCTATGAGTCTGAAACTGTTGTGGCACCTCTTACCAAGTTGAATGATATAGCTACCCTGTTTACCAATGATGAAAAGATTCGCTATTACTATATCCTTAAGTTGTTTCCGTTCTCGTTAAAGGGTGATGCTAAGACTTGGTTTAATTCTCATGATCCTGGTTGTGTGCGTAGTCCCCAGGATATGATGTATTATTTCTCTGCTAAATATTTTCCCACTCATAAGAAACAAGCTACCTTACGAGAAATATATAACTTTGCTTAAACTGAAGAAGAGAGTCTCCCACAAGCTTGGGGAGGCTTCTCCAGTTACTTAATGCTTTGCCTGATCATCCTCTTGAGATGGATGTTATACTTGATGTCTTTTATAATGGACAAACCGATGCTTCCAGAGACCACCTGGATAGTTGTGTTGGTTGTGTTTTCAGGGAAAGAACAGTGGAAATAGCTGAATTACTATTGAATAATATGCTAGCTAACGAAAATAAATGGACACTTCCTAAATCAGCCCCTAAGCCAACTCCGAAGAAAGGAGGTGTTCTATTTCTCAGTCCCGAAGACATGCAAGAGGCAAAGAATCTATGAAAGAAAAGGGTATTAAAGCTGAAGATGTTAAGAATTTACTGCCTATTGAAGAAATACATGGTCTTGATAACCCGACACAGGTAGTAAAGGTAAATTCTCTTTATCGATTTAATGAAGGTGATATTCCTCGTTATAAGTCTGGTAGCCAATGCTTAGATGAGTTTGACAATTTTATTGTGAAACCAGAAAACTTCAATGCTTATGTTGGTAGACAATTACAACACAATGCTCATATGATTGAATGCTTGAGTGATTATCTGCCTAGTGCTAGAGATGAACTGAAACTTATTAGTATACATGCTTCCATGGTCACCACTCAAGTAGAACAAGTACTTAAAGCTCAGAATGGTTTGCTCAATGAGTTAAATAGTAAGAATAATGACTATGCTGTTAGAGTTTCTACTAGAGGTGGTAAAATGACTCAGGAACCTCTGTATCCTGAAGGCCACCCTAAGAGAATTGAGTAAGGTTCTCAGAGAGCTAATTTAGATGCACCTAGTTCTTCTTAGAAGAAGAAAAAGAAAACTGACAGAACTTTACATGCTTCTAGTGAACCTGTAGCTCACCCACCTGAGTATCCCAATGATATATCTGTTTCTGATGCTGGGACACAATCTGCTAATGAACATGAACCTAGTGATAATCTTAATAATGGTGTTCATGATAATGCTCAACCTAGCAATGATAATGATGTAGAGATTGAACCTGCTGTTGATCACAATCAAAGAATCAAAGTTATGATAAGAGAGACTTTATTGCCAGGAAGCACGATAGGGAAAGAGAACCATGGGTTCAGAAACCCATGCCTTTTCCTCCGAAGCCATCCAAGAAAAAGGATGATGAGGATTTTGAGCGTTTCGCTGAAATGATTAGACCTATCTTTTTGCGTATGCGTTTGACTGATGTGCTTAAAACAAATCCTTATGCCAGGTATATGAAAGATATCATTACCAACAAAAGAAAGATACCTGAAGTAGAAATCTCCACCATGCTTGCCAATTACACTTTTGAGGGTGGAATGCCTAAGAAATTAGGAAATCTAGGATTACCTACTATACCTTGCTCCATTAAGAGAAACTACGTTAAAACTGCTTTCTGTGATCTTGGAGCCGGTGTTAGTGTTATACCTCTCTCTTTATATCGTAGACTTGACTTGAGTAAGTTAACACCTACTGAAATATCTTTGCAAATGGCCGATAAATCAACTGCTATACCTGTCAGTATTTGTGAGGATGTGCCTGTTGCAGTTGCAAATGTTACTATTCTAACGGACTTTGTTATACTCGATATTCCCGGGGATGATATATGTCTATTATTCTTCGAAGACCTTTTTGAATACTACAGGGGCTGTTATTTATTGCAACAAAGGCAATGTCACTTTTCATGTCAATGGTAATGAGCATACGGTACACTTTCCGAGGAAACAACCTCAGGTCTATAGTATCAATTATATTGGAAAAACTTCAACTATTACTATTGGAGGTTTTGAGTATCCTATTCCTACTATCAAGAAGGCATATGACATACTTATTGTTGGGGACATACATATCCCATTGAGGTAACATAGTGTTATTCGAAAATTCTCCGGTTTCATGTTACTCGGAAATAGTTTATTAAAAAGACCTGATCAACCTTGTTAATGGATTCCGTTTGATGAACATGGGATAGGTGAATCTAGATAGCACAAACCTTCTGTACCCCCCTTTTACTTTTTGTTAATTAGGTTAAATAAGAGAAAAATAGCATTATCTGTCTGTTTCCAGACTTATCTGTGCAATAAAAAAAATTCTGAAAATAAAAGTTCTCCAAATGCCATGAAAATGAAATATGATTTTTTCTAGAATATTTAAGAAAATCTGGCACTGAACACACAGCGAGGGGAACCAACACGTGGCCTCGAGGGCACAGGGCGCGCCCCCCGTCCTCGAGGGCACCACGAGGCCCCCCTCCACTTATCCTTTTACCCATGCTCTTCTTCTTCCTCCCAAAAAAATACCCAACCAGCTCAAACCCGAGTTCTAGCTCATTTTGCTGTCATTTTCGATCTCCTTGCTCAAAGCACCATTCACCAAACTGTTTGGGGAGATTGTTCCTTGGTATGTGACTCCTCCATTGGTCCAATTAGTTTTTGTTCTAGTGCTTTATTTGTTGCAAATTTGTGCTGCTGTGGTGTCCTTGTTCTTGAGCTTGCATGTCAATTTTTCTTGGTCCCAAGTAGTTCTAATGGATGATATAGCCTCTAGGCACTTATAGGAGTTGTGGCTATCAATCTTGTTGAGTTTGGTTAACTTTTATTGTGAGTTACTAAAAATGTCAGAAAAGGGAAATGTGAAAAAGATTATTGAGGGGCTCTTCCAGCAAGAGCTCAGACGAGAAGAAGAAAGAAGAAGAAAAAGAAGCCCAATTATCATCTTCCTCGCATGGCGGAAGTTCGACCGTGCGAATGGCCTTGTAATGATTTCATGATGTCCGCCGGTATTTACGAAGACTTTTATTGGATGGCGATTAATGCAGGCCTCACCGACTTCCTCAACGACCAAAAATAATAGTACCTCTTACTCACAAATATTTTTACGCAAAGCTATCATTTTCATTCTAGGAAAACACCACCTACGGTGGTGTTTCACTTATATGATGTGAGTAAGGAGATATCACTTTTAGATTTTTGCGAAATATGCAAAGTACCCTTTGGAGGTAGACTCGATGAACCACGTAATGAAGACGTCAAAGGGTTTATTGATATGATAGCTGTAGGTGAAACTAGACAAGTTGAAGGGGCAAGAATCACTAGTATACACTTCCCTGTTCTGCGCTACTTTGCTTTATTTGCTAGTAGATGTTTAATTGGTCGCGGGAACAGTGGGAATCTTAGCGCCCCTGATATTATCATTTTATGCCATGCTTTGTTTCGCGACACAACTGTTAGCATGGGTGCCATCTTTGCCAAACGATTGAGTCTTAACCGCTCAAGAGGGCCTGTCTTTGGAGGCATCTTTGCCTCTCGCCTTGCTGAACATTTTAATATACCTATTAGGCATCATGAGAAGGAAGAAAAATTGATTGCCCCTGTTTATCTAGACTACAAGAGCATGGTAGCTCATGATTTATTGTTAAAGACAAAAATATGCAGCTCCATTATAAATTGAGATTTGATGAAGTATACTGTGAAATTGTTACCTTGCCTGCACCTTCTTTGTTTGATCTATCTACAAGCGTATTCCTCATCACCTCAGATGTCTTCTACAAGTACCAAGGCCAGGCACACAAGCTTCAGAGCCTGAGCCAGAACCACCACTTGATCCTTCCCGACAATCTGTTTATGGGTGGGAGCTGGACGAGCTCGCCAACCAGTGGCGCCCATAGGACACATCTCAGTACACTGGAGGGAGTGGCTTCGATCCCTGGCCATAGACCAACTTAGGCCAAAAGCCTAAGCTTGGTGGAGTATGTGTTTCTCACCGACTTACATTCATGTTCACACCTATTCTAGCTGTCGGTGCTCACACTCTTTCACTGTACCATCCATGCTTAGTTTAAATTTCTTTTTCTTATTCTTTTTCTTGTGTGCTAGAAAAACCCAGAAAAACAAAAAATATATTAGTTGTAGCTTCTAGCTAGTTTACTTTCTTTGCTTGTAGTAGTAACTAAAAATGAAAACCCAAAAAGATTTCCCGTTCTTATTTTGCTTGTTGGGAGCTTTCCCATGTAAATAGTTTCTTTTATTTTCTTTAGGGGTTAAGAGTAGAAGACCATGATTAAAATGCTTAGTGCCTCTCATATGCTTGGTTGTTAATTTAATCATGAGCCATATGACCTTGTCTTCTTTCTTGTATTAAATGTTTGCAGATTCCAACTTTAGTCCAATGCATGTGGACTATTATTACCACACCGTTCGGTCGTGCGAGTGAAAGGCAATAAGGATGATATATGATGAACTAATTGAGATGAGAAAAGCTGGTATGAACTCGACCTCTCTTGTTTTTGTTAATATGATCGCTTATCGTGCTTGATTCAGCTTGTTATGAATGAAACGTGTTTGCAATGACAATTAGAGATCATAGCTGCTTATGACATGCTTAATTAGCTGAGAGTTTATAATGGTTTATCCTGCGTGCCAAGATGATATTAAAATGGTAGTGATGTGGTATGATGGGTGGTATGCTTCTTTGAACGATTTAAGTGATTTGACTTGGCACATGTTCACACATGTAGTTGAAACAAACCAACATAGCCTTTGCGATATTATGTTCATGGTGATTTATATCCTACTCATGTTTGCATTCATTGTTGATTAATTTTAATGCATGTTCATGACCGTTGTTGCTCTCTAGCTGGTTGTTTCCTAGTCCCTTTCTAGCCTTCACCTGTACTAAGCGGGAATACTGCTTGTGCATCCACTTCCATAAACCCCAAAGTTATTCCACATGAGTCCACCATACCTTCCTATATACGGTATTTACCTGCCGTTCCAAGTAAATTTGTATGTGTCAAACTCTAAACCTTCAAATGAAATTCCGTTTTGTATGCTCGAACAACGCATGTATCAACTAGGGATGTCTATATCTTCCATATTGGGTGGGTTATTCTCACGATGAGTGGACTGCGCTCATCATTCACGAAAAAATGGCTGGTACCCGGAATGCCCAGTCCCATGCTTAAAATCATAATAATTAAACAAAACTCCCACAGGGCTGTTGCTTGTTTAGACGGTAACCCGTGGATTCTGCTGGCCGTGGAGTGTGCTTGTTGGTGGTTGGGGGAGTATCAACTTTACCATTCTGTTTGGGAACCGCCTATAATGTGCGTAGCATGGGAGATATCGAGATTCTTGGTTGTTATGTTGAGAATGAAAGTATACCGCTCAAAATGTTATTCAATCTCTACTTAAAAATTGAGCTCTGGCACCTCTACAAATCCCTGCTTCCCTCTGTGAAGGGCCTATCTATTTACTTTTATGCAGAGTCATCATCCTCTTATCAAAGAGCACCAGTAGGAGAGCACCTCTGTCGTTGCATGTATTACTATTAATTTGCATTGAGTATGATCATGACTGGATCTCTTTCACCATGAATTACAATGTTTAGTCAGTCCTTCATCTTTAAATGTGATCTGCATTTATGTTTTGCGGTCTCATAAAGGGCTAGCGAGATACCATCATGTTATATCATATCATGATTGTTTTGAGAAGTGTTGTCATCCGAGGTTTGTTATTATTGCTCGCTAGTTGATTATGCTATTGATGTGAGTAGTATTGAGACCTCAAAGTTATTGTGATTGTGATTTGTTCATGATCTTGTTGAAAACCTGAATGCTAGCTTACATATTTACAACAACAAGAGCAAACAGAGTTTGTCAAAGTTTTTCTTTATCACTTTCAGTTTATCAACTGAATTGCTTGAGGACAAGCAAAGGTTTAAGCTCGGGGGAGTTCATACGTCTCCAACGTATCTACTTTGCCAAACACTTTTGCCCTTGTTTTGGACACTAACTTGCATGATTTGTATGGAACTAACCCGAACTGACGCCGTTTTCAACAAAACTGCCATGGTGTTGTTTTTGTGCAGAATAAAAAGTTCTAGGAATCGCATGAAAATCAACGGAGAATTATTTCAGAAAATATAGAAAATATCTGCAAGAAGATCTGCACTGGGGGGCTCACACCCTGTCTTCGAGGGTGGGGGCCGCGCCCCCTTCCCAGGGCGCCCCCCTGCCTCGAGGGCCCCTCGATGCCCCACCGATGTATCCCCAGGTCCTATATATTCCATTTCGTTGAGAAAAAAATCAAGGAGAAAGAATTATCGTGTTTTACGAGACGGAGCCGCCGCAAAGCCCTAATCTCTCTCGGGAGGGCTGATCTGGAGTCCGTTCGGGTCTCCGGAGAGTGGAGATCGTCGCCATCGTCATCATCAACCTTCCTCCATTACCTATTCCATGATGCTCACCACCGTGTGTGAGTAATTCCATCGTAGGCTTGCTGGACGGTGATGGGTTGGATGGGATCATGTAATCGAGTTAGTTTTCTTAGGGTTTGATCCCTAGTATCCACTATGTTATAAGATTGATGTTGCTATGACTTTGCAATGCTTAATGCTTGACACTACGGCCCGAGTGCCATGATTTCATATCTGAACCTATTATGTTTTCATGAATATATGTGTGTTCTTGAACCTATCTTGCAAGTCTATAGTCAGCTAGTTTGTGTTATGATCCGGCAACCACGAAGTGACAATAATCGGGACCACTCCCGGTGATGACCATAGTTTGAGGAGTTCATGTATTCACTATGTGTTAATGCTTTGGTCCGGTACTCTATTAAAAGAAGGCCTTAATATCCCTTAGTTTTCAATAGGACCCCGCTGCCACGGGAGGGTAGGACAAAAGATGTCATGCAAGTTCTTTTCCATAAGCACGTACGACTATATTTAGAATACATGTCTACATTGCATTGATGAACTGGAGCTAGTTCTGTGTCGCCCTAGGTTATAACTTCTACATGATGAATTGCATATGACGTAATTTCCCATCAGTGATACAATGCCTCCGAGCTTTACCTATATTGCTAGTTGCTTATTAACTTTTCCGTTGCTATTAATACAAAAACTACAAAAACACTATCGTTACTTTTATTGCTGCTATCGCCACTATCATATTATTTTGCTACTAAACTATCTTGCTGCGGATACTAACTTTCCAGGTGTGGTTGAATTGACAACTCAGCTGCTAATACTTAAGAGTATTCTTTGGCTCCCCTTGTATCGAATGAACAAATTTGGGTTTAGTACTTTACCCTCGAAAACTGTTGCGGTCCCCTACACTTGTGGGTTATCATTGTGCTATCTAGATTGACCTATCCCATGCTCATCAAAAGGAATCCATTAACAAGGTTGATCAGGTCTTGTTAATAAACTCTTTCCGAATAACACGAAACCAGAGAATTTTCGAATAACACTAGGTTACCTCAATGGGGATATGTATGTCCCCAACAATAAGAATGTCATATGTCTTCTTGATAGTAGGAAGAGGAAATTCAAAACCTCCAATAGTAATAGTTGAAATTTTTCCAATATAATTGATACTGTGGACCTGAGGTTGTTTCCTCAGAAAATGTACCGTATGCTCATTACCATTGACATGAAAAGTGACATTGCCTTTGTTGCAATCAATAACATCCCCTGCAGTATTCAAAAAGGGTCTACCAAGGATAATAGACATACTATCGCCTCGGGAATATCAAATATAACAAAGTCTGCTAAAATAGTAACATTTGCAACCACAACAGGCACATCCTCACAAATACCGATAGGTATGGCAGTTTATTTATCGGTCATTTGCAAGTATATCTCAGTAGGTGTCAACTTACTCAAGTCAAGTCTACGATATAAAGAGAGACGCATAACACTAACACCGGCTCCAAGATCACATAAAGCAGTTTTAACATAGTTTCCTTTAATGGAGCAAGGTATAGTGGGTACTCCTGGATCTCCTAGTTTCTTCGGTATTCCACCTTTAAAAGTGTAGTTGGCAAGCATGGTGGAAATTTCTACTTCAGGTATCTTTCTTTTATTGGTAATAATATCTTTCATATACTTAGCATAAGGATTTGTTTCAAGCACATCAGTCAAACGCATACGCAAAAAGATAGGTCTAAACATTTCAGCAAAGCGCTCAAAATCCTCATCATCCTTTTTCTTGCATGGTTTTAGAGGAAAAGGCTTGGGTTTCTGAACCCATGGTTCTCTTTCCCTACCGTGCTTCCTAGCAACAAAGTCTCCCTTATCATAATGTTGATTCTTTGATTGTGGGTTATCGAGATCAACAGCAGGTTCAATCTCTACATCATTATCATTACTAGGTTGAGCATCATCATGAACATCATCATTAATAGTATCACTAGGCTCATGTTCATTACCAGATTGTGTCTCAGCATCAGAAACAGATATATCATTGGGATTCTCAGGTGTGTTACCTACAGGTTCCCTAGAAGCATGCAGACTCCTATCATTTTTCTTTTTCTTCTTCTTAGAAAAACTAGGTCCATCTAAATTAGCTCTCTGAGAATCTTGCTCAATTCTCTTAGGGTGGCGTTCAGGATACAAAGATTCCTGAGTCATTTTCCCCCTCTAGTTGCAACTCTAACAGCATAGTCATTATTCTTACTATTTAATTCATTGAGCAGATCATTCTGAGCCTTAAGTACTTGTTCAACTATGGAAGCATATTTACTAATGAGTTTCAGTTCACCTTTAACTCTAGACAGATAATCACTCAAGCATTCAATCATATAAGCATTGTGTTGTAATTGTCTATCAACATAAGCATTGAAGTTTTCTTGTTTCACAGTAAAATTGTCAAACTCATCTAAGCATTGGCTAGCAGACTTATAACGAGGAATATCACCTTCATCAAATCTATAAAGAGAATTTACCTTTACTACCTGTGTCGGGTTATCAAGATCATGTATTTCTTCAATAGGTGGTAAATTCTTAACATCTTCAGCTTTAATACCGTTTTCTTTCATAGATTTCTTTGCCTCTTGCATATCTTCAGGACTGAGAAATAGAACACCTCTTTTCTTCGGAGTTGGCTTAGGGGCTGGTTCAGGAAGTGTCCAATTATTTTCATTGGCCAGCATATTATTCAATAGTAATTCAGCTTGATCAACTGTTATTTCCCTGAAAACACAACTAGCACAACTATCTAAGTGGTCTCTGGAAGCATCAGTTAGTCCATTATAAAAGACATCAAGTATGTCGTTCCTCTCAAGAGGATGATCAGGCAAAGCATTAAGTAATTGGAGAAGCATCCCCTAAGCTTCTGGGAGACTCTCTTCTTCAATTCGCACAAAGTTATATATTTCTCGTAAGGCAGCTTGTTTCTTATGAGCGGGAAAATATTTAGCAGAAAAGTAATATATCATATCCTGGGGACTACGCACACAACCAGGGTCAAGAGAATTAAACCAAGTCTTAGCATCACCCTTTAACGAGAAAGGAAACAACTTAAGGATATAGTAGTAGCGAATATTTTCATCATTGGTAAACAAGGTGGCTATATCATTCATCTTAGTAAGATGTGCCGCAACAGTTTTAGATTCATAGCCATGGAAAGGATCAGATTCAACCAAGGTAATTAACTCAGGATCAATAGAGAAATCATAATCCTTATTAGTAACAAAGATAGGTGAAGTAGCGAAAGCAGGGTCATGTTTCATTCTAGCATTCAAGGACTTTTCTTTCAGCTTAGCTAATAATTTCTTAAGATCGTATCTATCATTGCAAACAAGAAAGTCTCTAGCAGTTTCTTCATCCATAACATAACCCTCAGGAACAACAGGCAATTCATATCTATTGGGAGAAGCTTCATCATCACTTTCATAAATATTATTAGTTTCAATATTTGCATTCTCCCTAACCCTAGCAATTTGTTCATCTAGAAATTCACCTAGTGACATAGTATTATCAGGCACAGAAGTAGTTTCATCATACATAGCAGAAGTGGCATCATCAAGAACATACGACACATCAGATTCAATAGCAGGAGTAGGTGTCGCAAGTTTACTCATAACAGAGGGTGAATCAAGTGCAGAGCTAGATGGCAGTTCCATACCTCCCCTCGTAGTTGAGGGTAAGATCTTGGTTTTTGAGTCCGTCAAATTCTTCACAGTGATCAACAGATATAAATCCCAAGTGACTTAAAGAATAGAGCTATGCTCCCCGGCAGCGGCGCCAGAAAATAGTCTTGATAACCCACAAGTGTAGGGTATCGCAACAGTTTTCAAGGATAAAGTATTCCACCCAAATTTATTGATTTGACACAAGGGGAGCCAAAGAATACTCTTAAGTATTAGTAGCTGAGTTGTCAATTCAACAACACCTGGAAACTTAGTATCTACAACAAGGTAGTTTAGTAGCAAAGTAATGTGATAGTGGTGGTAGCGGCAATAAAAGTAACGGTAGTGTTTTTGTAGTTTTTGTAATTGTAGCAGCGGAAAAGTAAATAAGCAACTAGCAATATGTGAAAAGCTCGTATGCATTGGATCGGTGATGGGGAATTATGTTGGATCCAATTCATCATGTAATGTAGGCATGTATTCCGAATATAGTCATACGTGCTTATGGAAAAGAACTTCCATGACATCTTTTGTCCTACCCTCCCGTGGCAGCGGGGTCCTAGTGGAAACTAAGGGATATTAAGGCCTCCTTTTAATAGAGTTCCGGACCAAAGCATTAACACATAGTGAATACATGAACTCCTCAAACAATGGTCATCACCGGGAGTAGTCCCGATTATAGTCACTTCGGGGTTGCCGGGTCATAGCACATGGTAGGTGACTATAGACTTGCAAGATAGGATCAAGAACACACATATATTCATGAAAACATAATAGGTTCAGATCTGAAATCATGGCACTCGGGCCCTAGTGACAAGCATTAAGCATAGTAAAGTCATAGAAACATCAATCTCAGAACATAGTGGATACTAGGGATCAAACCCTAACAAAACTAACTCGATTACATGATAGATCCCATCCAACCGATCACCGTCCAGCAAGCCTACAATGGAATTACTCACGCACGGCGGTGAGCATCTTGGAATTGGTGACGAAGGAATGTTGATGATGACAATGGCGACGATCTCTACTCGCCGGAGCCCCGAACGGACTCCAGATCAGCCCTCCCGACAGAGATTAGGGCTTGGCGGCGGCTCCGTATCGTAAAACGCGATAATTCTTCCTCTCTGATTTTTAATCCCCGAAAGAGAACATATGGGATCTTGGGGTACATCGGTGGAGCGTCAGGGGGCCCACGAGGCAGGGGGCGCGCCTGAGGGAGGGGGCGCGCCCCCACCCTCGTGGACAGGGTGTGGGCCCCTTAACGTGGATCTTTCCGCTGGTATTTTTTACATTTTCCAAAATAATTCTTCATGGATTTTCAGGTCATTCTGAAGACATTTTATTTCTGCACAAAAACAACACCATGGCAATTCTGCTGAAAACAGTGTCAGTCCGGGTTAACTCCATTCAAATCATGCAAGTTAGAGCCCAAAACAAGGGCAAAAGTGTTTGGGAAAGTAGATACGTTGGAGACGTATCAGAAAGCAATAAGAGGCAATGGATATCGTTTCGTCCCCAAAGGTGGGACGTTCCCTACCGAAAACCATCATGCTTGTTGTGAGAAGCTCCGGTTTGTGAGAAGCATATACCCAAACATGCCCCAAATGGGACAAAATTTGTACCACGGCAAGTTGATGCCGCTCCATGATAGCATGCCAAGTTTCATGAATTTCAGACGAGTTTTGGATTTACTAGAATTTAAAAACCGGGCTTCTCAATGTTTTCGCGGCAATCAACGGTGCCCTGGTGTCCGAAATGGATGCACATTTCTTGCATAGGACCTAAGCATGCACCCCATGACGGGTATTTGATTTTTCAACCAATTTATATGCACTAGAGCATGTGCATGTAGTTCAAATTTGAATAACGCACATAAATGCATTAAAAACTCAGTTAATGCGTAAAAATGTCCTAACGAACACCGAAAAATCACACAACACTCCTGTTGTTCTATGTTGACATGAGAATTTTTTTTGAAAGCAATAAGAGGCATTGGATATCGTTTTGCCCCCAAAGGTGGGACGTTCCCTACCGAAAACCATCATGCTTTTTGTGAGAAGCTCCGGTTTGTGAGAAGTATATAACCAAACAAGCCCCAAATGGAACAAAATTTGTACCACGGCATGTTGATGCCGCTCCATGATTGCATGCCAAGTTTCAGGAATTTCAGACGAGTTTTGAATTTACTAGAATTTAAAAACCAGGCATCTCAATGTTTTGCCGGCAATCAACGGTGCCCTCGTGTTCGAAGTTCATGCCCTTTTCTTGCATGGGACCTAAGCATGCACCCAATGCCACATATTTGATTTTCAACCAATTTATATGCACTTGAGCATGTGCATGAAGTTCAAATTTGAATTACGCACATAAATGCATTGAAAAACTCAGTTAATGCATAAAAATGTCCAAACGAACCCCAAAAAATCACACAACACTCATGTTGTTCTATGTTGACATGAGAAAAAAATTGAAAGCAATAAGAGGCAATGGATATCGTTTCGTCCCCAAAGGTGGGACGTTCCCTACCGAAAACCATCATGCTTGTTGTGAGAAGCTCCGGTTTGTGAGAAGCAATGACCCAAACATGCCCCAAATGGGAAAAAATTTGTACCACGGCATGTTGATGCCACTCCATGATAGCATGCCAAGTTTCATCAATTTCAGACGAGTTTTGGATTTACTAGAATTTAAAAGCCAGGCATCTTAATGTTTTTCCGCAATCAACGGTGCCCTGGTGTTCGAAATTCATGCTCATTTCTTGCATGGGACCTAAGCATGCACCCAAGGACACATATTTGATTTTTCAACCAATTTATATGCACTAGAGGATGTGCATGTAGTTCAAATTTGAATTTTGCACATAAATGCATTGAAAAACTCAGTTAATGCATATAAATGTCCAAGCGAATCCTAAAAAAACACAAAAAATCACACAACACTCCTGTTTTTCTATGTTGACACGAGATTTTTTTTTGAAAGCAATAGGAGGTAATGGATATCGTTTCGTCCCCAAAGGTGGGACCTTCCCTATCGAAAACCATCATGCTTGTTGCGAGAAGCTCCGGTTTGTGAGAAGCAATGACCCAACCATGCCCCAAATGGGACAAAATTTGTACCACGACATGTTGATGCAGCTTCATGATAGCATGCCAAGTTTCATGAATTTCAGACGAGTGTTGGATTTACTAGAATATAAAAACCAGGCATCTCAATGTTTTGCCGGCAATCAACGGTGCCCTGGTGTTCGAAATTCATGCCCATTTCTTGCATGGGACATAAGCATGCACCCAAGGACACATATTTGAATTTTCAACCAATTTATATGCACTAGAGGATGTGCATGTAGTTGAAATTTGAATTATGCACATAAATGCATCGAAAAACTAAGTTAATGCATAAAAAGGTCCAAACGAACCCCAAAAAATCACAAAAAATCACACAACACTCCTGTTGTTCTATGTTGACACGAGAAAAAATAAATAAACCAATAAGAGGCAATGCATATCATAATGTCCCCAAAGGTGGTATGTTCCCTACCGAAAACCATCATGCATGTTGTGAGAAGCTCCGGTTTGTGAGAAGCAATGACCCAAACATGCCCCAAATGGGACAAAATTTGTACCATGGCATGTTGATGCCGCTCCATGATAGCATGCCAAGTTTCATGAATTTCACACGAGTTTTGGATTTACTAGAATTTAAAAGCCAGGCATCTCAATGTTTTGCAGGCAATCAGCGGTGCCATGGTGTTCGGAATTCATGGCAATTTCTTGCATATGACCTAAGCATGCACCCAAGGACACATATTTGATTTTTCAACCAATTTATATGCACTAGAGGATGAGCATGTAGTTCAAATTTGAATTACGCACATAAATGCATTGAAAAACTCAGTTAATGCATAAAAATGTCCAAACGAACCCCAAAAAATCACAGAAACTCACATAACACTCATGTTGTTCTATGTTGACACGAGGAAAAAAACTGAAAGCAATAAGAGGCAATGGATATCGTTACGTCCCCAAAGGTGGGACGTTCCCTACCGAAAACCATCATGCTTGTTGTGAGAAGCTCCGGTTTGTGAGAAGCATATAACCAAAACTGCCCCAAATGGGACAAAATTTGTACCACGGCATGTTGATGCCGCTCCATGATAGCATGCGAACTTTCATGAACTTCAGACGAGTTTTGGATTTACTAGAATTTAAAAACCAGGCATCTCAATGTTTTCCCAGCAATCAACGGTGCCCTGGTGTTCGAAACTCATGCCCATTTCTTGCATGGGACCTAAGCATGCACCCAAGGACACATATTTGATTTTTCAACCAATTTATATGCACTAGAGCATGTGCATGTAGTTCAAATTTGAATTACCAACATAAATGCATTGAAAATTCAGTTAATGCATAAAAATTTCCTAACGAACCCCGAAAAATCACAAATATTCACACAACACTCCTGTTGTTCTATGTTGACAGGACCAAAAAAAATTAAAAGCAATAAGAGGCAATGGAAATCGTTTCGTCCCCAAAGGTGGGACGTTCCCTACTGGAAACCATCATGCTTGTAGTGAGAAGCTCCGGTTTGTGAGAAGTATATAATCAAACAAGCCCCAAATGGGACAAAATTTGTACCACGGCATGTTGATGCCGCTCCATGATAGCATGCCAAGTTTCATGAATTTTAGACGAGTTTTGAATTTACTAGAATTTAAAAACTAGGCATCTCAATGTTTTGCCGGCAATCAACAGCGCCCTCGTGTTCGAAATTGATGCCCTTTTCTTGCATGGGACCTAATCATGCACCCAATGCCACATATTTGATTTTTTAACCAATTTAAATGCACTTGAGCATGTGCATGTAGTTCGAATTTGAATTACGCACATAAATGCATTGAAAAACTCAGATAATGCATAAAAATGTCCAAACGAACCCCAAAAAATCACACAACACTCTTGTTGTTCTATGTTGACACTAGAATTTTTTTTGAAAGCAATAGGAGGTAATGGATATCGTTTCATCCCCAAAGGTGGGACCTTCCCTACTGAAAACCATCATGCTTGTTGCGAGAAGCTCCGGTTTGTGAGAAGCAATGACCCAAACATGCCCCAAATGGGACAAAGTTTGTACCACGGTATGTTGTTGCCGCTCCATGATAGCATGCCAAGTTTCATGAATTTTAGACGAGGTTTGGATTTACTAGAATATAAAAACCAGGCATCTCAATGTTTTGCCGGCAATCAACAGTGCCCTGGTGTTCGAAATTCATGCCCATTTCTTGCATGGGACCTAAGCATGCACCCAAGGACACATATTTGATTTTTCAACCAATTTATATGCACTAGAAGATGTGCATGTAGTTCATATTTGAATTATGCACATAAATGCATCGAAAAACTCAGTTAATGCATAAAAAGGTCCAAACGAATCACAAAAAAATCACACAACACTCCTATTGTTGTATGTTGACACGAGAAAAAAATTGAAACCAATAAGAGGCAATGCATATCATTTTGTCCCCAAAGGTGGGATGTTCCCTACCGAAAACCATCATGCTTGTTGTGAGATGCAATGACCCAAACATGCCCCAAATGGGACAAAATTTGTACCATGGCATGTTGATGCCGCTCCATGATAGCATGCCAAGTTTCACGAATTTCAGACGAGTTTTGGATTTACTAGAATTTAAAAACCAGGAATCTCAATGTTTTGCCGGCAATCAGCGGTGCCCTGGTGTTCGAAATTCATGCCAATTTCTTGCATGGGACCTAAGCATGCACCCAAGGACACATATTTGATTTTTCAACCAATTTATATGCACTAGAGGATGAGCATGTAGTTCAAATTTGAATTACTCACATAAATGCATTGAAAAACTCAGTTAATGCATAAGAATGTCCAAGCGAACCCCAAAAAATCATAAAAAATCACATAACACTCATGTTGTTCTATGTTGACACGAGGAAAAAAACTGAAAGCAATAAGAGGCAATGGATATCGTTACGTCCCCAAAGGTGGGACGTTCCCTACCGAAAACCATCATGCTTGTTGTGAGAAGCTCCGGTTTGTGAGAAGCATATAACCAAAACTGCTCCAAATGGGACAAAATTTGTACCACGGCATGTTGATGCCGCTCCATGATAGCATGCCAACTTTCATGAATTTCAGACGAGTTTTGGATTTACTAGAATTTAAGAACCAGGCATCTCAATGTTTTGCCGGCAATCAACGGTGCCTTGGTGTTCGAAATTCATGCCCATTTCTTGCATGGGACCTAAGCATGCACCCAAGGACACATATTTGATTTTTCAACCAATTTATATGCAATAGAGCATGTGCATGTAGTTCAAATTTGAATTACCAACATAAATGCATTGAAAACTCAGTTAATGCATAAAAATGTCCTAACGAACCCCGAAAAATCACAAATATTCACACAATACTCCTGTTGTTCTATGTTGACTGGACAAAAAATTGAAAGCAATAAGAGGCAATGGAAATTGTTTCGTCCCCAAAGGTGGGACGTTCCCTACCGAAAACCATCATGCTTGTTGTGGGAAGCTCCGGTTTGTGAGAAGCATATACCCAAACATGCCCCAAACGGGACAAAATTTGTACCACGGCATGTTGATGCCGCTCCATGATACGTCCAAAACGTATCTATAATTTCTCCTTGCTCCATGCTTCTTTTGTGTGATATTGCTATGATATTGATGCACTTCCATACACTTTTGATCATATTTGGACTAACCTATTAACTCAGTGCACCACAGTGCCAGTTCCTGTTTTCCGCTGTTTTTCTATTTCAGGTTTCCCCCATATTAAAAGTGCTCCAAAAATTCCGGCAAAAATACAGGAAAAATCAGCGTACAGGAAGCTTCGCGAAGAACCAAAGAGGGGCCAGAGGGGAGCCAGGGGTGGCCCAGGCGGCCACCTGGCGCGGCCCCACCCCTGGCCACGCCAGGGGGGCGCCTGGGGCCCCTGCTCCGCCTCTGGTTGCCCCCCTTCGCATATATATTCCTCTCATCCCGAAACCCTAGAGGACAGAACCCTTTTTCGTGATCTCGCCTCTGTTCTGCCGCCGCAGCGCTTCCAAGATCGGGAGCATCAGGAGAACTCTTCCTGGCACCCTGCTGGAGGGGAGAACCACCACCAGGAGCTTCTCCACCACCATGGACGCTTCCCGGATGAGTCGTGAGTAGTCACCTTGGACCATGGGTCCATGATCAGTAGCTATGTGATGTTCTCCTCCCCTTTGTGCTGTTCATGGTTTGGACCTCGTGAGCTGCCCTACATGATCGAGGCACATATGTAATCTTTCTGCTGTTGCTTTGCTGAGTTTGCTGGGATCTGATGGATTATGAGACTATGTTAAGATTGTGTTTGAGTAATATATTTGATTCACCTCTTTTATATTTATGTTCTTGATTAATTCTTGCATGTTCTCCGATGCTGTTTATTGCTTTGGCCAAGTAGTAGGTAGTAACTCCAAGAGGGAGCGTTATGCTTGATTGTGGGTTCATGCCCCCTGATGACTAGCTTGAGTGACAGAAACATGAGTCTAGGGGATGTGCTGTTGCCACAAGGGAGAAAACAACGATGCTTGTACTTGCGGGTGCAAGGATTGTTTACTTTACGGAAAGTTCTTTTAATGCAGTTGTCTGTTGCTTTGAGTTTACACTTTGGGTGGGATTCGCAACGTAATACCAGCGAGATGTTCTGGATAGATATCTCAAGGTGGATGATTAGTAGTAGATGCAGATGGATTTCGGTCTACTTGCCTTGGCGTACCGCCCATGCTTTTGAGCTTCTACCTTTCTTTGCAGCGTAGTTATCATTGGTTTGCGCACATAATCCTATCAATTGCCCAGCTATAATTTGTTTACCTCGCTTTGTTGTTTTATCATGTTTTGGTAGAGAGACATCACTAGTGAACATCATGGGACCCCGGTCCATATTACCACCACTGATCACACCTTCTATTTACTTCCTGTTTTTATTTCCTAGTTGCAGTCATAGCTATCATTATTATCTCTTCTGTTTGATCCTTTGTAAACAACAAGGCCGGAGGGATTGACAACCTCTCTGTACTCGTTGGGAGCGAAGTTATCTGTATCTGTGTGCAGGTCCTGTCAACCGCTAAGTTTCTGGCGTCGTTGACACCTAATTGTTGACCCTCGGAGTCTCACGGGATTCGATCCTTGGTATCTTTGCCAAGGGAAATTTGCCGCTACGCTACATCTCAACCTTCCACTTGGGGTAACCAACGAGGGGCGAGAAGCCATCAAGCAAGTTTCTGGCACCGTTGCTGGGGACTCCACTCTTCAAGATAGGGGAGTTGCACGTTATCTTTTATCTTTGCTTTTTAGTCTTGTTAGTTTACCTTTCAGTTTTTGCTTTAGTGTCCCTTACCAAAAATCACAAAAATAGTTATCTTGCTTGCTGCTGCTATGGGTTCCTCCGAGAATACCAAGTTGTGTGACTTCACTAGTCATAACAACAATGACTTTATCTGCACGCCTATTGCTACACCTGCCACTTCAGCACCTTCTTATGAGATTAAACCTGCTTTGCTGAACCTAGTTATGAAAGATCAATTCTCCGGTGCTAGAGATGATGTTGCTTTGCACTTAAATAATTTTGTTGAGCTCTGTGATATGCAAAAGTACAAAGAAGTAGATGGTGATATTGTTAAGCTTAAGCTTTTTCCTTTCTCCTTGAGAGGAGGAGCTAAAATCTGGTTTCAATCCTTGCCTAGGAATAGTATAGATTCTTGGGACAAGTGCAAGGATGCCTTTATTGGGAAGTACTATCTCCCTGCTAAAATTATCCAATTAAGGAGTAACATAATGAATTTTAAACAATTGGATAATGAACACGTTGCCCAAGCTTGGGAACGCATGAAATCTCTTGTCAAGAACTGCCCTACTCATGGTTTGACTACTTGGATGGTTATCCAAACTTTTTATGCAGGCTTGAACTTTACCTCGCGGAACTTGTTAGATTCGGCCGCGGGAGGAACCTTTATGTCAACTACACTTGGTGC
>LR738714.1:382533723-382614677 GCA_902687465.1 Secale cereale | reverse complement strand
TGATGTTCCTTTAAATTCTTTGATTGCTCAAGATCAAGTAGATGTGAACTTTATCTCTAGAAACAATTTCAATAACAATGCTTATAGGAGTAATTTTGGTAGCAACCCTAGACCGTTCCCCTCTAATTCCTATGGGAACAACAATACTTATCCTAGCACCAAGAACTCCACTTCTGAACTAGAGATTATGCTTAAAGACTTCATCACTACCCAAAAGGCCTTCAATAAGAGTGTAGAAGAAAAACTAGACAAACTAGATAATCTCTCTTCGAAGGTAGACAATTTAGCCCATGAGGTAGAGTTGCTTAAAATTAGAACTTCTCCTCTTGAGGAGAGGAAGACCACTCCTATGAATGCTATTCAAGTGCAAATTAATGAAAACATTAGGATGATGGCTAAACTTAAAGAGAGATGGGCTAGAGAAAAGGAGGAAGAAAATAGAATTAAGAGCCTTCCTACCCACCATACTGTTGCTACTATCCAAGTTGTTGAGGATATCCAAACTCTTAGCACCCAATGCACTCCTAGTCCCATTGGACCTATTAATGGTGATGCTATGACCTCAACCGTAGAAAAAGAAACTCCTATGACCATAGAAGGTACCAAACAAGTGAGCCTAAAGGACACCACTACCACTTTACTTGATAGTAGTGACCTTGATTTTGATAATTGCACCCTTTCTGAAGTTATTGGTTTTCTTCACAAGATGTCTAGAGATCCCCACACAAGCACACCTAATCTTGCCTTCACGGAGCATATCACTAATGCTCTCATCAAAGCTAGGGAGGAGAAGCTTAGGGTAGAAGCCTCCATACCTAGAAAGCTAGAAGATAGTTGGGATCCTATGATTAAAATTAAGTTGAATAACTTCTCTTGATATGCTTTATGTGATGTTGGAGCTAGTACCTCCGTTATGCCCAAAAGAATGTATGATATGCTTGAATTGAAACCTTTTGATCCTTGTTCTTTTGGTGTTCGTCTTGTTGATTCTTCCGTAAAGAAACCTTTGGGGAAGATCGACGATGTTCTTATCATTGTCAATGATAATTATGTTCCCGTTGATTTTACTATTATGGATATTGAATGTGAACCTTCTTGTCCAATTATTTTGGGACGTCCTTTTCTTCGCACTGTTGGTGCTATCATTGACATGAAAGAGGGGAATATAAGATTCCAATTCCCTCTCAAGAAAGGGATGGAACACTTCCCTAGAAAGAAGATTAAGTTGCCTTTTGAGTTCGTTACACGGGCTAGCTATTCTCTTACTCTTGATAAAACTTGATCCCCTCTCTTTGCATCATGCCTAGCTTAAAGGCATAAAAGAAAGCGCTTTTGGGAGGCAGCCCACAATGAATTAGGTTTTATTTTTGCTTTTGTTGTGTCTTGATGTTTGTTACTACAGTAGCATCATCATTGTATCTTTTCTTTTCAACTTTGTGCCAATATTAGCCTCTGATTGCAAGAAAGTTCAAAAGTTGTGACGTACTGTCGAGAAAACAGATTCTGTCCTTGGACAGAAAAATTCGAATAAAATCACCAGATCATCTGTTTGATCTGAATTTTTTTGACAGCGTGCTCTATACAATTGGCTTTCGAGCGTCTGTTCTGATTTTTTTGATTTGAGTTGCAGAAGTGCCCCGAAAAAATTATTTACTACCTGCTAGTCTGTTTTTCACAGATTCTGTCATGTTTTGCCTTTTCTTCGTTTTGCAAACCTTGAGCTTGCTTTTTCTTTGCAAAAACCTTTTGGCAATCTTGAGAAACAGTAGCTCTTCAAGATTATCCTTATTTCCAGTAGGGAAAAATTATTTTATTGTGGGTACTAACCTCGCTAATCAGATTATGATGAGTTATGTATGAAGGGAGTTTTCAAGTGTGCGAGGGAAGATGATAAAAGAAGATTCAGGAGGGTCAAACGCTCAAGCTTGGGGATGCCCCCGTGCACCCCCAAGAAATATTCAAGAATACTCAAGCGTCTAAGCTTGGGGATGCCCCCATGCATCCCCTTCTCCATTAACAATTATCAGTTCGTCTTTCGTTCCACTATATTTTTATCACTTCATGCGGTATGTGCTATGCTTGGAGCGTCTTGCTCTTAGTTTCCTTTTTTAGTTTTCTTTAGCTTTGCTTGCTGTTCATAACAAGTTAGAACCCAGCTTTCTTTGTCTGGGAGAGAAACACGCTCCACTTCAACCTAGAGCACAACATAGGATTTTCATGTTTATCTTTGCTGTGTGTGTTCTTTGTCTTTCCATAGCTGTTGTCATGTTTAGCTCTTAGTTTTCATGCTTTTCTTTTTAAAGAGCTTTTGTTTAGTTGGTTGCTGAACTCTCTTGAGTTTTCATGTTTATCTTGTTAAGAGAGTTTGCCTGTTGCACTGAGTTGTGTGTCTTAACTTAAAGTAGGTAATTGAGGTTGCTATTTAATTTTAGTACTAACTTGCAATAGTTTTGAGGTATTGCCATGAGTAATGTCTGAACTTTTGGTGTCAAGAGGTTTAGCGTATTAGTGATAGATGTCGTATTTTGGGTAATCCATGTTTATTTTTGAAAACCTACAAAATAGTTGAGAACTTTAACTACTAGATGGATCACTAATCTTTGGAGGGATCGAATATTAGAGTACACTCATGTACCATGAGACGAGGATGCGCAAGGATAACCAAACCCCCATACACTCCTCCTCGGGGTACTTGTCTCTTTGTGAACCTCCTAATTAGATTGAGAGTTACCGATAATAAGTGCATGAGTTCTTCGGACTAATGTGAGTATTCGAAAGTTGACACTTCCACCTAGCCATATTTTTCTAGCCTCTTCGGTACCGTGCATTGCCCTTTCTAACCTCGAGAGTTGGCGCATACTTCGCCGGTGCATCCAAATCCTTGGCACGATACGCTCTGTCATCATAAGCCTCATTATATCCTTCCTCAAAACAGCCACCATACCTACCTATCAAGGCATTTCCATAGCCTTTCCGAGATACATTGCCATGCAACATCCATCTTCTCATGACTTGATCTTCATGTCATACATGCTTTTTGCTTGATCGATGAGCCGCATGCTAGTTGGGCCTTGCCCTAATATTGCTACGTGACGCGCTAGTATCATTGCATATCCTGCTACACTGGCAGAGGCATACATTTGCATACATCATGATAGTTTCATTTTCTTTATGTTGAGTACTTTTGTAATGTGTGAAAGATCTTCTATACTTCTTGTAATATATAGAGTGTTGCCCCTAAAGTGAGGAAAAGATCCCAAAGAGGACAAAATCAAAAGATCCCAAAGAGGACAAAATCAAAAGATCCCAAAGAGGACAAATGAGAGTTAAATAGAAAGAGCCATTGAGGCCACAAAAAATAAAAAAATAGAAAAAAGAGAAAAAGAAATAAAAAGAGAGAAGGGGGCACACTACTATTCCTTTTGAGAGATCCACACTCGTACTCCATCTTATACCTTGTACTCCATAGAGATTATCATTCATGCATATAGCTATGTGGGGACCTTCACATTATAGAACTTGGCCTGTATATTCCAATGATGAGCCTCCTCAAAAGGGCTCTAGGTCTTCTTGAGTAAGCAAGTTGGATGCACCCCCACTAGTTCCATTGGAGAGCTTACCTTAGCTCATATGTGCATCCGTTGCATGGCAATCCCTACTCCTCACATCATATCTATCATTTGGCTTTCTCTCGCCTATGATTGTCCTCATTGATGTGAGCCTTTCACACCTTTTTTGTCTTCCCCCTTCATCATTTTTCTCTTTGCCATCATAAGTGTCAACTTTACTGCTTACGCTCATCCATTGCATGAGTGCTCAAAATATCGAAAGGGAGTTGATCATTTTGACTTGTACCTGACTGGTGGTCTGGGGATGAGTCAAGATAAGATTCCAAAGAAGACTAAGTGTGAAACTTTAGTAGATTAAGTTCTCAACAATACAAAAACTATGTTTTACTCTCTCGTATATCCCTATCCCCTTTCTTGCACGCAAACACCATTTGGAGACATTCGAGTCACGGACAGCGAGAGCTCTTGCCCCTTTATGTTCTTATGTTGCTTATTACAATGCTAATATAGACTCTTGCTTGTTATGACTTGAATTGAATTACATGCCTTGATTTCTTTACTTAAAAGTTCTTATATGGTTGGTAGCATGTCACCACAGAAATTATGCTTGTTATCATTTACCTACTCGAGGACGAGCATGACTTAAGCTTGGGGATGTTGATACGTCCAAAACGTATCTATAATTTCTGCTTGCTCCATGCTTCTTTTGTGTGATATTGCTATGATATTGATGCACTTCCATACACTTTTGATCATATTTGGACTAACCTATTAACTCAGTGCACCACAGTGCCAGTTCCTGTTTTCTGCTGTTTTTCTATTTCAGGTTTCCCCCATATTAAAAGTGCTCCAAAAATTCCGGGAAAAATACAGGAAAAATCAGCGTACAGGAAGCCTCGTGAAGAACCAAAGTGGGGCCAGAGGGGAGCCAGAGGTGGCCCAGGCGGCCACCTGGCGCGGCCCCACCCCTGGTAGCGCCAGGGGGGCGCCTGGGGCCCCTGCTCCGCCTCTGGTTGCCCCCCTTTGCATATATATTCCTCTCGTCCCGAAACCCTAGAGGACAGAACCCTTTTTCGCGATCTCGCCTCTGTTCTGCCGCCGCAGCGCTTCCAAGATCGGGAGCATCAGGAGAACTCTTCCCGGCACCCTGCCGGAGGGGAGAACCACCACCAGGAGCTTCTCCACCACCATGGACGCTTCCCGGATGAGTCGTGAGTAGTCCACCTTGGACCATGGGTCCATGCTCAGTAGCTATGTGATGTTCTCCTCCCCTCTTTGCTCTTCATGGTTTAGACCTCGTGAGCTGCCCTACATGATCGAGGCACATATGTAATCTTTCTGCTGTTGCTTTGCTGAGTTTGCTGGGATCTGATGGATTATGAGACTATGTTCAGATTGTGTTTCAGTAATATATTTGATTCACCTCTTTTATATTTATGTTCTTGAGTAATTCTTGCATGTTCTCCTTCGCTGTTTATTGCTTTGGCCAAGTAGTAGGTAGTAACTCCAAGAGGGAGCGTTATGCTTGATTGTGGGTTCATGCCCCCTGATGACTAGCTTGAGTGACAGAAACATGAGTCTAGGGGATGTGCTGTTGCCACAAGGGAGAAAACAACGGTGCTTGTACTTGCGGGTGCAAGGATTGTTTACTTTACGCAAAGTTCTTTTAATGCAGTTGTCTGTTGCTTTGAGTTTACACTTCGGGTGAGATTCGCAACTTAATACCAGCGAGATGTTCTGGATAGATATCTCAAGGTGGATGATTAGTAGTAGATGCAGATGGATTTCGGTCTACTTGCCTTGGCGTACCGCCCATGCTTTTGAGCATCTACCTTTCTTTGCAGCATAGTTAGCATTGGTTTGCGCACATAATCCTGTCAATTGCCCAGCTGTAATTTGTTTACCTCGCTTTGCTGTTTTATCGTCTTTTGGGAGAGAGACATCACTAGTGAACATCATGGGACCCCGGTCCATATTACCACCAGTGATCACACCTTCTATTTACTTCCTGTTTTTATTTCCTAGTTGCAGTCATAGCTATCATTATTATCTCTTGTGTTTGATCCTTTGTAAACAACAAGGCCGGAGGGATTGACAACCTCTCTGTACTCGTTGGGAGCGAAGTTATCTGTATTTGTGTGCAGGTCCTGTCAACCGCTAAGTTTCTGGCGTCGTTGACACCTACTTGTCGACCCTCGGAGTCTCAAGGGATTCGATCCTTGGTATCTTTGCCAAGGGAAATTTGCCACTACGCTACATCTCAACCTTCCACTTGGGGTAACCAACGAGGGGCGAGAAGCCATCACTCCATGATAGCATGCCAAGTTTCATGAATTTCAGACGAGTTTTGGATTTACTAGAATTTAAAAACCAGGCATCTCAATGTTTTGCCGGCAATCAACGGTGCCCTGGTGTTCAAAATTCATGCCAATTTCTTGCATGGGACCTAAGCATGCACCCAAGGACGCTTATTTGTTTTTTCAACCAATTATATGCACTGGAGCATGTGCATGTAGTTAAAATTTGAATTACGCACATAAATGCATTGAAAACTCGGTTAATGCTTAAAAATGTCCTAACGAACCACGAAAAATCACAAAAAATCACACAACACTCCTGTTGTTCTATGTTGACACGAGAATTTTTTTGAAAGCAATACGAGGCAATGGATATCGTTTCCTCCCCAAAGGAGGGACGTTCCCTACCGAAAACCATCATACTTCTTGTGAGAAGCTCCGGTTTGTGAGAAGCATATACCCAATCATGCCCCAAATGGGACAAAATTTGTACCACGGCATGTTGATGCCACTCCATGAGAGTATGCCAACTTTCATGAATTTCAGACGAGTTTTGGATTTACTAGAATTTAAAACCGGGCATCTCAATGTTCTCGTGACAATCAACGGTGCCCTGGTGTACGAAATTGATGCCCATTTCTTGCATGGAATTAAGTAGGCACCCAATGATGCGTATTTGATTTTTCAACCAATTTATATGCACTCGAGCATGTGCATGTAGTTCAAATTTGAATTACGCACTTAAATGCATTGAAAACATAGTTAATGCATAAAAATGTCCTAACGAAACCCGAAAAATCACAAATATTCACACAACACTCCTGCTGTTCTATGTTGACAGGACCAAAAAATTTTGAAAGCAAGAAGAGGCAATGGATATCGTTTCGTCCCCAAAGATGGGACGTTCCCTACCGAAAACCATCATGCTTGTTGTGAGAAGCTTCGGTTTGTGAAGAGCATATACCCAAACATGCCCCAAATGGGGCAAAATTTGTACCACGGCATGTTGATGCCGCTCCATGATAGCATGCCAAGTTTCATCAATTTCAGACGAGTTTTGGATTTACTAGAATTGAAAAACCGGGCATCTCAATGTTTTCGCGGCAATCAACGGTGCCCTGGTGTTCGAAATTGATGCCCATTTCTTGCATGGGACCTAAGCATGCACCCAGTGACGCATATTTGATTTTTCAAGCAATTTATATACACTGGAGCATGTGCATGTAGTTCAAATTTGAATTCTGCACATAAATGCATTAAAAACTCAGTTAATGCATAAAAATGTCGAAACAAACTCTGGAAAATACAAAAATTCACGCAACACTCCTATTGTTCTATGCTGACAGGACCTAAAAATTTTGAAAGCAATAAGAGGCAATGGATATCGTTTCGTCCCCAAAGGTGGGACGTTCCCTACCGAAAACCATCATGCTTGTTGTGACAAGCTCCGGTTTGTGAGAAGCATAAACCCAAAACTTCCCCAAATGGGAAAAAAATTGTACCAAGGCATGTTGATGCCGCTCCATGATAGCATGCCAACTTTCATGAATTTCAGACGAGTTTTGGATTTACTAGAATTTAAAAACCCGGCATCTCAATGTACTGCCGGTAATCAACGGTGCCCTGGTGTTCGAAATTCATTCCCATTTCTTGTATGGGACCTAAACATGCACCCAAGGACACATATTTTATTTTTCAACCAATTTATATGCACTAGAGCATGTGCATGTAGTTCAAATTTCAATTGCGCACATAAATGCATTGAAAACTCATTAATGCATAAAAATGTCCTACCAAACCCCGAAAAATCAGAAAAATTCACACAACACTCATGTTGTTCTATGTTGACACGAGAATTTTTTTGAAAGCAATACGAGGCAATCGATATCTTTTCGTCCCCAAAAGGTGGGACGTTCCTTATCGAAAACCATCATGCTTTTTGTGAGAAGCTCCGGTTTGTGAGAAGCATATACCCAAAACTGCCCCAAATGGGACAAAATTTATATCACGGCATGTTGATGGCACTCCATCATAGCATGCCAACTTTCATGAAATTCAGACGAGTTATGGATTTACTAGAATTTAAAAACCAGGCATCTCAATGTTTTGCCGGCAATCAACGGTGCCCTGGTGTTCGAAATTCATGCCCATTTCTTGCATGGGACCTAAGCATGCAGCCAAGGACACATATTTGTTTTTTCAACCAATTTATATGCACTAGAGCATGTGCATGTAGTTCAAATATGAATTACGCACATAAATGCATTGAAAAACTCAGTTAATGCATAAAAATGTCCAAGCGAACCACAAAAAATCATAAAAAATCACATAACACTCATGTTGTTCTATGTTGACACGAGAATTTTTTTGAAAGCAATACGAGGCAATCGATATCTTTTCGTCCCCAAAAGGTGGGACGTTCCTTATCGAAAACCATCATGCTTTTTGTGAGAAGCTCTGGTTTGTGAGAAGCATATACCCAAAACTGCCCCAAATGGGACAAAATTTGTATCACGGCATGTTGATGGCACTCCATCATAGCATGCCAACTTTCATGAATTTCAGACGAGTTTTGGATTTACTAGAATTTAAAAACCAGGCATCTCAATGTTTTGCCGGCAATCAACGATGCCCTGGTGTTCGAAATTCATGCCCATTTCTTGCATGGGACCTAAGCATGCAGCCAAGGACACATATTTGTTTTTTCAACCAATTTATATGCACTAGAGCATGTGCATGTAGTTCAAATATGAATTACGCACATAAATGCATTGAAAAACTCAGTTAATGCATAAAAATGTCCAAGCGAACCACAAAAAATCATAAAAAATCACATAACACTCATGTTGTTCTATGTTGACACGAGGAAAAAAACTGAAAGCAATAAGAGGCAATGGATATCGTTACGTCCCCAAAGGTGGGACGTTCCCTACCGAAAACCATCATGCTTGTTGTGAGAAGCTCCGGTTTGTGAGAAGCATATAACCAAAACTGCCCCAAATGGGACAAAATTTGTACCACGGCATGTTGATGCCGCTCCATGATAGCATGCCAACTTTCATGAATTTCAGACGAGTTTTGGATTTACTAGAATTTAAAAACCAGGCATCTCATTGTTTTGCCGGCAATCAACGGTGCCCTGGTGTTCGAAATTCATGCCCATTTCTTGCATGGGACCTAACATGCACCCAAGGACGCGTATTTGTTTTTTCAACCAATTATATGCACTGGAGCATGTGCATGTAGTTCAAATTTGAATTACACACATAAATGCATTGAAAACTCAGTTAATGCATAAAAATGTCCTAACAAACCACGAAAAATCACAAAAAATCACACAACACTCCTGTTGTTCTATGTTGACACGAGAATTTTTTTGAAAGCAATACGAGGCAATGGATATCGTTTCCTCCCCAAAGGAGGGACGTTTCCTACCGAAAACCATCATGCTTCTTGTGAGAAGCTCCGGTTTGTGAGAAGCATATACCCAAACATGCCCCAAATGGGACAAAATTTGTACCACGGCATGTTGATGCCACTCCATGAGAGTATGCCAACTTTCATGAATTTCATACGAGTTTTGGATTTACTTGAATTTAAAACCGGGCATCTCAATGTTCTCGTGACAATCAACGGTGCCCTGGTGTTCGAAATTGATGCCCATTTCTTGCATGGAAATAAGCATGCACCCAATGATGCGTATTTCATTTTTCAAACAATTTATATGCAGTTGAGCATGTGCATGTAGTTCAAATTTGAATTACGCACATAAATGCATTGAAAACTTAGTTAATGCATAAAAATGTCCAAACGAAACCCGGAAAATCACAAATATTCACACAACACTCCTGCTGTTCTATGTTGACAGGACCAAAAAAAATTGAAAGCAAGAAGAGGCAATGGATATCGTTTCGTCCCCAAAGATGGGACGTTCCCTACCGAAAACAATCATGCTTGTTGTGAGAAGCTTCGGTTTGTGAAGAGCATATACCCAAACATGCCCCAAATGGGATAAAATTTGTACCACGGCATGTTGATGCCGCTCCATGATAGCATGCCAAGTTTCATGAATTTCAGACGAGTTTTGGATTTACTAGAATTGAAAAACCGGGCATCTCAATGTTTTGGCGCCAATCAACGGTGCCCTGTTGTTCGAAATTGATGCCCATTTCTTGCATGGGACCTAAGCATGCACCCAGTGACATGTATTTGATTTTTCAACCAATTTATATACACTGGAGCATGTGCATGTAGTTCAAATTTGAATTCCGCACATAAATGCATTAAAAACTCAGTTAATGCATAAAAATGTCCAAACAAACCCCGGAAAACACAAAAATTCACGCAACACTCCTGTTGTTCTATGTTGACAGGACCTAAAAAATTTGAAAGCAATAAGAGGCAATGGATATCGTTTCGTCCCCAAAGGTGGGACTTTCCCTACCGAAAACCATCATGCTTGTTGTGAGAAGCTCCGGTTTGTGAGAAGCATATACCCAAAACTGCCCCAAATGGGACAAAATTTGTACCAAGGCATGTTGATGCCGCTCCATGATAGCATGCCAACTTTCATGAATTTCAGACGAGTTTGGGATTTACTAGAACTTAAAAACCCGGCATCTCAATGTACTGCCTGTAATCAATGGTGCCCTGGTGTTCGAAATTCATGCCCATTTCTTGTATGGGACCTAAACATGCACCCAGGGACACATATCTTATTTTTCAACCAATTTATATGCACTAGAGCATGCGCATGTAGTTCAAATTTCAATTGCGCACATAAATGCATTGAAAACTCATTAATGCATAAAAATGTCCTAACGAACCCCGAAAAATCAAAAAAAATCACACAACACTCATGTTGTTCTATGTTGACACGAGAATTTTTTTGAAAGCAATATGAGGCAATGGATATCTTTTCGTCCCCAAAGGTGGGACGTTCCCTATCGAAAACCATCATGCTTTTTGTGAGAAGCTCCGGTTAGTGAGAAGCATATACCCAAAAGTACCCCAAATGGGACAAAATTTGTATCACGGCATGTTGATGCCACTCCATCATAGCATGCCAGCTTTCATGAATTTCAGACGAGTTTTGGATTTACTAGAATTTAAAAACCAGGCATCTCAATGTTTTGCCGGCAATCAACGGTGCCCTGGTGTTCGAAATTCATGCCCATTTCTTGCATGGGACCTAAGCATGCACCCAAGGACACATATTTGTTTTTTCAACCAATTTATATGCACTAGAGCATGTGCATGTAGTTCAAATTTGAATTACGCACATAAATGCATTGAAAAACTCAGTTAATGCATAAAAATGTCCAAGCGAACCCCAAAAAATCATAAAAAATCACATAACACTCATGTTGTTCTATGTTGACACGAGGAAAAAAACTGAAAGCAATAAGAGGCAATGGATATCGTTACGTCCCCAAAGGTGGGACGTTCTCTACCGAAAACCATCATGCTTGTTGTGAGAAGCTCCGGTTTGTGAGAAGCATATAACCAAAACTACCCCAAATGTGACAAAATTTGTACCACGGCATGTTGATGCCGCTCCATGATAGCATGCCAACTTTCATGAATTTCAGACGAGTTTTGGATTTACTAGAATTTAAAAACCAGGCATCTCAATGTTTTGCCGGCAATCAACGGTGCCCTGGTGTTCGAAATTCATGCCCAGTTCTTGCATGGGACCTAACATGCACCCATGGACGCGTTTTTGTTTTTTTCAACCAATTATATGCACTGGAGCATGTGCATGTAGTTCAAATTTGAATTACGCACATAAATGCATTGAAAACTCACTTAATGCATAAAAATGTCCTAACAAACCATGAAAAATCACAAAAAATCACACAACACTCTTGTTGTTCTATGTTGACACGAGAAATTTTTTGAAAGCAATACGAGGCAATGGATATCGTTTCCTCCCCAAAGGAGGGACGTTCCCTACCGAAAACCATCATGCTTCTTGTGAGAAGCTCCGATTTGTGAGAAGCATATACCCAAACATGCCCCAAATGGGACAAAATTTGTACCACGGCATGTCGATGCCACTCCATGAGAGTATGCCAACTTTCATGAATTTCAGACGAGTTTTGGATTTACTAGAATTTAAAACCGGGCATCTCAATGTTCTCGTGACAATCAACGGTGCCCTGGTGTACGAAATTGATGCCCATTTCTTGCGTGGAACTAAGCATGCACCCAATGATGCGTATTTGATTTTTCAAACAATTTATATGCACTCGAGCATGTGCATGTAGTTCAAATTTGAATTACGCACATAAATGCATTGAAAACTTAGTTAATGCATAAAAATGTCCTAACGAAACCCGAAAAATCACAAATAGTCACACAACACTCTTGCTGTTCTATGTTGACAGGACCAAAAAAAATTGAAAGCAAGAAGAGGCAATGGATATCGTTTCGTCCCCAAAGATGGGACGTTCCCTACCGAAAACCATCATGCTTGTTGTGAGAAGCTTCGGTTTGTGAAGAGCATATACCCAAACATGCCCCAAATGGGACAAAATTTGTACCACGGCATGTTGATGCCGCTCCATGATAGCATGCCAAGTTTCATGAATTTCAGACGAGTTTTGGATTTACTAGAATTGAAAAAACGGGCATCTCAATGTTTTCGCGGCAATCAACGGTGCCTTGGTGTTCGAAATTGATGCCCATTTCTTGCATGGGACCTAAGCATGCACCCAGTGACGTGTATTTGATTTTTCAACCAATTTATATACACTAGAGCATGTGCATGTAGTTCAAATTTGAATTCTGCACATAAATGCATTAAAAACTCAGTTAATGCATAAAAATGTCCAAACAAACCGCGGAAAACACAAAATTTCACGCAACACACTTGTTGTTCTATGTTGACAGGACCTAAAAAATTTGAAAGCAATAAGAGGCAATGGATATCGTTTCGTCCCCAAAGGTGGGACGTTCCCTACCGAAAACCATCATGCTTGTTGTGACAAGCTCCGGTTTATGAGAAGCATACCTAAAACTGCCCCAAATGGGACAAAATTTGTACCAAGGCATGTTGATGCCGCTCCATGATAGCATGCCAACTTTCATGAATTTCAGACGAGTTTTGGATTTACTAGAATTTAAAAACCCGGCATCTCAATGTACTGCCGGTAATCAACGGTGCCCTGGTGTTCGAAATTCATGCCCATTTCTTGTATGGGACCTAAACATGCACCCAGGGACACATATTTTATTTTTCAACCAATTTATATGCACTAGAGCATGTGCATGTAGTTCAAATTTCAATTGTGCACATAAAAGCATTGAAAACTCATTAATGCATAAAAATGTCCTAACGAACCCCGAAAAATCAGAAAAATTCACACAACACTCATGTTGTTCTATGTTGACACGAGAATTTTTTTGAAAGCAATACGAGGCAATGGATATCTTTTCGTCCCCAAAGGTGGGACGTTCCCCATCGAAAACCATCATGCTTTTTGTTAGAAGCTCCGGTTTGTGAGAAGCATATACCCAAAACTGCCCCAAATGGGACAAAATTTGTATCACGGCATGTTGATGCCACTCCATCATAGCATGCCAACTTTCATGAATTTCAGACGAGTTTTGGATTTACTAGAATTTAAAAACCAGGCATCTCAATGTTTTGCCGCCAATCAACGGTGCCCTGGTGTTCGAAATTCATGCCCATTTCTTGCATGGGACCTAAGCATGCACCCAAGGACACATATTTGTTTTCTCAACCAATTTATATGCACTAGAGCATGTGCATGTAGTTCAAATTTGAATTACGCACATAAATGCATTGAAAACTTAGTTGATGCATAAAAATGTCCTAACGAACCCTGAAAAATCAAAAAAATTCACACAACACTCATGTTGTTCTATGTTGATAGGACCAAAAAAATTCTAAAGCAATAAGAGGCAATGGAAATCATTTCGTCCCCAAAGGTGGGTCGTTCCTTACCGAAAACCATCATGCTTGTAGTGAGAAGCTCCGGTTTGTGAGAAGCATATACCCAAACATCCCCCAAATGGGACAAAATTTGTACCACGGCATGTTGATGCCGCTCCATGATAGCATGCCAAGTTTCATGAATTTTAGACGAGTTTTGGATTTACTAGAATTTAAAAACCGGGCATCTCAATGTTTTCGCGGCAATCAACGGTGCCCCCGTGGTCGAAATTGATGCCCATTTCTTGCATGGGATCTAAGCATGCACCCAGTGACGCGTATTTGATTTTTCAACCAATTTATATACACTGGAGCATGTGCATGTATTTCAAATTTGAATTCTGCACATAAATGCATTAAAAACTCAGTTAATGCATAAAAATGTCCAAACAAACCCCGGAAAACACAAAAATTCACGCAACACTCTTGTTGTTCTATGTTGACAGGACCTAAAAAATTTGAAAGCAATAGGAGGCAATGGATATCGTTTCGTCCCCAAAGGTGGGACGTTCCCTACCGAAAACCATCATGCTTGTTGTGACAAGCTCCGGTTTGTGAGAGGCATATACCCAAAACTGCCCCAAATGGGACAAAATTTGTACCAAGCCATGTTGATGCCACTCCATGATAGCATGCCAACTTTCATGAATTTCAGACGAGTTTTGGATTTACTAGAATTTAAAAACCCGGCATCTCAATGTACTGCCGGTAATCAACGGTGCCCTGGTGTTCGAAATTCATGCCCATTTCTTGTATGGGACCTAAATATGCACCCAGGGACACATATTTTATTTTTCAACCAATTTATATGCACTAGAGCATGTGCATGTAGTTCAAATTTCAATTGTGCACATAAATGCATTGAAAAATCATTAATGCATAAAAATGTCCTAACGAACCCCAAAAAATCAGAAAAATTCACACAACACTCATGTTGTTCTATGCTGACACGAGAATTTTTCTGAAAGCAATACGAGGCAATGGATATCTTTTCGTCCCCAAAGGTGGGACGTTCCCTATCGAAAACCATCATGCTTTTTGTGAGAAGCTCCGGTTTGTGAGAAGCATATACCCAAAACTGCCCCAAATGGGATAAAATTTGTATCACGACATGTTGATGCCACTCCATCATAGCATGCCAACTTTCATTAATTTCAGACGAGTTTTGGATTTACTAGAATTTAAAAACCATGCATCTCAATGTTTTGCCGGCAATCAACGGTGCCCTGGTGTTCGAAATTCATGCCCATTTCTTGCATGGGACCTAAGCATGCACCCAAGGACACATATTTGTTTTTTGAACCAATTTATATGCACTAGAGCATGTGCATGTAGTTCAAATTTGAATTACGCACATAAATGCATTGAAAACTTAGTTGATGCATAAAAATGTCCTAACGAACCCCAAAAAATCATAAAAATCACGTAACACTCATGTTGTTCTATGTTGATAGGACCAAAAAAATTCGAAAGCAATAAGAGGCAATGGAAATCATTTCGTCCCCAAAGGTGGGTCGTTCCTTACCGAAAACCATCATGCTTGTTGTGAGAAGCTCCGGTTTGTGAGAAGCATATACCCAAACATCTCCCAAATGGGACAAAATTTGTACCACGGCATGTTGATGCCGCTCCATGATAGCATGCCAAGTTTCATGAATTTCAGACTAGTTTTGGATTTACTAGAATTTAAAAACCGGGCATCTCAATGTTTTCGCGGCAATCAACGGTGCCCTGGTGTTCGAAATTGATGCCCATTTCTTGCATGGGACCTAAGCATGCGCCCACGGACGCGTATTTGTTTTTTCAACCAATTATATGCACTGGAGCATGTGCATGTCGTTCAAATTTGAATTACGCACATAAATGCATTGAAAACTCAGTTAATGCATAAAAATTTCCTAACGAACCACGAAAAATCACAAAAAATCATACAACAGTCCTGCTGTTCTACGTTGACACGAGAAATTTTTTGAAAGCAATACGAGGCAATGGATATCCTTTCGTCCCCAAAGGAGGGACATTCCCTACCGAAAACCATCATGCTTGTTGTGAGAAGCTCCGGTTTGTGAGAAGCATATACCCAAACATGCCCCAAATGGGACAAAATTTGTACCACGACATGTTGATGCCGCTCCATGATAGCATGCCAACTTTCATGAATTTCAGACGAGTTTTGGATTTACTAGAATTAAAAAACCAGACATCTCAATGTTCTCGTGACAATAAACGGTGCCCTGGTGTTCGAAATTGATGCCCATTTCTTGCATGGGACCTAAGCATGCACCCAATGACGCGTATTTGATTTTTCAGCCAATTGATATGCACTAGAGCATGTGCATGTAGTTCAAATTTGAATTACGCACATAAATGCATTGAAAACACAGTTAATGCGTAAAAATGTCCTAACGAACCCCGAAAAATCACAAAAATTCACACAACACTCCTGTTGTTCTATGTTGACACGAGAATTTTTTTGAAAGCAATACGAGGCAATGGATATCGTTTCGTCCCCAAAGGAGGGTCGTTCCCTACCGAAAATCATCATGCTTGTTGTGAGAAGCTCCGATTTGTGAGAAGCATATACCCAAACCTGCCCCAAATGGGACAAAATTTGTACCACGGCATGTTGATGCCGCTCCATGATAGCATGCCAACTTTCATGAATTTTAAACGAGATTTGGATTTAGTAGAATTAAAAAACCGGGCAACTCAATGTTCTCGTGACAATCAACGGTGCCCTGGTGTTCGATATTGATGCTCATTTCTTGCATGGGACCTAAGCATGCACCCAATGACGCACATTTGATTTTTCAACCAATTTATATGCACTAGAGCATGTGCATGTGGTTCAAATATGAATTACGCACATAAATGCATTGAAAACTCGGTTAATGCATAAAAATGTCCTAACGAACCCCAAAAACTCACAAAAATTCACACAACACTCATGTTGTTCTATGTTGACAAGAGAGATTTTTTGAAAGCAATAAGAGGCAATGGATATCGTTTCGTCCCCATAGGTGGGACGTTCCCTACCGAAAACCATCATGCTTGTTGTGAGAAGCTTGGGCTTATGAGAAGCATATACCCAAACCTGCCCCAAATGGTACAAAATTTGTACCACGGCATGTTGATGCCACACCATGATAGCATGCCAAGTTTCATGAATTTCAGACGAGTTTTGGATTTACTACAATTTAGAAACCAGACATCTCAATATTTTGCCGGCAATCAACGGTGCCCTGGTGTTCGAAATTGATTCCCATTTCTTGCATGGGACCTAAGCATGCACCCAATGACACATATTTGAGTTATCAACCAATTTATATTCATTTGAGCATGTGCATGTAGTTCAAATTTGAATTACGCACATAAATGCATTGAAAACCCAGTTCATGCATAAAAATGTCCAAAGGAACCCCGAAAAATCACAAAAATTCATGCAACACTCCTGTTGTTCTATGTTGACACGAGAATTTTTTTGAAAGCAATAAGAGGTGATGGATATCGTTTTGTCCCTAAAGGTGGGACGTTCCCTACCGAAAACCATCATACTTTTTGTGAGAAGCTTGGGCTTGTGAGAAGCATATACCCAAACTTGCCCTGAATGGGACAAATTTTGTACCACGGCATGTTGATGCCGCTCGATGATTGCATGCCAAGTTTCATGAATTTCAGATGAGTTTTGGATTGACTACAATTTAAAAACCAGACATCTCAATGTTTTGCCGGCAATCAACGGTGCCATGGTGTTCGAAATTGATGCCCATTTCTTGCATGGCACCTAAGCATGCACCCAATGACACATATTTGAGTTTTCAACCAATTTATATGCATTTGAGCATGTGCATGTAGTTCAAATTTGAATTACGCACATAAATGCATTGAAAACTCAGTTCATGCATAAAAATGTCCAAAGGAACCCCGAAAAATCACAAAAATTCACACAACACTCCTGTTGTTCTATGTTGACATGAGAAAAAAAATTGAAAGCAATAAGAGGTAATGGATACCGTTTCGACCCCAAAGGTGGGACGTTCCGTACCGAAAACCAGCATGCTTGTTGTGAGAAGCTCCGGTTTGTGAGAAGCATATACCTAAACGTGCCCCAAATGGGACAAAATTTGTACCACGGCATGTTGATGCCGCTCCATGATAGCATGCCAAGTAATATGAATTTCAGTTGAGTTTTGGATTTACTAGAATTTAAAAACCAGGCATCTCAATGTTCTGCCGGCAATCAACGGTGCCCTGGTGTTCAAAATTGATACCGATTTCTTTAATGGGACCTAAGCATGCACCCAATGACACGTATTTGATTTTTTAACCAATTTATATGCACTGTAGCATGTGCATGTAGTTCAAATTTGAATTACGCACATAAATGCATTCAAAACTTAGTTAATGCATAAATATGTCCAAACGAACCCCAAAAAATCACAAAAATTCACACAACACTCCTGTTGTTCTATGTCGACACGAGAAAAAAAATTGAAAGCAATAAGAGGCAATGGATATCGTTTCGTCCCCAAAGGTGGGACGTTCCCTACCGAAAACCATCATGCCTGTTATGGGAAGCTCCGGTTGTGAGAAGCATATACCCAAACATGCCCCAAATGGGACAAAATTTGTACCACGGCATGTTGATGTTGCTCCATGATAGCATGCCAAGTTTCATGAATTTCAGACGAGTTTTAGATTTACTGGAATTTAAAAACCAGGCATTTCAATGTTTTGCCGGCAATCAACGGTGCCCTGGTGTTCAAAATTGATGCCCATTTCTTCATGCGACCTAAGCATGCACCAAAGGACACATATTTGATTTTTCAACCAATTTATATGCACTCACGCATGTGCATGTAGTTCAAATTAGAATTATGCATATAAATGCACTGAAAACTTAGTTAATGCATAAAAATGTCCAAACGAACCCTGAAAAATCAAAAAAATTCACACAACACTCCTATTGTTCTATGTTGACACGAGAATTTTTTTTTTTGAAAGCAATAAGATGCAATGGATATCGTTTCGTCCCCAAAGGTGGGACGTTCCCTACCGAAAACCATCATGCTTGTTGTGAGAAGCTCCGGTTTGTGAGAAGCATATACCCAAACATGCCCCAAATGGGACAAAATTTGTACCACGGCATGTTGATGCCGCTCCATGATAGCATACCAAGATTCATGAATTTCAGACGAGTTTTGGATTTACTTGAATTAAAAAAGAAGGCATCTCAATGTTTTGCCCACAATCCACGGTGGCCTGGTGTTCGAAATTCATGACCATTTCTTGCATGGGACCTAAGCATGCACCCAAGGACACATATTTGATTTTTCAACCAATTTATACGCCCTGGAGCATGTGCATGTAGTTCAAATTTGAATTATGCACATAAATGCATTGAAAACTCAGGTAATGCATAAAAATGTCAAAACGAACCCCAAAAAATCACAAAAGTTCACACAACACTCATGTTGTTCTAAGTTGACACGAGAAAAAAATTTGAAAGAAATAAGAGGCAATGGATATCGTTTCGTCCCCAAAGGTGGGACGTTCCCTATCGAAAACCATGATGCTTGTCGTGAGAAGCTCCAGTTTATGAGGGGCATATAGCCATACCTGCCCCAAATGGGACAAAATTTGTACCACGACATGTTGATGCCGCTCCATGATAGCATTCCAAGTTTCATGAATTTCAGATGATTTTTGGATTTACTAAGATTTAAAAACCAGGCATCTCAATGTTTGCGGCCGAGCGACGATAGCAGGGTGTTTGAAATTCATTCCCATTTCTTACATGGGACCTAAGCATGCAACCGAGGACACAGATTTGATTTTTCAATAAGTTTATATGCACTGGAGCATGTGCATGTAGTTCAAATTTGAATTATGCGCATAAAATGCTTGGAAAACCCAGTTAATGTATAAAAATGTACAAACGAACCCTGAATAATTCCAATTCTTTTGACGACGCACCTATAGTTGCATGTTCCATTGAGATAAAAGTTCTAACAATTCAAACACCATCCATTGTAGTGTGACCCCATTACGTAATTCAAATGATCAAGATGATAAATCAAGTAGATCGCACATAGTTCATTATAACAAACCGTGTGAGATGAAGCACAAAATATCTTCAGACCATGTCTGAATAAGGGACCGTGTCTGATGACACTTTGCGGGCTAGTTTTCTGGCTGAAGCAATTCCAAATTTTTGGCGTCCGCAGAAATATCTACCTCCCCGCCCCCTCCCCCATACCAAAAGCCACATTTCCCCTCTTTCTGTCTTCCTTTCCAAGTTGAAACCTTCTCTCCTTGCTTGCAGCACCGCCGCCTCCTCACCGGCGACCCTCCTTCATGCTTCTCGGCCTCGCCTATCCAGGCAGGTAATCCACACCCGACCCCTATCCTCCTCCTCCTTCCACATCCCACATGCCTCGACCACCGGCACGAGTGCGACACGTGCCACCCAAATCACCGACCCCTCCACCAAATAAGCGCCGGCCTAAGCCATGGTGCACGCAGTATAGCCACGACCTCAAGGATCATTTGGCAACGGAGGAGCAAATAGCGGCCGCACGCGCGGATGAGGTCGCGATGGCTGCCATTCATGCCGACCCCCAGATCTTGGAGGAGCACCTCGCCGTCCAGGCCACTTTTGATGCCTCACGCGCCGACACCGCGATGCGGTTGGCTGCTTTAAACGACATTTCATGGCATTTTCTCAAGGCCACCGTTGGTTCCTTCGACGAAGACTACGAGGTGTTTTCTCAGCATGCATGTGCTTACCTTATCTCGAGATCCAGAAGGTTGGTGCCCGAAGCAGCTCAGGAAACTTGCCACTAAAGCGAGGGCACCCACGATGCGGAGGCCTCGCCCTCTTCCATGTCCAAGGAGCCAATTGTCACGATATCTTCGACAATGAGGAGTTGCTTGTCTTATTAGCTCACTATAAGGACCCATGTTCAGTTTGCTAGCTACTGCCTTTCGGTAACCAATTGTAGTGAATAGTGCTATCTAATTTCGCCATGCAATCTTCTGCTATAGTGTATATGTTCTATATGTCGTGCAATCTGTTGTTCAATTAACTGCTTGGTTCAATTTTGCAAATGTGATGTTCAATTCTTCAGGGTGCAATATTTCCAAGTTGTTAAGCATGCTTGATTTGGTTAACTGTCTGATCTTCTATCAGGAGTATGTTATATTGTTGAATTGGTGTTTACTTAACTGCTTGGTTCATTTGTTGTGGCCTGGTTCACTTGTTGTGGTGTTTAGTTAACTGCTTGGTTCAATTCTGCAATGTGATGTTCAATTGTTGTGCCTGCATTCTGTTATTGTATACCATGTGAGGAATAAATCGAATTTGGCTGTACAAAACACATGAGAAACAAATACAATTGCTATATTTCCAAGTGGTTAAGCATGCTTGGTTTGGTTAACTGTCTGATCTTCTATTAGGAGTATGTTATATTGTGCAATGTGGTGCTTAGTTAACGTTTGGTTCATTTGTTGTGGTCTTTAGTTAACTGCTTGGTTCAATTCTGCAATGTGATATTCAATTGATGTGGCTGCATTCTCTTATTGTATACCATGTGAGGAATAAATTGAATTTGGCTGTACTAAATACATGAGAAACAAATATATTTCTATATTTCCAAGTTGTTAAACATGCTTGGTTTGGTTAACTGTCTGATCTTCTATTAGGAGTATGTTATATTGTGCAATGTGGTGCTTAGTTAATATTTGGTTCCTTTGTTGTGGTGTTTAGTTAACTGCTTGGTTCAATTCTACAATGTGATGTTCAATTGATGTGGCTGCATTCTCTTATTGTATACCATGTGAGGAATAAATTGAATTTGGCTGTACTAAATACATGAGAAACAAATACAATTGCTATATTTCCAAGTTGTTAAACATGCTTGGTTTGGTTAACTGTCTGATCTTCTATTAGGAGTATGTTATATTGTGCAATCTGGTGCTCAGTTAATATTTGGTTCATTTCCTGTGGTGTTTAGTTAACTGCTTGGTTCAATTGTGCAATGCGATGTCCAATTGTCGTGGGTAGAATTTTGTATTGTTGTGCATGTGAGGAATAAATCGAATTTGGCTGCACTTAATACATGAGAAATATATACAAGTGCTATATTTCCTAGTTCTTAATCATGCTTGGTTTGGATAAATGGGTTTTCCCTGTGGCTTGAATTAATTAGATGAATCTGCAATGTGATTATTTTTCATCAACATATTTTACTGATAGCATGCGGACCCTTACTTAACCTGATGACTAACTACCTTAGATGTGTTGCGGGGAAACAATGGGAAGCACTGAGGTTTGCAATCCAGGTTAGCACGTGCATGGTCTGTTGTCTAATAGCACATTATTGTGCAATTGCAGGAACCATTCTAATATTTAGATTTTTAACAATTTGGTCTTCCACATGTAGGTCCTGCTATCAGAGGTTTTAACCCACTGTTCGACCTTTTTGCATATGGGGAAATGAGTTGTCCATGAATATCAGTCAAGTCAAGAAACTCAGAAAGATTGTTAGGATAAAGAAATTAGCGACAAAAAACAACAAGATCTTTGTCTGTACAATGAAGAAAACATCAGTTCACTACAGGGTGGTACTAACTATTATACCTTTCCTTTTTAGTTCCTTTGCCCCATTTCCAATATAGAGAAGATATTTATGCACATCCTTGTTTTCACGCCTTTCCAAAGGAGTTCACTGATTATTACATCTCAAACCACCTGTATGGCCAGGAGGCGAGGAAGGTATTCATACAACACCCATGGTTCAATATTGAAGTGTTCCTGAAGAGGATGAAGGATGGACGGTCAATCATCCAAAGGCACTGGCCTAAAGTTACAAAGACCTTCAACATCAATGAAGGCTCAATATTCGCCTTCTGCTTCAGCAGTTTTCCAGATGAGATACATCTGTCTATGTACCGTGTATGATGCTAATTTCGAAAGGTTATAGATGTTGCATGTGAAACTTGGTCCTGGTGTAGTTGTGTAATGGGGTAGCTAAGTGCTGAAGCTATATGATGTTGTACTCTGATGTATTTCAATTATAAAAATGAAAGATATTGTGTGCTTAATATGAACTGTGAATTAGATTAATAAATGGATTATGAATAATCGGATAATTAGCTTGCTAGTGGCAAATTAGCCTGCTAATTGGGTTATGCTATTGCAAACGGTTGTTGAAAAAATACCATGGGCGATGACCTCAGGCAACGCACATAGTTTTCAGGAATAAATCGTGTTGGATCAATGAACAATCACACACGACTTTATCTTGAAAGCTATCTGCGTTAGGCCACCTTGCACAAACGTTTACCACATGAAAACTGTGTGTGATGGACATCCTTTGCCACACAGTTTCTTCCATGGACCGTGTGTGATATATTCAATAATGCAAGCGATTTAACGGGAAAAATTGTGTGTGAAGTACCTATGAACAGAAACATTTTCCTTCGCGATTGTGTGGGACGTACATACGAACGGAAACGTTTAGCGGGGACTGACTATGTGCGATATACTTGCGACCGGAAACAATTTGTCGTATAATTGTATTTTTTTAGCTCTACTGTACGTATTTCCATATTTGAGCGCTCGCCGATCACACACGACCTCATTTTGCCAAACCTGTACCCGCCCCTATCGCCCACACTCACTTGGCGACGGTTCCAAATGCCATCGCGGAAAGGGGTTAAAAACCGTTTTTTAGGAGCTCGTTGTACTAGTGCAAAGCGACTAAGGAGTTAGTTAGATGATGATGTATTACGGAATGAGTAAAGAGACTTGCCAGTAACGAGATTGAACTAGGTATGGAGATACTCATGACCGAATCTCAGGCAAGTGACATACCGACGGACAAAAGGAACTATGTATGTTGTCATAAAGGTTCGACCGATAAAGATCTTCGTTGAATATGTAGGTATCAATATGGGAATCCAAGTCCCGCTATTTTCTATTGACCGGAGAAGCAACTCGATCATGTCTACATCATTCTCGAACATGTAGGGTCCGCATGCTTAATGGACGTTGATGACATAGTATTATATGAGTTATGTATGTTGGTGACCGAATGTTGTTCGAAGTCCTGGATTATACCATGGACATGACGAGGAGCTCCGGAATAGTCCAGAGGTAAATATTGACATATGGGATAATAGTGTTTGGTCTCTAGAAGGGTTCTGGAATTCACCGAAAGGGGTTTCAGATGTTTATCAAAATTTTCGGGTATGAGAAAACTTTATTTGGGACAAGGGGTAAAGCCCACGGGGCTTTAGGAAGGTGCAAAAGGTAGTTTTGCGGAGGTCAGGGGGCCAGACGCCAGGGACACAGGCGTCTGGACCCTAACGCCAAGGACCCTGGCATCTGGTCCTAGAGTCTGAGAAGGACTCTTGCCTTGCGTGCTAAACCAACTTTGAGGAGATTATTTCTCCAAGAAACGACCCCAGGGCTCAACATATAAATAGAGGGGAAAGGATAGCACCTGGAACACATCAAGATTCACCAAGACGTGTGCTGGCAACCCCGCCCTCTCTAGTTTATCCTCCGTCATGGTTCTGTTGTGCTTGGCGAGCCCTCCGGAGATTGTTCTTCACCACCACCATCACCACGCCGTCGTTCTGCAGGAACTCATCTACTACTTCGCCACTCTTGCTGGATCAAGAAGGCCCGGATATCATCGACCTGAACGTGTGCTGAATGCGGAGGTGCCGTACATTCGGTACTTGATTGGGATGGATCATGAAGGTGTGTGACAACAACAACCGCGATGATAAACGCTTCCGCTTGGCGATCTTCAAGGGTATGAAGATGCTCCCCCCTCTCGTAGCTATGCATATCCATGGATAGCCCTTGCGTGTGCGCATAATTTTTTTGTTTTCCATGCAACGTTCCCCATCAGTGGCTTCATGAGCCATGTCTATGCGTAGATGATATGCACGAGTAGAACACAAAGGAGTTGTGGGAGGTGATGTTCAAACTGATTACCACAAACTTCTTATTTTGATTCGGTGGTATTGTGGGATGAAGCGGCCCGAACCAACCTTACATGTCCACATACATGAGATCGGTTCCATCGACTGATGCAACTTGTTTTGCATGAGGTGGATGGCAGGTGTCTATTTCTCTCACTTCAGTTGAATCGAATTCGACTACGGCTGGTCCTTGCAGAAGGTTAAAACAACAATCATGATAACCACCGTTGTGGTTTTGCGTAGGTAAGAACGGTTCTTGCTAGTTACCCATAGCAGCCACGTAAAACTTGCAACAACAAAGTAGAAGACGTCTAATTTGTTTTGGCAGGGTATGTTGTGATGTGATATGGTCAAGACGTGATGGGATATACGTTGTTTTATTAGATGATCATGTTTTGTAATATCAACAACCGACAGGAGCCTTATGGTTGTCTTTTAATTATTGTATGGCCTGCGTGTCAATCATTAAGCGCCATGTAATTGCTTTACTTTATTGCTATGCGTTAGCAATAGTTGTAGAAGCAATAGTTGGCGAGATAACCCCAACGCAATGCTCGAGGTCAAGGTGTTGTGTCGGTGATGATGGAGATCATGATGTAGCTTTGGAGATGGAGATCAAAAGCACAAGATGATATGGCCATATTCATGTCACATATTTTGATTGCATGTGATGTTTATCCTTTATGCATGTTATTTTCCTTAGAACAACAACATCATTATAAGATGATCCCTTCACTTAATTTCAAGTTAAAAGTGTTCTCCCCGAGTATGCACTCTTGCTAAAGTTCGTCGTTTCGAAGCACCTTGTGATGATCAGGTGTGATAGACTCTACGTTCACATACAATGGGTGTAAGCCAGTATTGGACAAGAAGAATACTTGGGTTAAACTTGACGAGCCTAGCATTTGCAGACATGGTCTCAGAACACTAGAGACCGAAAGGTTGGACATGAGTCATATAGTAGATATGATCAACATGTAGATGTTCACCATTGAAGACTACCCCATCTCACGTGATGATCAGACATGGGTTAGTTGATTTGGATCATGTATCACATAGACAACTCGAGGGATGTTGATTCAAGTGGGACTTCATTAGTAATTTGATTAATTGAACTAAATTTATCATGAACTTAGTCCTAATAATCTTTGTAAATCTATGTTGTAGATCCATGGCATGTGCTACCGTTCCCTTGAATTTTAATGTGTTCATAGAGAAAGCTAAGTTGAAAGATGATGGTAGCAACAACACGGACCTGGTCCATAGCTTGAGGATTATCCTCATTGTTGCACAGAAGAATTATGTCCTTGATGCACCGCTAGGTGACAGAGCTGCTACAGGAGCTGATGCAAGCATTGTGAACGTCTGGCAGGCCCGATGTGATGACTACTCGATAATTTAGCGTGCCATGCTTTACGGCTTAGAACCAGGAATTCAAAAGCGTTTTGGATGCCATGAAGCATATGAGATGTTCCAAGAGCTGAAATTGATATTTCAAGCTAATGACCTGGTTGAGAGATATGAAGTCTCCAAGAAGTTCTTTAACTATAAGATGGAGGAGAACAGTTCTGTTGGTGAACACATACTCAGAATGTCTGGGTACCACAACCACTTGACTCAGCTAGGAATTGAGCTTCCCGATGAGTGTGTTATTGATAGAGTTCTTCAATCACTGTCACCAAGCTATAAAGGCTTCGTGATGAACTATAATATGCAAGGGATGACGAAAATGATTCCTAAGCTCTTCGCGATGTTGAAATCAGTGGAGGTAGAAATCAAGAAAGAGCATCAAGTGTTGATGGTTAACAAGACGACCAGTTTCGAGAAAAAAGGCATGAGAAAGAAAGGGAACTTCAAAAAGAATGGCAAGCAAGTTGCCGCTCCCATGATGAACTCCAAACCTAGACAGATGCCTGAAACTGAGTGCTTATACTACAAAGGAAATGGTCACAGAAAGCGGAACTGCCCCAAATACTCGGCAGATAAGAAGGATGGAAAAGTGAACAAAGGCATATTTGATATACATGTTATTGATGTGTTCCTTACTAGTGCTCGTAGCAGCGCCTCAGTATTTGATATTGGTTTAGTTGCTCATATTTGTACTCGAAACAAGAGCTATGGAATAAATGAAGATTGGCTAAAGACGAGGTGACGATGTGCATCGGGAATGGCTCAAATGTTGATGTGATCGCCGTCGGCACGCTACCTCTACATCTACCTTCGGGATTAGACTTTGACCTTAATAATTGTTATTTGGTGCTAGCATTGAGCATGAACATTATATATGGATCTTTTTTATTGCGAGACAGTTATTCATTTAAGTCGGAGAATAATGGTTGTTCTATTTATATGAGTAACATCTTTTATGGTCATGCACCTTTAGTAAATGTTCTATTCTTGTTGAATCTCGATCGTACTGATAAACATATTCATAATATTGATGCCAAAAGATGTAAAGTTGATAATGATAGTGCAACATAATTGTGGCACTACTGTTTATGTAATATTGGTGTAAAGCGCATGAAGAAACTCCATGTGGATGGAGTTTTGGAATCACTTGATTATGAATCATTTTATATTTGCGAACCATGCCTCAAGGGCAAGATGGCTAAAACTCTATTCTCCGGAACAATGAAACGAGCTAATGACATATTGGAAATAATACACAATGACGTATGCGGTCCAATGAGCATTGAAGCATGCGACAAGTATCGTTATTTTCTAACCTTCACAAATGATTTAAGTAGGTATGGATATATCTACTTGATGAAACGCAAGTCGAAAACATTTGAAAAGTTCAAAGAATTTCATAATGAAGTAGAGAATCATCGTGAAAAGAAAATAAAGTGTCTACGATCTGATCGTGGAGGCAAATATTTGAGTTACGAGTTTGGCCTTCATTCAAAACAATGTGGAATAGTTTCAAAACTCACGCCATCTAGAACACCATAGCATAATGGTGTGTCCGACCATCGTAACCGTACTTCATTAGATATGTTGCGTTATGTGATGTCTCTTACTGATTTACCACTATCGTTTTGGGGTCACGCATTAGAGACAGCCGCATTCACGTTAAATAGGGCACCGTCTAAATCCATTGACACGACACCATATGAACTATGGTTTGGAAAGAAACCTAAGCTATCATTTCTTAAAGTTTGGGGATGCGACGCTTATGTCAAAAGGCTTCAGCCTGATAAGCTTGAACCCAAAGCGGAGAATTGTGTCTCAATAGGATACCCAACATAAATTATTGAGTGTACTTTCTACCATAGATCGGAAAGCAAGACCTTTTTTTGCTAAGAATGGGTCCTTCTCTTGAATTGAAAAGCAGTACATTAGAGAAAACCGTTCCTATGATGCCCACACCAAGCAGAGAGGAAGCAAATGATGATGATCATGAAACTTCAGATCAAGTTACTAATGAACCTCATAGGTTGACCGGAACACGTTCCGTACTAGAGTGGTATGGCAATCCTGTCCTAGATGTCATGTTATTGGACGACGGCGAACATACAAACTATGAAGAAGCTATGACAAGCCTAGATTCCGAAAAATAGCTTGATGCCATGAAATCTGAGATAGGATCCATGTATGAGAACAAGGTGTGGACTTTGGTGGATTTGCAAGATGATCGGTAAGCCATATGGAATAAATGGATCTTCAAGAGGAAGACAAACGCTGATGGTAATATCACTGTCTACAAAGCTCGACTTGTCGCAAAAGGTTTTAGAGAAGTTCAACGGGTTGACTATGATGAGACTTTCTCACCCGTAGCGATGCTTAAGTCTGCCTGAATCATGTTAGCAATAACCGCATTTTAGGATTATGAAATATGGCAAATGGACGACATAAATGCATTCCTTAACGGGTTTCTTAAGGAAGAGTTGTATATGATGCAACCGGAAGGTTTTGTCGATTTGAAAGGTGCTAACAAAGTGTGCAAGCTCCAACAATCCATCTATGGACTGGTGCAAGCATCTCGGAGTTGTAATAAATGCTTTGATGAGGTCATCAAAGCATTTGGTTTTATACAGACTTATGGTGAAGCATGTATTTACAAGAAAGTGAGTGGGAGTTCTGTAGCATTTCTAATATTATATGTGGATGACATATTGCTGATTGAAAATGATATAGAATTTCTAGATAGCATAAAAGGATACTTGAATAAGAATTTTTCATTGAAAGACCTCGATGAAGCTGCTTATATATTGGGCATCAAGATCTATAAGATAGATCAAGACGCTTAATAGGACTTTCACCAAGCACAAACCTTGATAAGATTTTGAAGAAGTTCAAAATGGATCAGTCCAAGAAGGGGTTCTTGCCTACTTTGCAAGGTGTGAAATTGAGTAAGGCTGAAAGCCTGACCACGACAAAAGATAGAGAGAGAATGAAAGTCATTTCATGTGCCTCAGCCATTGGTTCTATAATGTATGCCATGTTGTGTACCAGACTTGATGTGTGCCTTGCCATAAATATGGCTTGGAGGTACCAAAGTAATCCAGGAAAGGATCACTCGACAGCGGCAAAGAATATCCTAAAGTACGTGAAAAGGGCCAAGGATATGTTTCTCATTTATGTAGGTGACGAAGAGCTCATCATACATGGTTACGTTGATGCTAGATTCAACACTGATCCAGATGACTCTAAGTCTTAATATGGATACGTATTGACCGTGGGAGCAATTAGCTAGAGTAGCTCCATGCAGAGCATTGTAGACATAGATATTTGCAAAGTACACACGAATCTGAATGTTGCACAACCATTAACAAAAACCTCTCTCACAAGCAAAACATGATCACACCTTAGAACTCTTTGGATGTTAATCACATGGCGATGTGAACTATGGGTGTTAATCACATGGCGATGTGAACTAGATTATTGACTCTAGTGCAAATGGGAGACCGATGGATATATGCCCTATAGGCAATAATAAAGTTGTTATTATTATATTTCCTTGTTTGTGATAAATGTTTATTATTCACGCTCGAATTCTATTGACCAGAAACTTAAATACATGTGTGGATACATAAAGAAATACCGTATCCCTAGTGAGCCTCTACTAGACTAGCTGATTGATCAGAGAGGGTAAAGGTTTCCTAACCATAGACATGAGTTGTCTTTTGATAACGGGATCACATCATTAGGAGAATGATGTGAAGGACAAGACCCAACCATTAACATATAATATGATCCTTAAGTTTATTGCTACTTCTTACTTAATGTCAAATACATGTTTCTTCAACCATGAGATCATGCAACTCCGGAACTCCAGAGGAATGCCTTGTGTGCCATCAAACGTCACAATGTAACTGGGTGATCATTCATACATCCATTTTGCATCATGATTTTATGTTGATATTTATTGTATTATGGACTATTATTTCACATTATGGTACAATAGTTATACATTATCTCTCTTATTTTACAAGATTTACATGAAGAGGGAGAATGCCGATGGCTGGAATTCAAGACCGGAAAGGAGCAAATCTGAGATACCTATTCTGCAAAACTCCAAATGTCCTGAAATTTTACAGAGAATTGTTTTCGAATATATAAAAAATACTAGGCAAAGAAACACCAGAAGGGGGCCCACCAGGTGGCCACAAGCCTCGGGGCGCGTCCTATACCCCCCAAGGCGCGCCCCAGGGCTTGTGGGCCCCCTGGCCATCATCGGACGCCCATCTTCCGCTATATGGTGGGTTTTGACCTAAAAAATGATAAGGAAGCTTTTGGGATGAAGCGCCGCCGTCTCGAGGCGGAACCTGGGAAGAATCAATATAGGGCTCCGGCAGAGCTATTCTGCCGGGGAAACTTTTCTCCGGGAGGGGGAAATCGAAGCCAACATCCTCACCAACGATCCTCTCATGGTGGAAGGGTCGATCTTCATCAACATCATTACCAGCACTATCTCCTCTCAAACCCTAATTCATCTCTTGTATTCAAGCTTTGACTTAAAACCTCAGATTGGTACCTGCGGGTTGCTAGTAGTCTTGATTACTCCTTGTAGTTGATGCTTGTTGGTTTATTTGGTAAAATATCATATGTTTAGATCCTTGATGCTATTAAATACCCCTATGATTATGAACATGAATATGCTTTGTGAGTAGTTACGTTTGTTCCTGAGGATATGGGAGAAGTCTTGTTTTAAGTAATCATGTGAATTTGGTGTTCGCTCGATATTTCGATGAGATGTTTGTTGTTTTTACTATAGTGGTGTTATGTGACCCTCTACTACATAAAACTTCACCATTATTTGGGCCTAGGGGAAGGCATTGGGAAGTAATAAGTAGATCATGGGTTGCTAGAGTGACAGAAGCTTAAGGCCCAATTTATGCGTTGCTTTGTAAGCGACTGATTTGGATCCATATGTTTCATGTTATGGTTAGCTTTATCTTAATTCTTATTTTGTATTTGCAGATGCTTGCGAGAGGGGTTAATCATAAGTGAGAGGGTTGTCAAAGTAAGCACAGCGCCCAAGAACCGGTCCACCCACATATCAAATTATCAAAGCAACCAATGTGAATCATATGAGCATGATGAAAACTAACTTGACAATAATTCCCATGTGTCCTTGTTAGCGCTTTGCTTTATATAAGAGTTCGTCCAGGCTTATCCTTTGCTACAAAAAGGATTGGGACACCTTGCTGCACCTTTGTTACACTTGTTACTTGTTACCCGTTACGAATTATCTTATCACAAAACTATTTGTTACGGACAATTTCTGTGCTTGTACAAAATACCTTGCAGAAAACCGATTGTCAATTCCTTCTGCTCCTCGTTGGGTCCGACACTATTACTTATCAAAAGTAATACTATTGATCCCCTATACTTGTGGGTCATCAATCATAAAGGTGCAAAATGAAGTTCTACAGAGGCCAGGGGGCCGGACGCCAGGGACCTTGGTGTCTGGGCCAGATGATAAGGACCCTAGTGTCTGGTCCTGGAGTCCTAGAAGGACTCTTGCCTTGCGTGCTCAACTGACTTTGAGGAGACTCTTTCCCCAATAAATGACCCAGAGCTCAACATATAAACAGAGGGGTAGGGCTAGCACTCGGAACACATCAAGATTCACCAAGCCGTGTGCCGGCAACCTCGCCACCTCTAGTTTATCCTACGTCATAGTTTCTGTTGCGCTTGGCGAAGCCTGTGGAGATTGTTATTCACAACCACCGTCACCATGCCGTCGTGCTACCAGAACTCGTCTACTACTTCGCCCCTCTTTCTGGATCAAGAAGTTGAGGACGTCAATGAGCTGAACGCTGAGGTGTAGTACTTTCAGTACTTGATCGCGACGGAACATGAAGGTGTAAGAATACATCAACCGCGTTGATAAACACTTCCTCTTAGCGATCTTCAAGGGTATGAAGATGCTCTCCCCCTCTCATAGCTATCTATCTCCATGGATAGATCTTGCTCGTGCGTAGATTTTTTTGGTTTTACATGCAACGTTCCCCATTAGATTCCAGCCTAGTCCACGTCAATCTTGCACTATTATTATTTTTGTAATCGTCCAGTCATGCAAGTGAAAGGCAAATGATGATATTTGGTGAAGTGACTGTGGTAGACAGAAGCGGGTATGAACTCAACTTGTTTTTGTTTTTCTAAATATGTTTAACCTAGCATCCATGATTCTGCATATCATGATCAAACATGTTTGCAATGACAATTAGATATTATAGTTGCTGATGCCATGCTTAAGTAGCTAGGAGTGGATAACGATTTATCTTGGATGTCAACATGCATTAAAATGCTTGTGATGTAGTATGATGATATAGTATCCTCCTCTGAATGTTTCAAGTGGCTTGACTTGGCACATGTTCTTAGATGTAGTTGAATTAAAACCAACATAGCCTCCAAGTTATTTATGTTCAAGGTCTTTATATCTGTCGGGGGGATGAACCCCGGGTAGGCAACAGAACCCGAATCCTTTTTAAAAACATCAGGGCTGACATCGCCCCTCAATCCAGCTCGCACTTGGCCGGGGTCTGCAAGCCAGCCAAGTCCCTCAACCCGGCCAAGAAACCAACACGGCCAGGCCTGCTGGCGCACGCCGGCAGAACCCGACAAACCAAGACCCCATCAAGTAGGTGCCCTCATGGCCTCTCCCTCAACCCGGCCACGGGCCAGCTCCTGTCCCATCCAGGCGTATGGCAAGACAGACCGCCACGAGAGGGCAAGCGTGGCTACAGTGGCCAACCAACCACGCTGACCGACGTCAGGATGGCTACATCGCGCATCCATCCCGTCGACAAGTATTGACGGCGACCAGGCGTCCCGGCACTGTAGCTGACATGGCTCAACCACTCCGTGATGTATGGCATTGTGAGGCACAGTGCAACCCGAAGAACCTGGTGTACCCTAGTACCCAGTGTGCCATAGTGCCGGATTCCCAGACACTAACAAGCCGACCCTATGACCTTGTAACTTTACCATTATATCCCCAGGGGGTTGACCTATAACACCCCCCAGGAGGTCTCCATGCGCAGGGGCGGAGAGATGACGAGATCATTAGTAGAACACACGCACACGCAGAGGAGAAGGAGCACCCTAAGCCTTGGCATGTCCTCCTTCCTCCTCCAAACAACTCTAGGAGCAACTCTGTACTGCTACGTGCATCCACACATAAATCACTCGGCAGGACTAGCGGTGTTATCTTTCCGGAGAGCCCCGAACCTGGGTATGTCTTGCGTCCCTCACATGCTCATGCCAACCTCGCCTCTAGAACCCAACGGTGCCCTCGAACCTTTCCTTCTCTTTAGCCATCCCTTGGCATCTGCCGTGCGCCCACCACGATAGTTGGCGCCCACCATGGGCAAGCTTGAGGTCCCGGCCAGAGACATGTTCAATATGGCACCCGTCATCGGTTCCGGTGAGCGCATCGAGCCCTACGCATCCCCCGATCCCGTCGTGCTCACAGCCGACGTCATCGACGCCCTCACCACCTCCTTCATCACGCTGCGCATCTACAACGCGCCCGTAGCCCATGAGTATCCCTGCGGCGTGCTCGATGTCTCAGACTCACCCATCCCCCTCAGCGACAACATTCACGCGGGGGCGGTGGATCTCTGCGTTTGGGTGGAGGTGTTCACCACCAACACTGGCTTCACCTCGTCTCGTGCCGCAAAGAAAGCCGCCGCTGCCAGGGCCGCAGCGGAGCGCGATCCAACCGACCCATTGCATGCCACACTGCAGAACCTTAGCGTCCACCACCGACGTCAACGCCATCCATGCTAGGGAGCGGCTCAACGAGGATCAGGTGCGCCTGCTGGACTAGGCCACATCGCTCGCTGCCAAGCAACGCTAGCTGGAGTCCGCTCAGTGCGAGCGCAATGGGGCGTACGGCTTCATGCCAGCCACGGCTGAGCCGAGCGGGGTCGCCGAAGTGCGTAATTGAGGAGGAGCCCTTGGCCACGCGTTAGGCATGGTCCCCCCCGTCTACGAAATCCGAGTCAAGAACATGTGTGCCGCAGAGACGGCCATGGACGGCCTGGGGCTCCCACATGGTGAAGAGTTGCTCGAGCAACACCAGCGTGTCCGGAATCTCCTCGCCATGGCCAACGCGCAGCAGAAGCACCTCGACGAGAAGGAGAAGGCGAAGCGCCTCGACAACCCCGCCGCGTCCGGCTCGCCCCACTCCAAGGACCAGGCCGTCCTCCGGGACACCCAGCAGGCATCTTCTCCACCCGGCAACGAGCCCCAATCCGAAAGAACCCGGGGCGCTCAACCCCGGCAGAGCCGAGTTGCCACAGGCGGTGGCGGGCTCCCGACGGCCGGCGCCTGTAGGATCCTCCTATGTGATCCGCCTGGCCCGACCGTCCGGCTTCCATTGACCCGGCTCCCCGCAGCCCAGTCGTAATACCCTACTCTAGTGTGTGTGGTGGATTGCCTCATGGGGCTGAGGATGAACTTGTACAATGGATGAAAAGATGTCGACGTCCTGGGAATGGAGTACCAGACTTGCCTGCCTGCGGCCCGTGCCGTGGCTCCATCAGCAGCCTGGTGTGGCCCAACTTCAGCAACTACAGCTCAAGACCCTCGCGAGGGACCAAGCCTCGCGAGGGCGAGCAGCAGCAAGACCTCCCTGGGGGCAGTCTCTCTAGGCTGGCTCCCAAGGAGCGGAGATATCTACGCAAGGTGCACCTCGCGAGGTTCACATGACGTGAGCCATGATGACCAAGGCCAGGCGGGCGCCAGCAGGCGCAGTGTAGCAGTTTCCTCTTTGGTCCTAAGAGGGCAAGTGCAGGCGCGGAGTCCTGAGGGATCAAGCAAAGATCTCCATATCGGTGCAACAAGACCAAAGACCGTGAAGGCTGCAGAACAAAGGACATCGTGGAGCCCGGCGCGGCGTCACCACCAGAGCCTTTGGCAGGCAAAGACTACTTTCGTAAGGATAACTTGTACTAGTTGTTCCCCTTCAAATTTGGCCGTTGTGGGATCCCTTCCCGCCAATATTTGGGAAGAAGACCAAGGCCACTATAAATAGGAGCAAGCCACCACCATAGAAGGGGATCTGAGAGATCTCATCTTGAGCTGATCCAACCTTAGGGGAGAGATCCATTCCACCCCACCCACACCACAAGCTCATCAGAGTCCAAGAACGCCTCTCCTCTGGAGGCTGTTCATCCCTTGTACTAGTTCATCCACAACCATACAAAGGCGTGGTATAATTCTCTGTCTCTCCTGTTCTTTGAGCACGACAAGCTAGGCCACGGAATTGTAGGGTGAGCGCACTGGGGAGGGATTGTTCTTCATGCACACCCCAGAGTTCGAACCTCTCAAGGGTTTGCGCAACCCGAAATCCGACAGTTGGCCTGCCAGGTAGGGGTGTGCTGAAACCTCTCTTCTGTCGAGTAGCACGTCACCACTCCACCGCTTCCATGGCTAACGCTCGCCATGCCTGTGCTGAGCGATGGTCCGCCCTTGCCGCACGCATCGCTCAACCAGCTCTTGCCGGTTGGCCTCCTCGCCGTTCTCCATCGCCCGCCGCCAATGCCGCCACCGGCCCGGCACGGCACGAGCAGCAAACCTCTTCGCTGCATCCCTCGGTGCGGTGGGATGGACGCACCACAACCCCGTCACTGACCCCCTCTGGCTCAACGTCCCACGGTCGTCGAGAACCCGCGGACACGCAGACTGCCCTGCTCATGGCGCGTGAGCTCCTGCGCTACTGCCCAGTCGACGAGCTCTACGAGGACTGGCTCGACCGCATTGCCGAGCTCGTCAGCGCCACTGGAGGCTCTCCTGCCCCCTCTCTCCCGCTACCTCGTCCGCCTCCCCATGCGGGCGACGTGTCCCATGAAGTGCCTCCACCACCTCCGCATCAAGGCATCGTCCGCGATCCAAGACACGCAGCCATGCGGCGCGACCCACCGTGCGGGGCGCCCGTGCATGAAGAAGGAAGCTGCCAAGAGGTCCAGCGGCCTCAATGAGGAGCGCCGGCGCTCCCACCACCACCGCATCGAGACCGTGCACCCCCTACCATGGTGGCGCGCGGTACCGACAACAGGCTGCAAGGCCCCCGCCCCCGAGCTGCGCAACGTCAAATAGCATGGGAAGTTCATGCCCGACCTGCCTCCACGCTACGACGGCACCCCTGACCCTGTTGAGTTCCTGCAGCTCTACGAGCTGAGCATCAAGGAATCCAACAATCATGAGAAGATCATGGTGAACTGGTTCCCCATGGCTCTCAAGGACAGCGCGCGCTCGTGGCTCCTGAACCTGCCCGTGTGATCGATATCCTCCTAGGGTGAGATGCACGAGCGGTTCATCGCCAATTTCTAGGGCAACCGCGACCGGACCCTGGCCGCAGGTGACCTGCAGCGCATCAAGCAACAACCAGGAGAAACTCTGCAGAAGTTCATCCGATGCTTCAACAACGTTCGCGTCAAGATCCCCAAGGTCACGGATGAGGCCATCATCTCAGCATTCTCCGATGGCGTACGTGATGTCAAGATGAAGGAGGAGCTCGCCATCCATGAAGATCTGTGCACGACCCTGGAGCTGTTCAACCTCGCGACAAAATGCGCCAGAGCTGAGGAGGGGTGCCTCTCCCTCATCGAGCTTCCCACCACAGACCCTGAGGACAAGAAGGACAAGGCCAAGGACGTGAAGCGCAAAGGGGTGGTCGTGCTCGCGGCCGAACCAGAGATGAAGCGTGGCCGTCACCACCTGTAGTCATCCAAGATCAGCCGTCCATTTTGCGCCTTACAAAACGTGCATAGCCACAGCACCAACGACTGCCAAGAGCTCAGGGCCATCCGCGATGGGTGCATCGGCTGACGCCCCGAGCGCAGCAACCGGGCTACGGCCGTGGAGGAAGCCGGTCCGAGGGGCGCTGGGACGACCGCGGCCCCCGCCAGGAGTGGCGTGACCAGCCTCGTCAGGGTGCCTGGAGGGACCGTCGTCAGGGCAATGTCGGCCTCCCTCCGCTGCCACCACCAAGGAGGAACGACGACCAAGATGAGGGGGGCTGGGGGCTTCCAAGAGCCTCGCGCCATCGCTTGCATCTTGGGCGGTGCGTAGGCCCCAGCCTCTCAGCGCCTCTTCAAGCAGTTCGCCAGAGAAGTAAACACAGCTCTCCCCAGGATCGAAGCCACACAGCCGCTCAAGTGGTCCAAGTGCGCCATCACCTTCTGCTCTGCTGACAAACTTAAGTGCGCGGTAACCGCTGGTGGTCTCCTAATGATCTGCTCACCTATCATCAGCAACGTCCAAGTCACCAAGAGCCTCATCGATGGCGGTGCAGGGCTCAACGTCCTCTCCTTCGATACATTTGACCGTCTCCGAGTACCTTATGACCAATTGCAACCCACCAGGCCTTTCTCAGGAGTGACTGACGGCTCCACCACCCCAATTGGACAAATTTGGCTCCCAGTTACCTTCGGCACCCGCGACAACTACCACACCGAGCTCATCGACTTCGACGTCGCTCACATCCGCCTCCCATACAACGCCATCCTTGGGTATCCAGCCCTATCCAAGTTCATGGTCATGACCCACCATGGCTACAACGTTCTTAAGATGCCAGGGAGCTGGGACATCATCACCATCGCTTGCGAAGAAAAGGATGCAGTGTGCTCCCTCGAGCATGCTTACCAGGCTGCGACAGTCAAAGACCCTGACAACGAAGATACTATCTACCCCCCTGAAGCCATCCCAAAGAAGAAGAAGCAGCTGCTCACCCTGGAGCCCCACGAAGATGCAGCACCCGGCAGCCGTGCTTTAGGATCCGCGCCCAGGGACGAGGCGCCTCCCTCCCTCGCATAGGAAGGTGATCACGGCGTCCCCCTCAGGCTGGGCTCGAGGGCTCTCCTCTGCAGGGCATCAGACCTAGACAATGTCTCAAGGGAGGCGCTCGGGCACCATGTGGAGGCATGCTTCACCACACGGTTCCCTCTGGAGGCCTCAAGGCGTGAGTCACCAAGTGCTCAGGAGTTCATCAACCAGACCATCGAAGACTTGCAGGTTCCAAGGGCGATGTGGGGCGAGCGCCGCCGGGCGCCCAGGAGTGCAGTTGTCGTCCCAGGCTCAGGCGACGGGCTGCGCGTCTACGTCAACGTTGCAGGAGTCAATAGGATCGCATCTCAAGAGCTCTACTAGCCATCTCAGGTGGGCCGGTGCGAGGGTCCTCCTCACAGCTACGTTTGCATGCCCTTGGGCTTGCCGAACCATGTGGACCTACAGTAGTGCCACATGCGGGAAGTCCTATCGGCTCGCGAGGCCAGGCATCAGGAGATGTTGGCGGAGGTGGCCTCGATTCTTCGCGAGCTCTCGGAACCTACGGAGCCTCGCGAGGCCTCGGAGTCAGGTAGCTCGTGAGGAGCAACGTCTGCCACGAGCGTCTTCAGCTACATCAGCACCTCTCCAGCATCGATGCCAGGTGACTTTGTTTCAGTTTGTTCAGTTCGGGGCGCCCCTCGGGCTGCATCATTCCCGAAGTTGCATGGGCTTGCCCCTGCGACGTGTATCCTTTTTGAATCTCTAGCTTGCTCTGTTGGGGGCGCCCCTCGGGCTGCATCATCCCCAAGCCACGTGGGTCCGTCCCTGTGGCACGTATCGCATTTTACATCACCTGCTCACTCACCACCTCTTTTGGCCTCCCTCGCTGCCTAATGGACTTCCGCTCATCCTAAAACGGGGGCTACACACATTGGCACGGCGCTTGTGTTCGGGTCCGTCCCTACAACGCTGAAAAATCCGAGAGATCTATCTCTGACTCGCGGCCTATCCCGCATCACCAGGTCCTCGGTGCCTTCGTCTTCCTGGGGAATGATCAGTGGCCCAGCGGTAGGCGCGTTTCTAAGTTGCGCTCCTTCTTCAGACTAACCCGCTAGAATCTCTGGAGCATGGCGGCAGGCGACCCTGCCGGTCTCCCCTTCCCACGTAAATCACTTGTGCGTTAAAGAGGGGGCTTCTGAGCATCACGTCTCAGGGGCTCCTACTGACTCTTCGGCCCTCACCCTGGCCTTGACCACGGCATCACAACCTGGCATACCAGCAACGGCTGAGCTTCGCTCGAGGGTCGGGACCCGAGGGCGCAGAGCACCAAGAAGGACAGGGGAATGGGAGGCTGACTTAGAGAGGTTAGGTCTGTTCGTACGTCAAGGGGGACTCTTGAGCATCGCATCTCAGGAGCCTAACTGGGCACATAGCACCTCACTCTCCGGTCTTGTCCTGGCGATCTGGACAAGCCAGCAGCGATTGAGGTATGCGTTGGGTCGGGCTCCGCCGACGCAGAACACCAAGGCCTAGTCCAACATTTCCTTCCCGAGGGCTATTCGTACGTCAAGGGGGACCCTTGAGCATCGTGTCTCGGGGGGCTAACTGGCAACGTAGCCCCTCACTCCCTGGTCTGGTCTTGGCGATCCGGACGAGACAGCGGCGGCTGAGGTATGCACGGGGTCGGGCTCTGCCGACACATAACTCTAAGGCAAGAGGGAAGGAAATCACGCAATCTCAGCCACGCTCCACCAGAAGCAAGCCAGGCGCACCGCATGGGGAGTCACCTCAGACCTTTGAATATAAGTCATGCATCCCATCGACGCGCCGCCATCACTTGACAAGTTGGTCTCCGCAGTCACGCATCGGCAATGTCACCTCCCTTTTTAGCCTCCAGAAGCTGCTTGCACGCCAAGGGGGACCTCTTGAGCATTGCGCCTCAGGAGCTCTTACCGTACCCCGAGCCGATCACCTCCTGGCCTTGACCACGGCATCGCGACCTGTCATACCAGCGACGGATGTAGCTTGCCTTGGGACTGGGACCTGCCGAGGTAGAGCACCAAGCTACTAAAAGGGTAAAAAGGAGTGACACTGCCGGAACGAGGCTTGCAAACATGGTTTCTTAGCAAGGATAATAAGCATCGGAGCAAACGTGTTACAGGTTCTTTACACGCCCCCATGGGGTTGGCTTTGATTCCTCGCAGGGACCAAAAGAGAGGGATTTCGAGAGACCCTAACTACGGCTACCATCGTTGACTCCATCGTCAATAGTGGGCCACAAGAGGCCATCTCCGACCCCGCTCAAGTCACCATCGGCGACGAGCTCGCGCAGCTGATGCGCTCCGGGTGCAGTGCGAGCTTGGAGGCGTGTAGCTGTCGTCGCCCGTCTCCGGATACTCGTCAGCCCTGGGAGAGCAGCTGGATCGGGACAATCGCTGCTGCTAGGAGAGCCGATGGCGGGACCAAGGGCAGGCATGGCGCTGGTCGCTATGCCTCCTTGACAGCTCCCAACAGGGTAGCACTCTTGGCTTCATCCTTCCTCGTCGAAGACTTTGAAGAACAACATGGAGGCGCCGTCGAACTCAAAGTGCACGACGGAGACTCCGTCCGGGCGGCACACACGGGTGACTTCGCCCCACCCTCGACTGATGAAGACACCTGCTGGTGGGACGACTTCAACCTCTGCCTCCGTAGCTTGACTGTGGCACCCAACGTGCTGCAACCATAGCTTGGCAGGCCCCCTCGCCGGCATCAGCTCGGCAAAGAACCTCTGGAACTGGATCCAAGAGGTTGGCGGCATCGCTATCCACACCAAGAACTCGCGCGAGGAGCCCTCAGTGTGGGTTCAGGAACCGACCGCCCCAGCAGGACGACCTCAACCACGACGCAAGCGGCATAGAGCGCGACCCCCTTTGCCCCTGGGCATAAAGGGAAGCGGGTAATCAAGAGGAGGTCGCTCGCACCAAGGCCTCGTCACCTCCCGCCTCTCACCAGCACCGCGGGGGCGGCTGAACCTCTACTTCGGCGAGAGCGCTTCCTGCTCATCACAGAGAGTCTTTCCTTTCTCAGCAGCGGAGAATCTTATTATCGATGCCATGGAAGTTGCAACAAGAGGGCGAAAGAAGGAGGAAGATGAAGGAGCAGACAAGAATAAGGTGATGGGCAACGGGGGCTTCATCCCTCCCAATTTATAGCCTGGAGAAGGCCAACCGTTGGCCTCCACGATACCACATAATGATGTCCTGGAGCAGGGTCTCGTAAAGTTGGGCAGTTGCCAATGCAGCATGGGGAAGCAGAGACGCCCATGTCCAATCAAGTCGCCACGCATCGACCGAGGCCGTAGGCATTTGGGGCCCGCGGTGCTTCGCCCTTGCCCCTTTGGCTTTGCCTCGATGCCAAGTCCTTGCGCGCCTTGGGCCCGGGGGTTACTATCGGTGTCTTGGGAAGGGGGAGTAATAGTCTTGCGTGCCTGCGGCCCGTGACGTGGCTCCATCAGCGGCCTGGTGCGACCCAACTTCAGCAAATACAACACAAGACCATCGTGAGGCGAGCGACAACAAGACCTCCCTGGGGACAGTCTCTCTAGGTTGGCTCCCGAGGAACGGAGATATCTATGCAAGGTGCACCTCGCGAGGTTCACATGACATGAGCCATGACCACCAAGGCCAGGCGGGCGCCAGTAGGCATAGTGTACTAGTTTCATCTTTGGTGCTAAGAGGGCAAGCGCAGGCGCGGAGTCCTGAGGGATCGGGCAAAGGTTTCCGTATCGGTGCAACAAGATCAAAGACAATCAAGGCTGCAGAACGGAGTTCATCGTGGGGCCCGGCGCGGCGTCACCACCAGAGCCTTTGTCAGGCGAAGACTACTTCTGTCAGGATGCCTTGTACTAGTTGTTCCCCTTCATATTTGGTTGTTGTGGGATCACTTCCCGCCAATATTTGGGAAGAGGACCAAGGCTCTAAATAGGACCTAGCCACCACCATAGAAGGGGATCCGGGAAATCTCATCTTGAGCTGATCCAACCTTAGGGGAGAGATCCATTCCACCCCACTCACACAACAAGCTCATCCGAGCCCAAGAACACCTCTCCTTCGGAGGCTGTTCATCCTTTGTACAAGTTCATCCACAGCAATACAAAGGCAATCCAGCACACACACTGGAGTAGGGTATTACAGCACAAGGTGGCCCGAACCAGTATAATTCTCTGTGTCTCCTGTTCTTTAAGCACGAGGCTGAGGGTGGCTCTCCGAAGACTCCAGGGCGTGTACAACCCCACTCATTATTACGTGAGAGGGTCACGAGCGCAGATCTTCACAAGCCAGAGCCTTTGTTCATAGGTATCGGGCCTTGGCTTCTCAGGCGCGAGGGCCTTGTTCCTTGCAGGCAAGGAGCCTAGTCTTCTCAGGCGCAAGGGGCTTGTTCCTCGCAGGCACGGAGCCTAGTCTTCTCAGGCACAAGGGCCTTGTTCCTCGCAGGCACGGAGCCTAGTCTTCTCACGCGCAAAGGCCTTGTTCCTCGCAAGCACGGAGCCTAGTCTTCTCAAGCGGAAGGGCCTTGTTCCTCGCAGGCACGAAGCCTAGTCTTCTCACGCGCAAGGGCCTTGTTCTTTGCAGGCACGGAGCCTAGTCTTCTCAGGCGCAAGGGCCTTGTTCCTCGCAGGCACGGAGCCTAGTATTCTCAGGCGCAAGGGCCTTGTTTCATGGGTAGAACCTTCGGAGGTGCCGGATATTCCATGCGTTCAGGACGGGGATGCCGTCTCCTCTTTCCAGGCGCACAACGCCAGGTCTAGAGACCTGGGTGATCTTGAATGGCCCATCCCACATGGGCGAGAGCTTGTGCAGTCCTTCTATGCAGAGGACTCTTCTTGTTGGTGACGCGGGGCACGTGCTCCAGCTCCAGGCCCAAGAACTTCTTCCCCATCTTGCGTACCTATGCGAGGTATGCCTCCATATGCTCGTCCCTAGGCTCGTACACCTTGTTGGAGAAGTTGACGAGGAGTTGGGAGTCACCCCTGATGACAAGGCATTTCACCCCTAGGTCTATCGCCGCCTTGAGGCCGGCAATGAGGCCCTTGTATTCCGCGATCTTGTTGGAGACCTTATCACCTAGCTGAAAGCAAAGTTGCACAGCATAGTAGAGCTTGTCTTGAGCGGGCGAGATGAGCAGTGTCCCTGCCCCAGCGCCCTGGCGGGTGAACGCACCATCAATGTATATGACCCAGCCATCAGGTGCTTCGGTCCCTGGCAAGAGGGACTGGTTCGGGCTTGTTTCATGTCCTGGGGCGTCGGTCCATCCAGCCATGAATTCAGCAAGCGCGGCCCCCCTTGATGACTCTGGTGGTGCAGAACTCTAGCTGGAATGCATGCAGCTCTATGTTCCATTCAGTGACCCTTCCTGCCGCATTTGGGCTCTGGAGTACCCTTTCTAGGGGGTAAGCTGAGACGACCTTGATGGGGTGGCCTTGGAAGTAGTGGCGCAACTTGTGTGAAGCGATGAGGAGGGTAAGAAAGAGCTTTAGCGGCCTGGGGTAGCGTGCTCGGGCATCACGGAGCACTGTGCTGACGAAGTATACTAGGTGGTCGATGAGGGTGGAGTTCAGACTCTCCTGCGGCTGTGTGGTCTGGAAGGGTGCCCAGGAGGTTGGTCATGAGTTGGGGCAGCCGCGGCTTCAGGGAACTCGGCTTGTGTGTCATGACCATCCTCCGACCCTGACGGGGCCTCGGGAGCGCCTCCCTTTGGTTGCAGGGCCTTATCTTGCTGCTGCTCTCGAACGGCCACGAGCAGCGCACTAGCTGAATGTGGTGTCGCAGCCAGGTAAAGCACTAATGGCACTTGAGGCTTGGGTGCCACCATCACTGGCGGGCTAGTGAGGTACTCTTGAGGTCTTCGAATGTTGCGTCAGCCTCAGGGTCCATTCAAACGGGCCCTTCCTTTCATTAGCTTGAAGAAGGGGAGGGCTCTCTCCCCTAGCTTGGAGATGAAATGCCCCAGCGATGTTACACAGCCAACCAGCTTCTGCATCTCCTTGAGGTTCTTTGGCGGACTCATCTTTTCTATGGCCTTGACCTTCTCGGGGTTCGCCTCGATTCCTCGGTGTGACATGAGGAAGCCCAAGAGCTTTCCTGAAGGGACAGGGAACACACACTTCTCTGGGTTGAGCCGCAAGTCTACTTTGCATAAGTTGGCGAAAGTCTCTTCCAGATCTGTGATAAGGGTTGAGGCCTCCTGATATTTTACCACGATGTCGTCCACATACGCCTCAGCGTTCCTCCCGAGCTGCTTTCCTAGTGCGATGTGCATTAACCGCTCGAAGGTTTCTCCTGCATTCCGTATCCCAAATGACATGTAGGTGTAATAGTACACCCCACATGGGTTGAGGAAGGAACTATTCTCGACGTCTTGTAGCGCCATCTTTGTCGGCGTTCTGGGAACAGGGGTACCCAGATTAGCCTTCCTGTGGCCCAGAGCGTGGCTCGTAAGGCGGCCTAGTGTGGCCCAGCATCTTCAGCAACACTCAAGACCCTCGTGAGGGGCCAAGCCTCGCGAGGCGGACGACACAAGACATCCCCTAGGGTGGCCTCGCCAGGCCGGCTCGTGAAGATCGGAGATATCAAGGCGAGGGGCACCTTGGGAGGTCCTCGTGACGTGAGCAGTGATGACCAATGCCTGGCGGGCGCCAGTGGGCGCAGAGTGCGTGTTTCCTCTTCGGTGCTAAAGGAGTAGGTGCAGGCGCGGAGTCCCGAGGCGCCAGGCAAAGGTTTCCATATCAGTGCAACGAGACCAAGACCAGCCAGACGGCACGATGGATGTCATCGCGGATCCTACGACGATGTCACCATCAGAGCCTTTGGCAGGCGAAGACCACCTTTTGTCAGGATAGCTCGTACTAGCTATCTCCCTTCAAATTTGGCCATTGTGGGATCCCTTCCCACTCAATATTTGGGAAGAGGACCCAGGCCACTATAAATATGCCTAGCCACCATCATAGGGATATCATCGAAGATGGAGTTGATATCATCTTGAGCTGATCAGATAGAAGGCCACATGCCACAAGCTCACTCGAGCTCAAGAACACCTCTCCCCAGGAGGTAGTTCATCCTTGTACTAGTTCTTCCTCTGCCTACAAGGCAATCCACCACACCACACTGAATTAGGGTGTTACTCCACAATGGTGGCCCGAACCAGTGTAAATCTTGTGTCTCTTGTTCATTGGATCTAACGAGCTAGGCTTAGGGCTGTTGAGTAGACGAGATAGGGCGGAAGGAGAGATCTTTGTGCGCACCCCAGAGTTTGAACCTTAAGGATTTTGCCAGAACCCCACATCCAACATTTTGGCGTGCCAGGTAGGGGTGCGCTGAAACTTCCCTTCCGTTGTTCAGTGCTCCGTCATTCCAGTAGTGCATGGCCGACGCTCGCAGAGCCCGTGCTGAGCGGTGAGCTGCCCTTGCCGCCCGCATTCCTCAGACCGCTCCTGCCAGCGGGCCAACCCGTGGCTCTCCATCGCCTGCTGCCAACGCCAACATCGGTCCGGCGTGGCAAGAACAGTAGGCATCGTCTCTACACCCATCGATGCGGCACAATGGACGCACCGCTACCCCGTCGCTGACTCCGGCGATCTCTTCGTCCCATGCTCGCCGCGGACCCGCAGATGCATAGGCTGCATTGCTCATGGCACGTGAGCTCCTGCGCTACCGCCCCATCGACGACTTCTACGAATAATGGCTCCACCGCATCGTCGAGCTCGTCGGCTCTTCAGGGGGCTCTCCGGCGCCGTCCCTTTCCCTACCTCGTCCGCCTCCCCATGAGGACGACGAGGCCCAAGAAGCTCCACTTCTACCCCAGCGTCAAGGCAACGTCCAAGACCCAAGGCGTCTAGCCCCGTGGCATGACCGCCCACGCGCAATGTCAGCGCGGTGCCAGCATGCGAAGAAGGAAGCTGCTAGGAGATCCAGCGGCCTCGCGGCGGAGCACCTGCGCTCCCTCCGCCGCAGCATCGAGATCGTGCGCCCCCAGCCGCGGTGTCGTGTGAAGACCGAGACCAAGTCCAACAACCCCAGCAAGCTCTGGTGTCAACAGCAGGCTGCAAGGCCCTCGCTCCCGAGCTGCGGAATGTCAACTGGCCTGGGAAGTTCAAGCCCGACCTGCCTCCAGGCTATGACGGCACCCCCGACCCTGCAGAGTTCCTGCAGCTCTACAAGCTAAGCATCGAGGGATCTGGCGGCAACGAGAAGATCATGGCGAACTTGTTCCCCATGGCCCTCAAGGATGACGCGCGCTCATGGCTCTTGAACCTACCCGCGGGATCGATCTCCACCTGGAGCGAGATGCGTGACCGGTTCATCGCCAACTTCTAGGGCACTCGAGACCGTTCCTCGGCCGCGGGCGACCTGCGGCGTATCAAGCAACAACTAGGAGAAACCCCGCGGAAGTTTATCCAGCGCTTCAACAGTGTCCGCATCAAAATCCCAAAGGTCACGGATGAGGCCATCATTTCGGCGTTCTCAAATGGTGTCCGTGATGTCAAGATGAAAGAAGAGCTCGCCATCCACGAAGATCTGTGCACATCCTTGGAGTTGTTCAACCTCGCAACCAAGTGTGCCAGGGCAGAGGAGGGGCGCTTCTCGCTCGTCGAGCTCCCCGCTGCTGAAACCGAAGACAAGAAGGCCACATGAAAGGACGTGAAGCGCAAGGGAGCGGCAGTGCTTGCAGCCGAACCAGAAATGAAGCGCGGCCACGACTACCCAGAGCCACCCAAGAACGGCCGAGCATTTTATGCCTTCCACAACGTGCACAGCCACAACACCCATGACTGTCAGGAGCTCAGGGCCCTCCGCGAAGGACGCGTCGTCCAACGCCCCCAGCGCAGCAGCCATGGCTATGACCGCGGGGGAGGTCAGACCGGAGGATGCTGGGACGACCACGGACCCCGCCAATTGTGGCGTGATCAGCCTCGGGAGGACCGTTGGGGTGGCCAGCCCCGCGAGGATGCCTGGAGGGATCTGCCCCGGGAGGACCGTCCTCAGGGCAAGGCCGGCGTACCACCTCTGCCACCGCCAAGGAGGAACGACAAACAGGACGAGGGGGCTGGGGGCTTCCACGAGCCGCATGCTATCGCTTGTATCTTGTACGGACCACAGGCCCCAGCTACTCAGCGCCTCTTCAAGTAGTTCGCCCGTGATGTAAACGTGGCTCTCCCCAAGCTATAGGCTACCCATCCACTCAGGTGGTCCAGGTGCCCCATCACCTTTAGTTCGGCGGACCAGCTCAAGTGCGCAGCTACAGCTGGCACCCTCCTGATGCTTCGCTCTCCCGTCATCAGTAGCGTCCAAGTTACCTAGACCCTCATCGATGGTGGCACAGGGATTAATGTCCTGTCCCTCGAGACATTCGACAGCCTCCAAGTAACCTACGAACAGTTACTACCTAAGAAGCCCTTCTCCGGAGTGACTGATGGCTCCACCACTCATGTGGGCCAAGTTCGCCTACCTGTAACCTTTGGCAAGCATGATAACTACCACACTGAGCTCATCGACTTCGATGTCGCCCACATCCATCTCCCTTACAACGCCATCCATAGGTATCCGGCCCTGGCCAAGTTCATGGCAGTGACTCACCACGGCTAAAATGTTCTCAAGATGCCTGGAAGCGGCGGCATCATCACCATCACCTACGAGGAGAAGGACGCATTGTGCTCACTCGAGCGCGCTTACCAGGTGGCAACAGTCGAAGATCCGGATAGCGATAGCATCATCTACCCACCGGAGGTCGTTCCGAAGAAGAAGACGTAGCTGCTGGCTCTAGAGCCTCATGAAGACGCAGCACAAGGAGGCAGCCCCAAAGGGCCTCTGCCCCCTCTCGCATAGGAAGGCGCGCCCAGCGCCCCTCTTAGGCTGGGCTCAGGGGCTCTCCTCTGGAGGGCCTCAAACCTAGCCAATGTCACGAGGGAGGCACTTGGGCACCACGTGGAAGAGTGCTTCGCTGCACGCTTACCTTGGGAGGCCTCAAGGCGTGAGGCACAAAGCACTCAGGAGTTCATCAGCCAGACAATCGAAGACCTACGGGAGCCAAGAGCCATGCGAGGCGAGCACCGCCCGGCTCCTCAAAGGGTTGTTATCGGTCCAGGCTCAGGAGACGGCTGCGGCTTTGCGTCATCGTCCCGACACTCAACAGGATCGCGTCTCATTAGCTCTACTGGCCTTCCCAAGTGGGCCGGTGCCAGGGTCTCCCTCACAGCTACGTGCGCATGCCCTTCGGCTTGCCTAACCAGGCGACCCTGCACCAGCACCACATGCGGGAAGTCCTAGCGGCTCGCGAGGCCAGGCACAAGGAGATCCAGGCGGAATTGGACTCGGCCCTCCGCGAGATCTGGGGAGCCCCGGAGCCTCATGAGGGGCCGGAGCCAGATGGCACGTAAGGAGCAACGCCTTCATCGAGCACCCTCAGCTACACCATCACTACTTCGGCAACTATGCTAGGTGACATCTTTCAATATCTATTCAACTGGGAGCGCCCCTCGGGCTGCATTATTCCCAGGTCACACGGGTCTGTCCCTGCAACGCGCATCCTTTTGCATCTCAGGTCACCTTTTGGGGGCGCCCCTCGGGTTGCACTATCCCCAGGCCACACAGGTTCACCCTGGTGGCATGTATCTCCCTTGCATCTTACCAAAGCTAGTGCTACCATCCTAGTCATGTTGCATGCGGATCAATCGACAAACCATCGCACCTCTGGGTCTCCGGCGCCATCTAACGGACTTCTGTTCATCTTGCAATGGAGCTGCATACATTGGCACGGTGCTTGTGCTCGGGTCTATCCCAGCAACGCTGACATACCTGAGGGATCAAGCTCTGATCGTGGCCTGCTCCGCCAGCGTCACCTCACTAGGTCCTCGGTGCCTTTGTCTCCCAGCGGAATTATCGGAAGCCCAACACAGGCGCTGTCACAGCCCTAGATCAGCCCTTGTTGTCTTGCTTGTAATTAGTTGCCCTTGAGTGCATCATGTCATCATGTTTAAATTTTTGTTAAACTTGAATTGGGGATGTTCAAGCCCTAGCACCAAGTGATCTCAACTAGGTTCAAATAAATACTTTTCAATGCATCCAAAGTGCCCTTCACAAAATGTTCATCATTTTTGGTCTTGGCTAAAACCTCTGCCAAAAATGGTTTCATAATTTTGGGAGCCATTTTGGATCCTTGAATTAAATCATAGATATTTGCATTTGTACATTTAAATCCTATAGATAACTTTAAAATGTCCAAATAATCTTGGAAGTAATTGAGGTTGTTGGAATTAATCCAGACAGTGCCCACAAATATTTCCAAGATTTATGAAAATGTTCTGGCATTTTTATTAAAGCAAAACAAAAGCATAAAATAGAAAACAGAAACTAAATTAAAAGAGAGAGAGAGAGTCACTTAACTGGGCTCACATGAGCCGGCCCAGCCAACCTGGCCTCAGCCAATCACCCCCTACCTCTGCCAGTAGGCAGAGGAGGGACAGCGCACGCGCGCCGAGCGTGCCACGCACCTCCCTGCGTGCCTGCGTCGTCTGCGCCACCGCGACGCCTCGCGTCTTCTCCTCGGCGCTGCTTCGACCCCCTGGACAGTACTCTCCCCTCCTCTGCTCTCTCCCTCGTCCCCTCCCACCATGGCCGAAGCCGCCGCGGCCACGCCGGCGAGCACCACCGTGGCCACAGCCCTCCCCACGCCCCCGCAAAGTGACCACGAGCTCCGCTCCGTCCTCCACTTCATCCTCGCCAAGTAACGCACCGCGAAAGTGCCTGCAACGCCACCATCGTCGCCATCCTCAAGCTCGGGTTCCGCCGAACGCCGTCGTCGATTCGCCGCCCGCTGCACTTCCCCGAGCCCACCGAGCTGCGCTTCGACCTCGCAGTGAGCTCCTCCGCCGTTCCCCCCTGTCCCCGTGGCCTGCAACTCGCCGTAGCCGTTGCCCCCTTTCTTACCGTAGCCGCCGCCGCACGGGCTCGTCGCCGGCGAAGCCTCGGTGACCATTTGTACCCGCGTGTACGTCCGTTGCACTCGCAACGTTCCGTAGATCAACGCTAGCGCGACAATCAGCCCGTTTGCGAGCCGCAGCGCTAACCCCGCACCCACCGGAGCTCTGGCGCCACCCCGCTCGTCGGTGCGGTCGATTCCGACCACCCCGCGGCCTCCCGTCCGGTCCTTTGGATGCGGACGAGCAAGAGCAACTCCCCGGAGCCCTTAGCTCGCCAAACTACCAACCGTAGCTCAAATCCGAGCCGAGCCGCCGTCGTTTGGGTCGCCGTCGGCAAGACTCCGGCGTGCTGAATTGGCACCATTAGTTTAGGGACTAATCTCGTTTAGTTAGTGCCCCTGTCAATGACATACGGGCCCCACTGCCTAACTAACCACGGCTTTATTTCTGTTTAGTTCTAATTAACCACAGTTGCCCCACGCGTCAGTTTTGACCGTTCTGACGTGGGCATTGACTAGGCCCACATGTCAGCGACCCTAACCAGAACTGAGTCACTGACACGCGGGCCCCACTAGCAGTTTTGACCTGGACCAGCCCTTTGACCTGCTGACGTCATGATGACGCAGTGCTGACGCAGTAAGTATTTTCTGGAATTTGAAATAAATCAGAAATGATTTATTTATTTCAGAAAATAGCCAAAACTTCTAAAAATCATATAAAATCAACCGTAGCTCAGATGAAAATAATTTATATATGAAAATTGATCAGAAAAATCCAAGGAATCTGTTAATGGCATTCTTATGCATGTTAGAACAACTTATGTCTGCTGTTTAGGACAATTTGAATAAATGGCATTTGAATAATCACATATGGGGTTTGAATTTGAACCTTTGGTTCAAACCAACTTCATTTAATTATGTTGCTAGTTGCATTAGCTCAACCAACAGCATATTGCCATGTCATGATCATGCATCATATTGTCGCATTGCATTGATTGTGTTCTTTCTCTGTTTGCCGGTTTTGTTCTCTCTCAGTAGACGACGTTCCGACGTTGAGTTCGATGACACCGATGAAGACTCATTGATATCTTCAGAAGTGCCAGGTAAGCAGAACCCCCTTGTTCATTCCGATACAATCCCACTCTCTCGCTCCTGCTCTCCTTTACTACATTAGGACAACAACGATTGAACTGCTTTTTGCTGCGGTAGCTGAACCCCTTTCCTCTACATGACCTGTCATTGCCACGGTAAATAGTTGAAACCCACTAGCATGAGTAGGAGTTGTTTGAGCCATGTTGTGCCTACTCATTCATGCTTTCTGGTTATGCCTACTATTGCTTAGAGTTGTGTCAGGTCTGATTCATCGGGGATGAATTGGAATGTGGTGAACATGCCTTACTGTTGAGAGCTAAGTGTGTGAACACGATTTGGTAAAGGTAGCGGTGAGAGGCCATGTAGGAGTACATGGTGGGTTGTCTCACTGGAACCGTCCTTAAGAACTGAGTTATGTGTAAGTTGTCCAATGACAAAGCTACTACCACGCATTGGAATGCTTAAGTGCCCCTCTCGACTTATTAATCAACTCGATCTCTGTCCAGGAGTTGCAACTAGTTTCTGCTGTTTGTAGGTAGTGTTAGTAGTCTACTAAGTGGCACACGGTACATGTGGGCTTGGGGCAGACTAGGCACCGTGGCACGGTGTACCAAGCGTAGATCCATCCGTCGAGGTGGGCTAGGGAACCCTGCGCACATCATTTGGGGCCGTGAGCGACACCCCGGCCGGATCTCCCCACGGGTGGAACCCGAATAGGCGATAAACCTGGACAAGAGACTTGTGTGGTTAGTCAGGTCGTGGCCGACACCCTCACCAGGCTTCCGCTTGAAGGTTGCCAAGATAAACGACGTGTACATGGCGGTAAGTGGCGAGAGCGTGTGTGAAGAAGTACACCCCTGCAGGGTTAACATGATCTATTCGAATAGCCGGGTCCGCGGTTATGGACTTCTTGGATGCTTACGTGGTACATAGACAATTCAAAGTGGATACTCTAAAATACTCAAGACAAGTGTGAGTACTATGGATGGCCTTCTCGTAGGGAGATGGGAGCGGATCCATACTGGTGTATTGATTGGTGAATATGTGGACTCGTGTGCGCCACCTCAAAAAGTTACCTACAGTCATAGTTCAGGATAGCCACCGAGTCAAAGCTGGCTTGCTGCAGTCAAACTCCACCACCCCTTTGTTGATATTGTTGCATATGTAGTTAGGTCTGATGTAAGTCTTGCTGAATACCTTTGTACTCACGTTTGCTTAATTTATGTTTTTGCAGAGAGACTTCAGTCTCGCTAGTGGTTCCGCGTGGACTTCGAAGTTTAGTTTGTTACCTCAGCTACGGTCTTGTGCCCTTGGGAGGGTCTTGTAGATAGTCAGGCTTCCCAGCCTTTTTCATTTGTAGTTGTCTGTACCCAGACATGTTATGCTTCCGTTGCCTGCATGCTCTCTATGTTGGGTCATGTGACCTCCGAATGTAATAAATGCTATGATGGCTCTTCTGGGCCTTTATCTATATGAGGTGTTGAGTTATGTTATGATGCCATGTTGTACACCACATACTTGCATGTTATGCGTACGTGTAATGTGTATTGCTATGTGTGGGATCGGACACCTAGTTGTTTACCTTTGGTAGGCTATCTTACAGGGAAATTTCTCCTAGTGGTTCCACTGAGCCTTGGTAGCTTGCTACTGCTCCGGAACACTTAGGCTGGCCGGCATGTGTCCTTCTTCGTTCCTGTGTCCGTCCCTTAGGGGAAATGTCACACGTTGTTCCTTTAAGTCCTTGTAGCTTGCTACGACTTGGGTTCATACGTTGATGACCGACACGTTCGTTGCTGGGTCATGTATGCCTGTCTCTGTAATTTAGTGCCACTTTTGGTTTATAACTGGTCATGTCGGCCCGGGTTCTCTGTCATATGGATGCTAGCGACACTATCATATACGTGTGCCAAAATGCGCAAACTGTCCCGGGCCAGGTAAGGTGGCACCCGTGGGGATGCCGTGCGTGAGGCCGCAAAGTGATATGATGTGTTACAGGCTAGACCTGTGTGACTTAGGATCGGGGTCCCGACAGCTTTGGTATCAGAGCCTGACTGCCTGTAGGATTAGTAAGCCAAACTGGTCGAAGTCGTGTCTAGAAACTCTTTAGTTATGTAAGGGAATTGTTTGTGGAAGGGAACGTAAGGCTCTTTTTACTCCTTTGCCCTATGACCTTTTGATCTGAGTCACCTTCTTCTTTCTACGGGGATTAAGAACTAGGATTCTCATTCTATTTATCAGGATCACGTTATTGTGGATTCAACCCTCAGTACAGTTTCTACTACTTCTGTTTGTTCAACTTTTGGTCTCAGAACCTTGACATTATGATGTTAAGTGGATATGCTACCCTTTCGCTTGGGTCTCAAAAGTATTTTCGAGCATTTACTGCCGTTATGCTGTCCGAGTCATCCCAGGTCTCTAAACAATCTGATGCATTTGCAAATCATTCCTACCTATTCTTAATGTCCTTTTAGGCCAGATTAACCACACTAGTCAGTGTGTGGAGGTACTCCATTACCTCGACACATATGTTGGATTTATTATTATGACCCTAGGTGTCTAGAGTATCACCCAGTAATCTAGCAATGCCTTATATTCTCAGTGTGATGATTCTGGCCATTATTCTCGAAAGCATCCCGTGATGCCATTTAGTTAGTAGGTATTCCATTCATGGGTTCCTGAACCCTAGATTCATTCTACTTACTTCATGTTTATTGTATTTGCTCGTTCCTTTAGGATATTAGTAACCTTGTGATAGTCCTCGAGGTCTGTGGTGAATCGTTCTTCCAATACCATGAACCATTATGGCAGAAGTTCTTCTGAACCAAAAGATCACAACCAGAGTGCTCTTGATGAGTTCACCATTCCACATTGTGACTCTGCCAATTCTATCTTTCTGCATGGGTTATCCGGGAGAAATATGTTGAACTCGTTCGACATGCTAATCTATGCAACCACAACTCAGAAAGTTATATGTTCCTTGAGTTGTCCCTCTTTAGTTGTATTATGACGCTCGTCTATCAGTTGATAGTCAGGAGTAGTTGTGCACTCGTGTTCTTCGATGCCTTTTACCCTTGTGGTCCGTCAAGCCATTCTATTCTGGATTGACTAGGAGAAATAAACTACAGTACCTTATCCATATCCAGGATTGGGTCAAAGAAGTTGTACTTCCCAGATGAAGAATGCTAATCCAGCTTCTAATCTGTTCTATCTTGGAATATTACCATCCTTATGTCGAGAATGTCATGGGAATTGCACCACCTCCTATGAACTCTTGATACAGTGATACTTCTCACCATCATCAGTTATTCCTCGGTCTCCGTGTTGTTGTAACCGGAATACTGACAAGTGAACTGCGGTGTGTGAAATCATTACTCCGAGCAACCCTGTTGCTTGGTAGTTAATGGACAATAAACTCATTCTTACCATGTTGGTTACTGAACCATCATTCTAAGATTGACCGTGCTACATAGTCCATTTTTTCTAGTGCACTCTTTGATCAATGAGTTAGGATTGCATAAATCCCTCACTCTTTTGATCATATCGTCTTGCCTTGAAAAGCAAGATTTTTCTCGAGCTTCATAACATATCGATGGTTCGTGATTTTCCGGATATCTTCTCGAAAGCATCACCAGGTTGTTCCCCTGACCGTTATGTTGAGCTTGTGATGAAGTTGGTTTACCTATAAACCACCCCTTCTCCAAGAATCTGTGTTGGATATCCTGAGCTAGTTGGTTAAGCTAAACAACAACTTGGAGGGTTGGAAGATAAATGCTTAATCCACATAGCTCACTCCAAAGGGATATCTTGTGTGTGTATTGAAGATAGATGATATCTTCTTCAATTGATCTTCGTGATCATTGTGGATCTGTTGTCTTGTCCAGACTTTGATTTGAGTATGGGCTATCGTTAAGTCAAATCAGAACCAACGAAATTCATAATGTTGTCTTGCTCGTGGTTGATCCCTCGAGCATACACCATTACATCTATTGGTCTGACCAATACTATCACTTGTTCACATAATTATGGAATTCCATCTCCATGGAAATCTGGATGGATTATTGTTGAGCCCATCAATAAACATCCTTATCTCCTCCATGATTTTGTAGGACATTAAGCTAGTGTTGGAAACTTGGTAAGCATTGCCTTCGGGTCCCGTTCATGAGGTATATGTTGCTGCAAGAAGTGACTTCCTCCAATTCATGTGCATTTGGTGCAAGTTGCCGCCATGAATTCGAGAAAGTTAGTTTTGCTTCCTCTGGAATCATCCCAAGTCAGTCATGCATACGTGCGAAGTATTCTGTGGTTTGGAGACTTGCAACCTTCACTCTATATGTATTCCTAGCACATCAAGCCACTGATAGATTTGTTCAAGGAGAAGAAGTTCCTTCTTAAGAATCATGACTTATGTTAGGACTTCGTTATCCTCAATGATGGTTCCCCAACCCGAACTCGGTAGTATTTTATTATAAGACTACTATGTGGTCATGCTTGTCTGCGACAGCGTGTTCACATGTGTGTAGCCGAACCAGCTCAGGTTTTGGAGCTTACTATCGCAGTTCATTACCCGAGAACCTCGCAACGTCATCTCATCGATTTGTGTTGCAAACTTTCATTTTTCTTTCTAGACTCGATGAGTCTGGAGTATCCTGACACCAACCAGATCTGAATCTCAGGCAGATATGATGGTTGGACCCTTTCCCAAGAACTATAATATTGGTCTCTCGATAACCGGTAAAGTGGATGTCGTGGCTAACACACCCAGCCGGAAGACCTGTTGTTGTAGAATCTTGATTGAAGAAGTTGGCCACCTCCCCATAAGGACTTCGTAGGAATTACTCCCTAGTTGTTCCTTATGGATTCTTGTGCTCCCGAAGTCTGACCTTTACTTGATGTTCAAGATACCAAACATATCTATGAATGGCTTACGCTAACACATCAAGGAGAACATTAGAAGCGGAGTGCTAAATGTCTCTTGGTCGATCATCCATATTTTGCCCCTTGGCTCCGCTAAGGTGAAATCTGGGAAAGTGTTATCTTCCTTTGCATATGCATCCTCCATCACCGTTCATCATGGTAGTATGATGTGTTGCCAGGATCCTTGACACGGATATTGGTAAATCCTTGGTGAATATGGCAATACTCAAGTTCTTGAGAGCACGCACAAGCACTAGGTGTTATCCTCGACACTAACCGGGATTGCTTCCAGTGTTCTTGGTTGTATTATACCCTCTCAAAGAGTAGATTCCCTCTACTGTTGGGATTTATCCCAGTTACCAGAATCATTCCCAGCATTTGCATTTTGTTCCCAACTTGCACCGCCAATGTGCCACTTGCCATGGGTCCTATCCATTTCCGATGATAAGCAAAATCATCCGTTGTGTTGTCTTCAACAAGGTAGTCCCCATCATCTATTATAGATGGAGTATGCCGTTCCTTCGAACTCCTTCAAACTATCGATTGTGATTTGCCTCAGGCTGGTATAGGCAATTTCAATGATCTCTATATCAAAAGTAATTCTTTTTGCCACTTAAGGGAATAACTCTACGAGTCACCTTCTCTAAGGTGCCCCGTCTGGTGACCTCGACCACCATCTTCTTAGGTGTGGAATTTCACCTGCCAAGTGAACCTTCATCATTTGTTCCACTCCATCCTCTTGGATGGGTATTCCGTGTCTCAGCTCAAGAGATGCTTCAACGTCTCACTCCATGAGTTGATCTTGAGTTGCTCGATCTTTCAGAAGATCGTTTTTGGAGAGTTTCGTTCGTCGTCACTGTGCTGGACAAAGATCTCGAAAGCAAAGATGCCAAGATCAACATTATGCAATGAATCAACAACTTCGAGGAGGACAGTTGGATCGTGAAGATTGTGTTAGTGTCCCCTCTGATTTCTTATCTCACGTCTTCAATCTCGGGACGAAATTCTTGTTTTAGTGGGGGTGAGTTGTCACAGCCCTAGATCAGCCCTTGTTGTCTTGCTTGTAATTAGTTGCCCTTGAGTGCATCATGTCATCACGTTTAAATTTTTGTTAAACTTGAATTGGGGATGTTCAAGCCCTAGCACCAAGTGATCTCAACTAGGTTCAAATAAATACTTTTCAATGCATCCAAAGTGCCCTTCACAAAATGTTCATCATTTTTGGTCTTGGCTAAAACCTCTGCCAAAAATGGTTTCATAATTTTGGGAGCCATTTTGGATCCTTGAATTAAATCATAGATATTTGCATTTGGACATTTAAATCCTATAGATAATTTTAAAATGTCCAAATAATCTTGGAAGTAAATGAGGTTGTTGGAATTAATCCACACAGTGCCCAGAAATATTTCCAAGATTTATGAAAATGTTCTGGCATTTTTATTAAAGCAAAACAAAAGCAGAAAATAGAAAACAGAAACTAAATTAAAAGAGAGAGAGTGTCACTTACCTGGGCTCACCTGAGCCGGCCCAGCCCACCTGGCCTCAGCCAGTCACCCCCTACCTCTGCCAGTAGGCAGAGGAGGGACAGCGCACGCGCGCCGAGCGTGCCACGCACCTCCCTGCGTGCCTGCGTCGTCTGCGCCACCTCGACACCTCGCGTCTTCTCCTCGGCGCTGCTTCGACCCCCTGGACACTACTCTCCCTTCCTCTGCTCTCTCCCTCGTCCCCTCCCACCATGGCCGAAGCCGCCGCGGCCGCGCCGGCGAGCACCACCGCGGCCACAGCACTCCCCACGCCCCCGCAAAGTGACCACGAGCTCCGCTCCGTCCTCCACTTCATCCTCGCCGAGTAACGCACCGCAAAAGTGCCTGCAACGCCACCATCGTCGCCATCCTCAAGCTCGGGTTCCGCCGAACGCCGTCGTCGATTCGCCGCCCGTTGCACTTCCCCGAGCCCACCGAGCTGCGCTTCGACCTCGCAGTGAGCTCCTCCGCCGTTCCCCCCTGTCCCCGTGGCCTGCAACTCGCCGTAGCCATCACCCCCTTTCTTACCGTAGCCGCCGCCGCACGGGCTCGTCGCCGACGAAGCCTCGGTGACCATTTGGTCCCGCGTGTACGTCCGTTGCACTCGCAACGTTCCGTAGAGCAACGCTAGCGCGACAATCAGCCCGTTTGCGAGCCGCAGCGCTAACCCCGCACCCACCGGAGCTCCGAAACCGCCCCGCTCGTCGGTGCGGTCGATTACGACCACCCCGCGGCCTCCCGTCCGGTCCTTTGGATGCGGACGAGCAAGAGCAACTCCCCGGAGCCCTTAGCTCGCCAAACTACCAACCGTAGCTCAAATCCGAGCCGAGCCGCCGTCGTTTGGGACTAATCTCGTTTAGTTAGTGCCCCTGTCAATGACATACGGGCCCCACTGCCTAACTAACCACGGCTTTATTTCTGTTTAGCTCTAATTAACCATAGTGGCCCCACGCGTCAGTTTTGACCGTGCTGACGTGGGCATTGGCTAGGCCCACATGTCAGCGACCCTAACCAGAACTGAGTCACTGACACGTGGGCCCCACTAGCAGTTTTGACATGGACCAGCTCTTTGACCTGCTGACGTCATGATGACGCAGTGCTGACGCACTAAGAATTTTCTGGAATTTTAAATAAATTAGAAATGATTTATTTATTTCAGAAAATAGCCAAAACTTCTAAAAATCATATAAAATCAACCGTAGCTCAGATGAAAATAATTTATATATGAAAATTGATCAGAAAAATCCAGGGAATCTGCTTATGGCATTCTCATGCATGTTAGAAAAACTTATGGCTGCTGTTTAGGACAATTTGAATAAATGGCATTTGAATAATCACATATGGGGTTTGAATTTGAACCTTTGGTTCAATCCAACTTCATTTAATTGTGTTGCTAGTTGCATTAGCTCAACCAATAGCATATTGCCATGTCATGATCATGCATCATATTGTCACAATGCATTGATTGTGTTCTTTCTCTGTTTGTCGGTTATGTTCTCTCTCAGTAGACGACGTTCCGACGATGACTTCGATGACACGATGATAACTCATTGATATCTTCAGAAGTGCCAGGCAAGCAGAACCCCCTTGTTCATTCCGATACAATCCCACTCTCTCGCTCCTGCTCTCCTTTACTGCATTAGGACAACAACGATTGAACTGCTTTTTGCTGCGGTAGCTGACCCCCTTTCCTCTGCATGACCTGTCATTGCCACAGTAAATAGTTGAAACCCACTAGCATGAGTAGGAGTTATTTGACCCATGTTGTGCCTACTCATTCATGCTTTCTGGTTATGCCTGCTATTGCTTAGAGTTGTGTCAAGTCTGATTCATCCGGGATGAATTGGAATGTGGTGAACATGCCTTACTGTTGAGAGCTAAGTGTGTGAACACGATTTGGTAAAGGTAGCTGTGAGAGGCCATGTAGGAGTACATGGTGGGTTGTCTCACTGGAACCGTCCTTAAGAACTGAGTTCTGTGTAAGTTGTCCAATAACAAAGCTACTACCACGCATTGGAATGCTTAAGTGCCCCTCTCGACTTATTAATCAACTCGATCTCTGTCCAGGAGTTGCAACTAGTTTCTGGTGTTTGTAGGTAATGTTAGTAGTCTACCAAGTGGCACAAGGTACATGTGAGCTTGGGGCAGACTAGGCACCGTGGCACGGTGTACCAAGCGTAGATCCATCCGTCGAGGTGAGCTTGGGAACCCTGCGCACATCATTTGGGGCCGTGAGCGACACCCCGGCCGGATCTCCCCACGGATGGAACCCGAATAGGCGATAAACCTGGACGAGAGACTTGTGTGGTTAGTCAGGTCATGGCCGACACCCTCGCCAGGCTTCCGCTTGAAGGTTGCCGAGATACACGACGTGTACATGGCGGTAAGTGGCGAGAGCGTGTGTTAAGAAGTACACCCCTGCAGGGTTAACATGATCTATTCGAATAGCCGGGTCCGCGGTTATGGACTTCTTGGATGCTTACGTGGTACATAGACAATTGAAAGTGGATACTCTAAAATACTCAAGACAAGTGTGAGTACTATGGATGGCCTTCTCGTAGGGAGACGGGAGCGGATCCATAGTGGTGTATTGATTGGTGAATATGTGGACTCGTGTGCGCCACCTCAAAAAGTTACCTACAGTCATAGTTCAGGATAGCCACCGAGTCAAAGCTGGCTTGCTGCAGTCAAACTCCACCACCCCTTTGTTGATACCGTTGCATATGTAGTTAGTTCTGATGTAAGTCTTGCTGAGTACCTTTGTACTCACATTTGCTTAATTTATGTTTTTCTAGAGAGACTTCAGTCTCGCTAGTGGTTCCGCGTGGACTTCGACGTTTAGTTTGTTACCTCAGCTACGGTCTTTTGCCCTTGGGAGGGTCTTGTAGATAGTCAGGCTTCCCAGCCTTTTTCATTTGTAGTTGTCTGTACCCAGACATGTTATGCTTCTGTTGCCTGTATGCTCTGTATGTTGGGTCATGTGACCTCTGATTGTAATAAATGCTATGATGGCTCTTCTGGGCCTTTATCTATATGAGTTGTTGAGTTATGTTGTGATGCCATGTTGTACAACACATACTTGCATGTTATGCGTACGTGTAATGTGTATGTCTATGTGTGGGATCCGACACCTAGTTGTTTACCTTTGGTAGCCTATCTTACAGGGAAATGTCTCCTAGTGCTTCCACTGAGCCTTGGTAGCTTGCTACTGCTACAGAACACTTAGGCTGGCCGGCATGTGTCCTTCTTCATTCCTGTGTCTGTCCCTTAGGGGAAATGTCACGCGTTGTTCCTTTAAGTCCTTGTAGCTTTCCTCGACTTGGTTTCATACGTTGATGACCGACACGTTCGTTGCTGGGTCATGTATGCCTGTCTTTGTAATTTAGTGCCACTTTTGGTTTATAACTGGTCATGTCGGCCCGGGTTCTCTGTCATATGGATGCTAGCGACACTATCATATACGTGTGCCAAAATGCGCAAACGGTCCCGGGCCAGGTATGGTGGCACCCGTGGGGATACCGTGCGTGAGGCCGCAAAGTGATATGATGTGTTACAGGCTAGACCTGTGTGACTTAGGATCGGGGTCCCAAACAGGCGCGGCCATAAGTTGTTCTGTTGCAGGCTAACCCACCGGAGTCTCAGGAGCACAGCGACGGGCAGTCTCACCGGCCTCCCCTACCCGCATGGTCCGCTTGCGCGTTAAAGGGGGGGGGTCCCTGAGCATCGCGTCTCAGGGGATCTTACTGACTCTCCAGCCATGACCCCTTGGCATTGACCACGGCATCGCGACCTGGCATACCAACGACGGCTGAGCTTCCCTCGAGGGTCGAGACCCAAGCACGTAGAGCATCAAGAAGCACCAGAGGAGGGGGAGTCGGTTCAGAGAGCTCGGGCCTGTTCGTACGTCAAGGGGGACCCTTGGGCACCACGACCCAAGGGCCTAACTGGACCCGTAGCACCTCAGTCTCTGGTCTTGTCCTGGTTTCCGGTCTCGGCCAGTGGCGACTGAGGTATGCGAGGGTCGGGCCCTGCCGACGCAGAACATCAAGGCCTGAGTCCAGCATTCCTTTCCTTCGGGTCCGTTCGCACGTCAAGGGGTACTCCTAAGCATTGCGACTCAGGAGCCTAACTGGTGCTGTAGCCCCTGAATCCCTAGTTTTGTCCTGCTTTCCGGTCAAGGCCAGCGGCGGCTGAGGTACGCGCGGGCCGGGCCCTGCCGACGCAGAACCCCAGGGCCAGCAGGAGGGAATCATGAAATCTCAGCCTAATGAACGAGCCTGGCATGTTGTACGAGGATCCACCCCGCGGTCGCCAAGATAAGTCATTAATCCCTCGATGCCCTATCCACGTCCACTCAACAGGATTCGGTAGTAACGTTTCAGCAATACTGTCTCACTTTCTTAGCCTTAGGAAGCCACTTGCACACCAAGGGGGACCTCTTGAGCATCGCGTCTCAGGAGCTCTTATCGAACCTCGGGCCGCTCACCTCCTGGCCTTGACCACGGCATCGTGACCTGGCATAACAGTGACGGATGCAGCTTGCCTTGGGACTCGGGCCTGTCGGCGTAGAGCACTACGCAACCAAAAGGGTAAAAAAGGGGATGATATTTGTTGCATTCAGGGCTCCGCAAAACCCGTTAAGTTCGAACACAGGGGCGTGAACGAAGATCTCTCCCACTCACGTCTACCTAGCGCCTCCCTCTCGTCTCGGTGGAAGGATTCAAGCAAACAATTGGCAGAACACACAAGGGTTTATTCAGGTTCGGGCCACCGCGTGGTGTAAGACCCTACTTCCGGCTTTGGTGGATTAGCCTCGGGCGAGCTGGGATACGAACTAGTACAATGGTTCTTGAGCTCAGGAGGTGAGCTTAGGAGGGTCAGGAGGCTAGTGTTCTTGCTCCTTGTGTCATGGATGAGTGTATCCGTTGATCCCCTTTGAAGTGGAAGTTACAGCTACTTATATAGGAGGCCACAGTCCTCTTCCCCCGAAATGTTTAGGTGGGAAGGGATCCCACAACGGCCATTTTTGCGCAGGAACACAAGCACGTTCCTATCCTGACAAAAGTGGTCTTCGCCTGCAAAAGGATCAGGCGGTGACACGGTGGTGGGCTCGACGGTGACATCCTCCTTGTCATTCTTGCGGTCTTCGGTCTTGTTGCACCAAAGAGGAAACCCTTGCCCCGCTCCATGGGAACCAACGGCTGCGTTGTCCCCCTTGCACCAAAATGTTAACTGCGCCGCTGGCGGACGCTGGCACCCGCTGGCGTGGTGCGTCACTGTTGACATCACTGCCTCCTCCTGAGGCAGGCTTGGCCTTGGATTCTCCGCCCCTCCGGAGCGCCTTGCTCAGGCCGCTCCCGAGGAGGTCTTGACGTCGTTCTCTTCGCGGGGCTTGGCCCCCTCGCAAGGGTCTTGGACAGCTGGTCAATCAGCTGGGCCATACCAGGCCGTTTGTAGGAGCGCGTCTCGGCCCGCAGACAGGCAAGTCTGGTACCCTGGTTCCCAGGATGCCTACAGTAGCCCCGGGGCCCAAGGCGAGCTGGGAGTTGGCTTCAGGGCGAAGCCTTAGTTGAGGACGAAGCACCGTGGGCCCCAAAAAGGCTGCGGGCCAGGCTGGCGCGTGACGGTTGGATGGGATGCGAGCGACCCCGCTTCCCACACCGTCTCGGCAACCGTGCAGCTTGACAAAAGGGGGCCTTCTCCGCTGGGGGAGTTATCGCCCTCTTTCCTTCCTGCTCAGATTTCTTCCCCTTACGCCTCCTGCCTTCCTGCGTCCTTCAGCTCCCTCAACCATGGCGAAGAGGAACAAGAGTGCCACCACTACTAGAAAAAGGGCTATAGATGGGATTGACACTAATGGCGCACCACACAAGCGGTGCGCCATTAGTATATACTAATGGCACACCACCTTCTGATACGCCATTAGAGTTGAAACTACTAATGGCGCACCTGGCCCAGGGTGCGCCATTAGTATAAATTTTTTTTGAACTAGTGCGCCTGTCCAAACATACTAATGGCGCATCCAGACACAGTGCACCATTTACTAGTTGTAACTAGTAATGGCGCACCTGTCGGAAAGTGCGCCACTAATGTTGTTTTTTTATTATATTTTTTATTCTTTTTTTTGCAAAACTACTAATGGCGCACTGTTCCACAGTGCGCCATTACTAGTTTAAACTAGTAATGGCGCACTGTGGAACATTGCGGCATTAGTATTTTTTTTTGCAAAACTACTAATGGCGCACCACCAGAAGGTGCGCCATTAGTAACCTGGATTACTAATGGCGCATTTAGAGTTGGTGCGCCATTAGTAAGTGGGCACCAACAAGATATTTTGGACAACCTCTCCTACCCACACTCACTTTCTCCCCACTTCATTCTCTCCACCTCCTCCTTGTCTCGGGTGCCTCCTCTTTTTCACCTCATTTCCACCATAGATTCATTCAACTTAAGTGGTTAAATTACCATGTTTTGATCGGTAAGTAAGGGGGGAAGCTATATTTATGTTGTTCTCCCTACAACAATGTGCACATGCACTTTTTATGGCCTAGCTAGATCTATGTATGTTCGTGGTGTTGCATATGTTTGTGGTGTTGGATATGTGTTTGTGTTTGGTGGTGTACCGGTATTTGAAATGCGATAGTTGCCAATATTTTCCCGGAATGTTGATTCATTTCCGTTTCGGCGAGAATTTTGGCATTAAGCATTCTTTTTGGTCCTATTTTTAGGGAAAGTCATGCCAATTTTTTTCTTGGTTCTAAAATATCATTTTGCTCTACCCCGCAGGCGACCATGGTCCGCACGATGACCGAAGGCATCGTGAATAGGTTTTTGAGGTCCGCGAAGGCCGAGATGCTTCAAAAGAACGAGACGGAGATAAGATGTCCGTGTCGAAGATGCAAGCTGAAGAGCCTTATTGCGGACCCGGATTCCGGGCAGGTGCGGGACCACCTGCTCTTGCGTGGTTTCATGGATGGCTATCGATGGCAAGGTGATGAAGATGACTACGAAGTCATCCATGGGGGCCGGGCAAGAAATGAGGAAGGGCAGCAAGACAACCACCGCGGCTCGGGCGGGCGAGAAGATGAAGAATCCCCAGGAGATGATCGCGACGGTGATGCTGTACACAGTCATCATGTGAAGATGCAGGACATGATGATGAGGAAGATGCCCGAGCAGACGACGGGCATGATCATGAAGATGATGATGCCGGCGGAGCAGACGACGCTGGACCATCGATGGGCTGGGTGTAGGACCCTTCTCAAGCAGACGGATAACGCAAGAGCTGCCGCCCGAGAGAAAGCCAAGATGGATCAACTTGAGTTAGACGTGGTTACTCCATTGTATGAAGGATGCAGGCCCGAGGATACCCGCCTAAAAGTAACACTCATGGCTCTGGAGATGAAGGTAAAATACAAAATGACCGACGCATGCTTCGACGAGAACATGTCATTCTGGCACGAACGTCTTCCCAAGGGGAACAAGTGCCCGACCAGTTTCGAGGAGGCGAAGAAAATCGTGTGTCCTCTGGATTTACCGCACGTGAAATACCATGTGTGCAAGAACAATTGCATCATTTATCGGGACGAGCACGCGGAGTCTACCATATGTCTGGTGTGCGGCGTAACTCGATACAAGAAGAGGAAGAAAGCTCCTCGAAAAGTGGTGTGGTACTTTCCGATCACTCCACGTCTGCAGCGGTATTTCGCGGACCCTAAGGTAGTAAAGCTCCAGCGCTGGCACGCGGATAGGGAGGAGAAGAAGCGAGAAGAAGACCCAAATGATCCGGAGATAGTTAAAAAGACAAGATGTTGAGTCACCCTAAGGATGCGAGCCAGTGGCAAGCGTTGAACTTCGAAGACCTAGAATTTGGGAACAATCCAAGGAACATCGTGCTGGGCACGAGCACCGATGGAGTCAATCCGTTTGGCAGCCAGAGAAGCACACATAGCACCTGGCCTATGTTTGTGTGGATATACAACCTTCCCCCTGGTTGTGCATGAAGAGGAAGTACATTCACATGAGTATGCTAATTGAAGGACCGAAACAACCAGGGAATGACATCAATCTGTATCTGGGGCTGCTGAAAGAGGAGCTTGACACGCTGTGGAAAACGCCAGCCAATACGTGGACGCCGCAGAGAAAGAATATTTCCCTATGAGAGCCGCGCTGCTCACGACGGTGCACGACTATCTCGTTTACGGATTTGTCGCGGGGCAGGTGATCCACGAATTTTCTGGATGCGTCAGGTGCATGGATGACACAACGTACCGCCAGCTAGATAGAGATCCCGGGTCTTCGAAAACCGTGTTCATGGGACATCGAAGGTGGCTTCGCGACGATTACCTATGGAGAAAACGCAAGGATATGTTCGATGGTGAAACCGAACCCCGAGGATGCCCGTGTACGAGGAGCGGCGAGGAAATATGTCATAGCCCTAGACCAGCCCTTGCCTGTCTTGCTTGGTCTTCATGTGCATCATGTTTAAATTTTGCTAAACTGGAATTGGGGATTGATCAAACCCTAGCACTAAATGAACTCAAATAGGTTCAAATAAAAATCCTTTTAAATAAACCCAAAAATGCCTTCATCAATGGGTGATAATTTTGGCAAGGGTTTTGATCGAAACCAAAAATATTGAACATTTTTAGGGAATTTTTGGGCTTTGAATTAAATCATAAGTATTTGAATTGGGGCCATTTAAATGCTATATATTTTTAAATTGCTCCAATAATTCTGGAAAATTGTGAGGGGCTTTGAAATAATTCTTTTAGCCCCTACAAATTTATCAGAAGAAAATAAATTGATTTAGTATTTTTTTTACTAAATCAGAAACAAATTACAGAATAGAAAAAAATTAGAAAACAGAAATAAGAGAGAGAGAAGAACTCACCTGGCCTTACCTGAGAGGCCCAGCAGCAGTCAGCCCAACAAAGCCCAACCGCCAGTCATCCCCTTCCTCTGGACAGAAGGACGCCGAGCATGTGCCTCGCGCGCGCGACCACGCGCCCCGCCACCTCCTGCTTCCGCCGCTTTCCCGACGCGCCCAGGCGACGCCACGCACCTCTCTGGCTCTCTCCCTCACCCCCCCCCGTCCTTCTCCTCTCCCCTGGTGCTCTCTCTCTCACAACCACCGAACACCATCGCCGCCGCGCTCGCTACCACCGCGGCCAGTGCCACCGTCTCGCCTTGCCAGCACGTCCACGAGCTTCGCCTCCGTCGCCTACGCCTTCTACACCGAGTCAATCAACGCTGGAAGCCCCGAATCGCCCTCCCCCAACATCTCCTTCCTCCTCGGCTGCCGGAGATCCCCCTCGCCGCCCCGACTGCTCCGGTTCTTCTTCGGGCTCGCCGTCAGCACCATCATGATCGCCGTGAGCCTCTCCCTCGAACCACCTTCTTCGTTGTCTCTTTTTCACGCCGTAGCTGCCACTTCGCCGATGACCGAAACCCGCCGCCGCCCGTGTTCACCGCCGGCGATGCTCCGGTGACCATTTGGTCCCGGGCGCACGTCCAACATGCTCGTCACAACGCGTAGATGGTTTAGGTGTCGCGCACGCATCGCCTAGGCTACCACAACCCCAAACCCTTACAGACCCGAGCTCCGGCCGCCGCGGCCGAGCTCATAGCTCTCGCCTCCGGCCACCCCAGGCCCGGCTGGCGCTCCCACTCGATGCGCGCTGGTCTCCGCCGTGTTCGGTCTCAACGGCGGCGAGCCGCCGGCGCGTTTGACTTGTTTGACCGGGGGGTTGACCACCCCGGGTCACTGACGTATGGGCCCCACGCCCTTAGTCAACCACTAACTCACTGACGTGTGGGGACAGTTCCTGCTAATTACCTAGTTAGGTTTAATTAAAGTAGGATTAGCCCTGGCTCACTGACGTGTGGGCCCAGGCCCCTAATTATTCAGAGTTAGTTTCAATTTAGTGTTAACTAATTTAGTTAATTAGTTGAGACACTGACTTGTGGGTCCCAGCCGTCAGGTTTGACCTGGGCTGGCGCCTTTGACTTGCTGACGTAGTGATGACGTCACTATGATGTCATAAAGCCTTTCTGGAATTCTAAATAAATCAAAAATGATTTATTTATTTCAGAAATTAGTTAAAACTTCTAAAATTCATATAAAATCAACCGTAGCTCAGATGAAAATAATTTATATATGAAAAATGATCAGAAAAAATCCAAGGAATCTGGTTATGGCATTTTCATGCATGTTTGAACAAGTTAAACCTGCTGATCAGGTCAAATCAATTAACTGGCATTTAAATAATCACATATGAAGTTTGAATTTGAACCTTTGGTTCAAACCAACTTCATTTAACATGGTTGCTAGTTGCATTAGCTCAACCAACAGCATATTGCCATATCATGATCATGCATCATATTTTCGCATTGCATTGATTGTGTTCTCTCTTGTTTGCCGGTGCTTGTTCCCTTTCAGTAGACGTGTTCCGACGATGTGATCGATGACACCGATGAAGACTCAATGTTATCTTCAGAAGTGCCAGGCAAGCAAAACCCCATTGAGCATTCCGATACAACCCCACTCTCTCGCTCTTGCTCTCCTTTACTGCATTAGGACAACAACGCTTCAATTGTTACCTGCTGCGGTAGTTGAACCCTTTCCACTGCATGACCCGTCATTGCCACAATAAATAGTTGAAACCCACTAGTATGAGTAGGAGTTGTTTGAGCCATGTTGTGCCTACTCATTGATGCTTACTTGTTATGCCTGCTATTGCTTAGAGTTGTGTCAGGTCTGATTCATCGGGGATGAATTGGAATGTGATGAACATGTCCTACTGTGTGTGAGCTAATTATGTTAACACGATTTGGTAAAGGTAGCGATGAGAGGCCATGTAGGAGTACATGGTGGGTTGTCTCATTGTAGCCATCCTCAGGAACTTAGTTCTGTGTTGGTTGGTCCATGAAACAGCTACTACCACACATTGGGATCCTTAATTGACTCTCTCGACTTATTAATCAACATTATCTCTGTCCAGGAGTTGCAACTAGTTTCTGGTGTTTGTAGTTTACTGGAGGTCGTGCGCAGCGCTGACCCTCGGGGTGGGCTGTGACGCGGCAGTTACGTGGCACGGTGTACCGATCGCCCGTTTGGTGATGCGGGAACCCTGTACACATCGTTTGGGGCCGTGAGCGACACCCCGGCCGGATCTCCCCATGGATGGAACCCAAATAGGCGATAAACCTAGACGAGAGACTTGTGTGGTTAGTCAGGTCGTGGCCGACACCCTCGCTGGGCTTCCGCTTGAAGGTTGTCGAGTACACGTCGAGTAAACGGCGGTAAGTGGTGAGAGCGTTTGTGAAGAAGTACACCCCTGCAGGGTTAAATATAATCTATTCGAATAGCCGTGTCCGCGGAAATGGACTTCTGGGTTGCCTATTACAGTTCATAGACAAGTGAAAGTGGATACTCTAAAACACGCAAGATAAGCGTGAGTGCTATGGATGGCCTTCTCGTAGGGAGACGGGAGCGGATCCATAGTGGTGTATTGATTGGTGAATATGTGGACTCGTGTGCGCCACCTCAAAAGTATTACTTGCAGTCGTAGTTTAGGATAGCCACTGAGTCAAAGCTGGCTTGCTGCAGTCAAACTCCACCACCCCTTTGTTGATACTGATGCATATGTAGCTAGTTCTGATGTAAGTCTTGCTGAGTACCTTTGTACTCACGTTTTCTTAATTTATGTTTTTGCAGAGAGACCTCAGTCTCGCTAGTGGTTCCACGTGGACTTCGACGTTTAGCTTGTTACCTCAGCTACGATCTTGTACCCCTATAGGATCTTGTAGATAGTCAGGCTTTTAGCCTTCTTCATTTGTAGTTGTCTGTACTCAGACATGTTATGCTTCCGTTGCCTGTATGCTCTGTGTGTTGGGTCATGTGACCTCTGTTTGTAATAAATGCTATGATGGCTCTTCTGGGCCTTATCTATGTGAGTTGTTGAGTTATGATGTGATGCCATGTTGTACAGCACATACTTGCATGTTATGCGTACGTGTAATGTGTATTGCTATGTGTGGGATCCGACACCTAGTTGTTTACCTTTGGTAGCCTATCTTACAGGGAAATGTCTCCTAGTGCTTCCACCGAGCCTTGGTAGCTCGCTACTGCTCCGGAACACTTAGGCTGGCCGGCATGTGTCCTTCTTCGTTCCTGTGTCTGTCTCTTAGGGGAAATGTCACGCGTTGTTCCTTTAAGTCCTTGTAGCTTGCTACGACTTGGGTTCATACGTTGATGACCGACACGTTCGTTGCTGGGTCATGTATGCCTGTCTCTGTAATTTAGTGCCACTTTTGGTTTACAACTAGTCATGTCGGCCCGGGTTCTCTGTCATATGGATGCTAGCGACACTATCATATACGTGTGCCAAAATGCGCAAACGGTCCCGGGCCAGGTAAGGTGGCACCCGGGGGGATACCGTGCGTGAGGCCGCAAAGTGATATGGTGTGTTACAGGCTAGACTTGTGTGACTTAGGATCAGGGTCCTGACAGCTTTTGTATCAGAGCCTGACTGCCTGTAGGATTAGCAAGCCAAACTGGTCGAAGTCGTGTCTAGAAACTCTTTAGTTATATAAGGGAATTGATTGTGGAAGGGAACGTAAGGATCTTTTTTACTCCTTTACCTTATGACCTTCTGATCTGAGTCACCTTCTTCTTCTACGGGGATTAAGAAACTAGGATTCTCATTCTATTTATTAGGATCTCGTTATTGTGGTTTCAACCCTCGGTTCAGTTTCTTCTACTTCTGTTTGTTCAACTGTTGGTCTCAGAACCTTGACATGATAATGTTAAGTGGTTATGCCACTCTTTTGCTTGGATCTCAAAAGTATTTTCGAGCAATTATAGCCGTTATGCTGTCCGAGTCATCCCAAGTTTCTAATAGTCTGATGCATTTGCAAATCCCTTCTACCTGTCCCGATGCTCCTTTAGGCCAGATTAATCACACTAGTCGGTGTGTTGAGGCACTATGTTACCTCGACATATATGTTGGACTTATTACTATGACCCTAGGTGTCTTAGAAGATCACCCAATAAACTAGCAATGCTTTATATTCACAGTGTGATGATTCTGGCCATTATTCTCAAAAGCATCCCGTGATGCCATTTAGTTAGTAGGCATTATATTTCTGGGTTCTTGAACCCAAGATTCACTCTACTTACTTCATGTTGATAGTATTGCTCGTCTCTTTAGGATATTAGTAACCTTGTGATAGTCCTCGAGGTCCCTGGTTATCGTTCCTCCAATACCATGAACCATCATGCCAGAAGTTCTTCTGAACCAAAAGATCACAACCCGAGTGCTCTTGAGTAGTACTCCATTCATATTGTGACTCTGCCAAATCTACTTTCTGCATGGGTTATCCGGAAGAAATATGTTGAACTCGTTCGACATGTTAATCTATGCATCCACAACTCAGAAGTTATATGTTCCTTGAGTTGTCTCCTTTTAGTTGTATTATGATCCTCGTCTATCAATTGATAGTCAGGAGTAGTCGTGCACTTGTGTTCATCGATGCCTTTTACTCTTGAGGTCCGTCAAGCCATTCTATTCCGGAATGACTAGGAGAAACAAACCCCAGTACCTTATCCATACCCAGGATTTGGTCAAAGAAGTTGTACTTCGCAGATAAAGAATGCTAATGCAGCTTCTAAAATGTTCTATCCTGGAGTATTACCATCTTTATGTCAAGAATGTCTTGAGAATTGCACTATCTCTTATGAATTCTTGATGTAGTAATACTTCTTGCCATCATTATTCATCCCTCGGTATCCATGTTATTGTAACCGGAATGCTGACAAGTGAATTGTGATGTGTGAAATTAATACTCCTAGCAACTTCGTTACTTGGTATTTAAAGGACAACAATCTCATTCTTAGAGTGTTGATTACTGAATCACCATTCTAAGATTGATTGTGCTACCTAGTCCACTTCCCTGGTGCACTCCTTGATTGATGAGTTAGGATTTTGTTAAGTCCTTGCTCATTTGATCATATCGTCTTGCCCTGAAAAGCAAGATTGTTCCCGAGCTTAGCAACATATCGGTAGTTCGTGATTTTCCGAATATCTTCTCGGAAGTATGACCAGGTTGTCACCTGACCGCTATGTTGAGTTCGTGATCAAGCTGGCTTCTCTCTAAACCACCCTTTCTCCAAGAATCTATGTTGGATACCCTGAACTAGTTGGTTAAGCTAAACAACAACTGGAGAGTTGGAAGATAAGAGCTTGCCTGACTTAGTTCCTTCTAAGGGATATCTTTTGTGTGTGTGTGTTGAAGAAAGATGATATCTTGATCGGTTGATCCTTGTGATCAGTTGTTGGACCTATTGTCATATCAAAACTTTGATTTGAATATGGGCTATCATCAAATCAAATCAGAACCAACGATGTTCATAATGTTGTCTTACTCGTGGTTGATCCCTCGAGCATACACCATTATATCTCCTGGGTCTGACCAATACTATCACTTGTTCACATAATTATGGAATTCCATCTCCATGGAAATCAGGATGGATTATTGTTGAGCCCATCAACAAACATCCCTACCTTCTCCATGATTTTGTAGGACATTAAGCTAGTGTTGGAAACTTTGTAAGCATTGCCTTCGTGTCCCGTTCATGAGGTATATGTTGATTTTGTAGGACATTAAGCTAGTGTTTGTAAGCATTGCCTTGGTGAATATGGGAATCTCCCAGTTCACGTGCATTAGGTGCAAGTTGCCGCCATGAGTTTGAGAAAGTTAGTTTTGCTTCCTCTGGAATCATCCCAAGTCAGTCATGCATACGTGCGAAGTATTCTGTGGTTTGGAGACTTGCAACCTTCACTCTATATGTATCCCTAGCACACCAAGCCACTGATTGAATTGTTCAAAGAAAAGAAGTTCAAATGCTATTCCCGAAGGGCCCGGACGGACATGCACAAGACTTCGTTTCTTCAATGATGATTCCTAACCTGAAACTCGGTAGTATTTTATCATAAGACTACTATGTGGTCAGGCTTGACTGGGACAACGTGTTCACAGGTTTTGTAGCAGAACCAGCTCATGTTTTGGAGCTGCTATCGTAGTTCATACCTGAGAATCTCGCAACGCCGTCTCGTCGATTTGTGTTGCAAACTTTCGTTTCCAGACATGACGTCTGGAATATCCTGACACCAACCAGAACTGAATCTCAGGCAGCTATGATGGTTGGAGCATTTTCCAAGAACTATAATATTGGTCTCTCGATTACCGGTAAAGTGAATGTCGTGGCCAACACACCTAGCCGGAAGACCTATTGTTGTAGTATCTTGATTGAATTACTCCCTAGTTGTTCCTTATGGACTTTTTGTGCTCCCGAAGTCCGACCTTTACTTGATGGCCATGTTGATGCTTTTAAGCATTGACCGTGGTACTTAGTACACCAAGGAGAACATTAGAAGCGGAGTGATAAATGTCTCTCGGTCGATCATCCAGATTTTGCCCCTTGACTCCGCTAGGGTGAATTGCATCTGCACTATCCATCATTATTCATGATGGTAGTATGTTGTGTTGCCAGGATCCTTGACACGGATATTGGTAAAACCTTGGTGAATATGGGAATGCTCAAGTTCTTGAGAGCACGCACAAGCACTAGGTGTTATCCTCGACACTAACCGGGATTGCTTCCAGTGTTCTTGATTATACTATACACTCTCAAAAAGTAGATTTACTCTCTACTGTTGGGTTTCTTCCCAGTTACCAGAATCATTCCCAGCATTTGCATTTTGTTCCCAGCTTGCACCGCCAATGTGCCAATTTTCCATGGGTTGCCTTTCTCAGCCACTGCTGTTCAGGATTATCCTCAGGAGTGGACTTGCCATGGGTCCCATCCATCTCCGGTGATAACCAAATCATCCCTTGTGTTGTCTTTAACAAGATAGTCCACATCATCCATTCTGGCCGAGTATGTCATTCTTTCGGACTCCGTCAAACGATCGATTGTGTTTGCCTTAGGCTGGTATAGGGAATCTCAATGATCTCTATAGCAAAAGTAATTATTTTCGCCACTTAAGGGAATAATTCTACCAGTCACCTTCTCTAAAGGTGCCCCGTCTTGTGGTATCGTTACCATCACCTTAGGTGTGGAATTATTGCCGTCAAGTGAATCTTCATCGTTTGTTTCACTCCATCCCTTTGGATGTGTGTCCCGTGTCTCAGCTCAAGAGATGTTTCAACGTCTCACTCCAAGAGTTGATCTTGAGTTGCCCGATCTTTCACAAGATCAACTATTGCGGAGTTTCTTTCGTCGTCACCGTGTTGGACAATGACCTCAAAAGCAAGGGTTTCAAGATCAACATGATGCCAGCAATCAACATTCATATGAAGGGCCCTTGGATCATGAAGATTGTGTTAGATAGTGTCCCCTCCGATTTCTTACCCTACGCTTGAATCTCGGGACGAGATTCTTGTTTAGTGGGGGTGAGTTGTCACAGCCCTAGACCAGCCCTTGCCTGTCTTGCTTGGTCTTCATGTGCATCATGTTTAAATTTTGCTAAACTGGAATTGGGGATTGATCAAACCCTAGCACTAAATGAACTCAAATAGGTTCAAATAAAAATCCTTATAAATAAACCCAAAAATGCCTTCATCAATGGGTGATAATTTTGGCAAGGGTTTTGATCCAAACCAAAAATATTGAACATTTTTAGGGAATTTTTGGGCTTTGAATTAAATCATAAGTATTTGAATTGGGTCCATTTAAATGCTATATATTTTTAAATTGCTCCAATAATTCTGGAAAATTGTGAGGGGCTTTGAAATAATTCTTTTAGCCCCTACAAATTTATCAGAAGAAACTAAATTGATTTATTATTATTTTTACTAAATCAGAAACAAATTACAGAATAGAAAAAAATTAGAAAACAAAAATAAGAGAGAGAGAAGAACTCACCTGGCCTTACCTGAGAGGCCCAGCAGCAGTCAGCCCAACAGAGCCCAACCGCCAGTCATCCCCTTCCTCTGGACAGAAGGACGCCGGGCGTGTGCCTCGCGCGCGCGACCACGCGCCTCGCCACCTCCTGCTTCCACCGCTTTCCCGACGCGCCCAGGCGACGCCAGGCACATCTCTGGCTCTCTCCCTCACTCCCCCGTCCTTCTCCTCTCCCCTGGTGCTCTCTCTCTCGCAACCACCAAACGCCATCGCGGCCTCGCTCGCTGCCACCGCTGCCAGTGCCACCATCTCGCCTCGCCAGCACGTCCACGAGCTTCGCCTCCGTCGCCTATGCCTTCTACACCGAGCCAATCAACGCTGGAAGCCCCGAATCGCCCTCCCCCAACATGTCCTACCTCCTCGGCTGCCGAAGATCCCCCTCGCCGCCCCGACTGCTCCGGTTCTTCTTCGGGCTCACCGTCAGCACCATCATGATCGCCGTGAGCCTCTCCCTCGAACCACCTTCTTCATTGTCTCTTTTTCACGCCGTAGCTGCCACTTCGCCGATAACCGAAACCCGCCGCCGCTCGTGTTCACCGCCAGCGATGCTCCGGTGACCATTTGGTCCCGGGCGCACGTACAACTTGCTCGTCACAGCGCGTAGATGGTTTAGGTGTCGCGCACGCATCGCCTAGGCTACCACAACCCCAAACCCGTACAGACCCGAGCTCCGGCCGGCCCGGCCGAGCTCATCGCTCTCGCCTCCGGGCCACCCCAGGCCCGGCTGGCGCTCCCACTCGATGCGCGCTGGTCTGGGCTCTCGAATGAGCCCCGCCACGCTGCGAACGGGGCACCACAGCCCGTTTTCGCAGCCTCCGCCGCGTTCAGTCTCAATGCCGGCGAGCCGCCGACGCGTTCAACTTGTTTGACCGGGGGGTTGACCACCCCGGGTCACTGACGTATGGGCCCCACGCCCTTAGTCAACCACTAACTCACTGACGTGTGGGGCCAGTTCCTGCTAATTACCTAGTTAGGTTTAATTAAAGTAGGATTAGCCCTGGCTCACTGACGTGTGGGCCCAGGCCCCTAATTAATTAGAGTTAGGTTTAATTTAGTGTTAACTAATTTAGTTAATTAGTTGAGACACTGACTTGTGGGTCCCAGTCGTCAGGTTTGACCTGGGCTGGCGCCTTTGACTTGCTGACGTAGTGATGACGTCACTATGATGTCATAAAGCCTTTCTGCAATTCTAAATAAATCAAAAATGATTTATTTATTTCAGAAATTAGCTAAAACTTCTAAAATTCATATAAAATCAACCGTAGCTCAGATGAAAATAATTTATATATGAAAAATGATCAGAAAAATCCAAGGAATCTGGTTATGGCATTTTCATGCATGTTTGAACAAGTTAAACCTTCTGATCAGGTCAAATAAATTAAATGGCATTTAAATAATCACATATGAAGTTTGAATTTGAACCTTTGGTTCAAACCAACTTCATTTAACATGGTTGCTAGTTGCATTAGCTCAATCAACAGCATATTGCCATATCATGATCATGCATCATATTGTCGCATTGCATTGATTGTGTTCTCTCTTGTTTGCCGGTGCTTGTTCCCTTTCAGTAGACGTGTTCCAATGATGTGATCGATGACACCGATGAAGACTCAATGTTATCTTCAGAAGTGCCAGGCAAGCAAAACCCCATTGAGCATTCCGATACAATCCCACTCTCTCGCTCTTGCTCTCTTTTACTGCATTAGGACAACAACGCTTCAATTGTTACCTGCTGCGGCAGTTGAACCCCTTTCCACTGCATGACCCGTCATTGCCACAGTAAATAGTTGAAACCCACTAGTATGAGTAGGAGTTGTTTGAGCCATGTTGTGCCTACTCATTGATGCTTTCTGGTTATGCCTGCTATTGCTTAGAGTTGTGTCAGGTCTGATTCATCGGGGTTGAATTGGAATGTGATGAACATGTCCTACTGTGTGTGAGCTAATTATGTGAACACGATTTGGTAAAGGTAGCGATGAGCGGCCATGTAGGAGGACATGGTGGGTTGTCTCATTGTAGCCGTCCTCAGGAACTGAGTTCTGTGTTGGTTGGTCCATGAAACAGCTACTACCACACATTGGGATCCTTAATTGACTCTCTCGACTTATTAATCAACATGATCTCTGTCGAGGAGTTGCAACTAGTTTCTGGTGTTTGTAGTTTACTGGAGGTCGTGCCCAGCGCTGACCCTCGGGGTGGGCTGTGACGCGGCAGGTACGTGGCACGGTGTACCGATCGCCCGTTTGGTGATGCGGGAACCCTGTACACATCGTTTGGGGCCGTGAGCGACACCCCGGCCGGATCTCCCCACAGATGGAACCCAAATAGGCGATAAACCTGGACGAGAGACTTGTGTGTTTAGTCAGGTCGTGGCCGCCACCCTCGCTGGGCTTTCGCTTGAAGGTTGCCGAGTACACGTCGAGTAAACGGCGGTAAGTGGTGAGAGCGTGTGTGAAGAAGTACACCCCTGCAGGCTTAAATATAATCTATTCGAATAGCCGTGTCCGCGGAAATGGACTTCTGGGTTGCCTATTAAAGTTCATAGACAAGTGAAAGTGGATACTCTAAAACACGCAAGATAAGCGTGAGTGCTATGGATGGCCTTCTCGTAGGGAGACGGGAGCGGATCCATAGTGGTGTATTGATTGGTGAATATGTGGACTCGTGTGCGCCACCTCAAAAGTATTACTTGCAGTCGTAGTTTAGGATAGCCAGTGAGTCAAAGCTGGCTTGCTGCAGTCATACTCCACCACCCCTTTGTTGATACTGATGCATATGTAGCTAGTTCTGATGTAAGTCTTGCTGAGTACCTTTGTACTCACGTTTGCTTAATTTATCTTTTTGCAGAGAGACCTCAGTCTCGCTAGTGGTTCCGCGTGGACTTCGACGTTTAGCTTGTTACCTCAGCTACGATCTTGTACCCTTGTAGGATCTTGTAGATAGTCAAGCTTTCAGCCTTCTTCATTTGTAGTTGTCTATACTCAGACATGTTATGCTTCCGTTGCCTATATGCTCTTTGTGTTCGGTCATGTGACCTCTGTTTGTAATAAATGCTATGATGGCTCTTCTGGGCCTTATCTATGTGAGTTGTTGAGTTATGATGTGATCCCATGTTGTACAGCACATACTTGCATGTTATGCATACGTGTAATGTGTATTGCTATGTGTGGGATCTGACACCTAGTTGTTTACCTTTGGTAGCCTATCTTACAGGGAAATGTCTCCTAGTGCTTCCACCGAGCCTTGGTAGCTCGCTACTACTCCGGAATACTTAGGCTGGCCGGCATGTGTCCTTCTTCGTTCCTGTGTCTGTCCCTTAGGGGAAATGTCACGCGTTGTTCCTTTAAGTCCTTGTAGCTTGCTACGACTTGGGTTCATACGTTGAGGACCGACACGTTTGTTGCTGGGTCATGTATGCATGTCTCTGTAATTTAGTGCCACTTTTGGTTTATAACTAGTCATGTCGGCCCGGGTTCTCTGTCATATGGATGCTAGCGACACTATCATATACGTGTGCCAAAATGCGCAAACGGTCCCGGGCCAGGTAAGGTGGCACCCGGGGGATACCGTGCGTGAGGCCGCAAAGTGATATGGTGTGTTACAGGCTAGACCTGTGTGACTTAGGATCGGGGTCCTCACAAAATAGACGAGCAGTTGAAAAATTGGAAAGATTGCCCACTCCCCGGAAAGAAGCAAAAGGCGCCGAGCCGGGAAAGAAGCGAAAGGCGCCAGAGCCGCTGCTGAAGGTATGGAAAACGAGGTTTGTTTTCTGGGACTTGCCGTACTGGAAGATCCACCGTGTGCCTCACAGCCTTGATGTAATGCATATCACGAAGAACGTGTGCGAGAGTCTGCTTGGTACCCTGCTCAACATGCCAGAGAGGACCAAAGATGGGCCGAAAGCAAGGGCAGACTTGAAATCAATGGGCATCAGGCAGGAGCTTCACGCTATATATGATGATGATGATGAGGCGAAGCAGGACACGGAAAATCGTCGCAAAGGCAAAAAGGCCAAGAAGACCGGAAATGACTACCCTCCCGCGTGCTTCACTCTAAGTCAGGAGGAGATCGAGCAGTTTTTCACCTGCCTCGTAGGAGTAAATCTTCCTTACGGTTACGCGGGGAAGATAAGCAGATACCTAGACCCAGCGAAGCTGAAGTTTAGCGGGATGAATTCTCACGACTGTCACGTGCTGATGACGCAGATAGTTCCAGTTGCAATCCGTGGGATCATGGACGCGCATGTCCGTCAAACCCTATTTGGCCTATGCAACTTTTTCGACGTCATCTCTCGGAAGTCTGTTGGCGTGAGGCAACTCAGAAGGCTACAGGAAGAGATCGTGGTGATACTATGCGAGCTTGAGATGTACTTCCCGCCCGCATTCTTCGACGTTATGGTGCATCTTCTGGTCCATATCATGGACGATATCATCCAACTCGGGCCGACGTTCTTGCACAGCATGATGCCGTTCGAAAGGATGAATGGTGTCATCAAAGGATACGTTCGCAACATGTCACATCCAGATGGAAGCATAGCCAGGGGCTTTCTGACCGAAGAGTGCATCTCCTACTGCACGAATTATCTAGGCATCAAGAACCCCATTGGTCTGCCCGTCAACAGGCACCTCGGCAGGCTCGCTGGATGGGGTCACCGTGAGGGTCGCCGCGAAATGCATGTCGACTTCGAGGGTCGACTCGCCGACTTTGAAAGAGCAAACCTAGTCGCGCTAGAACACATAGACGTGGTCGATCCTTGGGTGGTAGAGCACAAAACCATTATTGAGAAGACGTACAATGACCGAGGCCAACAGAGGACGGACGGAGATATAATCAAAGAGCACAACTCATGTTTCACGCGTTGGTTCAAGCAGAAGCTTCTGTCGTACCCTTTACATGAGGATTCTTCCGTGGAAGAACAACTCATATTCGCCTTATCACAGGGCGCCGAGCACAACCTGATGACCTATGACGCGTACGATATCAACGGCTACACATTCTACACCGAGGCCAAGGACATGAAGAGCGATGGTTATCAGAACTCCGGGGTAACGATGGAATCCTACACCGGTAATGACAAGGACAAATACTACTGAAGGATCGAGGAGATCTGGGAGCTGAGCTACGCTGGAGAGAAGGTCCCGATGTTCCGTGTCAGATGGGCCAAGAGCGTCCTAAAAGAAGACCGGTATTTCACCACCATGGTTATACTCGAAGCCAAATCCAAGACCGCGGGCGCAAACGTCACCGCGAAAAATGAGCCATGGGTACTGACTTCCCAAGTTGACCAATGCTTCTTCATTACCGACCCGTCAAAGCCCAGTCATCTTGTCGTGAGGAGAGGCAAAAGGAAGATCATCGGAATGGATGGAGTAGCCAATGGGCAAGACTTCGACAAGTACGGCGACCCAAGGATCAAACATGACGACGATGATGAAGTAGCATCATACACCACAAGAAGAAGGAGGACCACCCTACCTAAAGGACGTCTGTTCCACAGAAGAACTCCATTTGCGAAAAAGAAGGGCAAGAAGATTGTGAACAGATAGCTAGCTAAGATCGATTGTATTTAAATCGTAGCCTTCATTTCTTGATTGTATTTCATGGGCACTTTTTGAACTCTTGAATGTTTTTAAATTTCATGGACACTCGATCTCGATCCCCCTCCATCTCGATCGCTATCCCACCTCGCCAGATCCGGTCCCCCTCGCCGCCGAGCACCCCCTGCTCCACCGGCCGCCGCCGCCGACCCCCGGCACCCTCCCCTACTCAACCGCCGCCGACGACGCACCACACCCTCCCCCGCTCCACCGGCCGCCGCCGCCGACCCATGAACTCATGATATTTTCAAATAATAAATTTGATGATATTTTCATATTCATAAATATATTCCGATAGCAAATTTGATGATATTTTTAAAAAAATTATTACTGTTTTATAAAAAATATATTACTGTTATGATTTAAACAAGTTTGAACATATTTAAACACAAATAAGTATCAAACAACATTTTAAATGCATAAAAAATTGTGGAGCCTGGGAATCGAACCCAGGACCTCCTGGTGTGAGAACTGGGTGCTGACCAGTCGAGCTAGTAGAGGGGATTTGATGTGGAAGCGGTTTGGTGGAAGATAACCTGTTGGCTGGAACAGAAATCATAAAAAAATACTAATGGCGCACCAGGGGGAGATGCGCCATTAGTATGGATGTACTTATGGCGCACCAGGGGGGGTGCGCCATTAGTATTGATTCCCCTTCTATATTTCGTCCCCGGCCCTATTCCCTCTCTCTCCCTCGCCCTCGCCCTCGATCCCCTTCCCGTCTCCTCTCCCGACGCCGCTGCCCCGACGCCGCCGCCCCCCGTGCCCCCGCGCCCCCGTGCCCCCGACGCCGCTGCCCCCGCGCCCCCGGCGCCGCCGCCCCCGCTTACCCCGTCTACCACCTCCCTACCCCCGA
>LR738714.1:382493964-382533456 GCA_902687465.1 Secale cereale | reverse complement strand
TGCGGCTGCTCCGCTTCAACCTCGCCGCCGCCAGGTCCAGCACACCGTCACGGCCGGCCGGGAGAGGTAACCACTCCGCCTCCTCCTCCCCCTTCCTTCCTCCCCCTCCCTCCCTCCCTCCTTCCCCTACCTCCCGGCGAGCCCCTGCTGCGTGACCTTGATTTCTGGCAAGGGATGAGGCCTGCCAATTTGTTCTAGGATTTGGAATCTCCAGTCTGTTTTAGTTTGAACCCATCTGCTATTAGTTTTGTTTGCAAATCTACCCGACGTGTCTTCGCGTTGCGGGTGTGAATCTGTCCAAGGTCAAATCGAATTTTTAGCCCAATCTATCTAGGTTAAACCAAATTGGTATTTTTACTAGCCACCCTGTTTCCTACTTTTTTTCTACAAACTCGAACCTAAGTTAGGCCTTTACATTAATGGGTAATTCCTCGTGGTAATACTGATGCATAAAATTTGGTTTGGTATCGAATTGGCAACCTGTTTAAGTTGTTAGTTTATTTTGACATAGTCCTCGTAGAGCATTTTTTGTTTGCTCTGAACCTGTCTGTTATGTCAGTTTTCATGTGAGAACCTTGCTGTGCTAGTTTATCGCAATGCTTGCTGTTGTGATAACCGTAGTCCGACCCATTTATGTTGTATATCGAATTAATATTGCAACAGCAACAGCTTATCATTTGGAAGTAATAAAAACATGTTTCCTGGGTGCACTTGTTCAAACCTGGTGCTAGTGTAGGCCTTACATAATTATGAACTATGCTCATGGTCTCCATATGTAGGTCTGCATGATAATGATGTATGCATGAAACTTATCTGGTACCATGGATAGCTCAGACTTTGCAACATTAAAAAGGGAAGTATGCTCTGTTTATCTGAGCGCAAGATAAAATTTTCCCCTGGTGAACTATGTTCTTAAGCACCAGCTTTTAAATTTATGAGTAATGTTGATAATTACTGAAACTTGATATATTATATTTTTTTGCCCACTTAAGACTTGGATTAGATAGGAACTAGTGGATGTACTTTGTTGCATGATTTTTAAGGACAACATGATATTCTGCTACCCATGTTATCACCTTTTTATTTCAGTTCTGTTTACCTGCCAAGCATTAATACCTTCTGCAAAATTCGTGAACTGCGTATTTTAAACTGTGTTGAACTACCATTTGTCATGACAAAAATTATTGCCATGACAAGGAGTCAACCTCATCTTGTCATGTACTTTGGAGTTCCTTGATTATTGTGTCATTAATGAATGAGGTTGTTACTGTTTCAGACTGTGTTGAACTACATTCATATGCACGAATATGGGCCATCTGCACTTCATTGTCTTCTTTTTATTGTTTCCCTGCCACCTAATTGCCATTTGGTTTTGGTTTCCTGCTATAGTAGCACTCGTAGAATAGAAAGTAAAAGCATTGGTTTTGCATGTCAGCTATAGGAATCATGAGGGTCTAGAATCAGAGTTCGTTGTTTAGTATCTTTGGCCTTTCCAGCTGATCAACTTTGTGCTCTATGTGTAGGTCTCTTGAAAGAATCATCAAATTTATTGTCTGGCTACTACGGTTTGGTGGATTTCCTCAACCTCTTCCTCGGTTCTGGTGAGTCGATGGTCTCCTCCCTCTCTCTCCCTCTCTTGTTGTGCCCTGAGATTGGTTCGGCCATCGAGACATGGTTCTTGCATGATTCTCAAGCTAGGTTCTCTGGTATTGCTCTTTAGTATATGCATGGGTAGATGTGTTTCTTGCAGCTTGCTCGCATGGTTTTTAAGTTGTTACATGAAGTTGCACCGGTTCAGTTTGTCCAGCAAGTTGATTAATTGTAGCAAATAATGTATGTTCTCTCAAATATCTGGAGATGTCCGCATAATGCTTTGTCTTGCTACAAAAGCGGTCCTCTATAATTTCAATTCTGGTTTTTTATTGTTGTGCTACGAACAAGAGAAATTTCTAGCCGTCAGTTTCCAGTGCTAGTATTTAATTTTGCCTTGTCTGTTGCCAACTATTTTAAGCACTGTTGGTACGGCATGAACTGGACTTCTTGTGCCAAAATTTGTGAACTGCGTATTTTTACATTGAGAAAGACTTGTAAAGATGATGATTTTGCTAGTTTGCTGGGTTTTGTCTCCGACCATCGTGTCGTGATGATTTTGCAGGTACCCCGAGAGGCCCTTGAGTTTGCTGGAATGTTGATTAACTTCCATTCCGGCAAATTCGGGTACTCCATATGTCCTATTTTCAGCAAAGGTCATGCTGAAATTTTCCGTGAATTTTAGCATGACTTTGCTAAAAATAGGACATATGGGGTACTTGTGACTAATCCATGGGCCGGGGTATCTTAGTAGTTAATTAAGTAGGATCAAGTGCCCCTTTATTCTAGATGCATTAAACCATAGGCGGCAATAGAGCCAAGTGATTAGGCCCAACTTAGAATTCTCCTTCCCAGCTTAGCTTTTAGGATGCCTCGGTGTCGACAAACCATAAATTATAAAAACCTTGGCTTTTAGGGTGCCTCGGTGTCGATAAAAACCGAAATGATGAAAGCTTAGGCTTTTAGGGTGCCTCGGCGTCGAAAAACCCTCAATGATAAAAGCTTAGCTTTTAGGATGCCTCGGTGTCGACAAACCCTAAATGATGAGACCATGATCTTGTTCCTTGACAATAACCAACTTTTTGACCAAACTTTTTTACTATTTAGAGAGAAACATGGCCAACAACGATGAGGCCGGGGGTTCGGGCGGCAAGGCATTCTGGGAGTTGTCCCAGGAGATGGAGGAACAACCTCACTTGTATGAGGACGCCTCCTTCCCCACCGATCCTAAGACCACTGATGGTACCGCCGAGGATGACCCCACTGATGGTGCCACCGAGGATGCCACCACTGATGGTGTCGCCGAGGATGCCACCACTGATGATGGCGGCGCACGCACAGATGGCAGCCAACCGAAGAGGCAACGGAAGGACCGGCGCCCGACCGTGCTCCGCACCCTCAAGGAGGAAGTTAGAAGTGGACTCCGACGAGAATCCAACGGCGCCCGAACGAATAGTCAAGGGGTACTCGATTCAGCTCGGGTGCATTCTCTGGAGCACCGTCTCGATCAACACTGAGAACCTGAGGCATCCTGACCGAGGGAATTTGCGCAACCTTCTCTTCACGAAGCTGCATGAACGATACAAGTTCCCCGCTGAATTTGAAAACACAAGCCTCAAAGGGAATAAAGTGAACAATGCTGCCCTCACGAAGATGAGCAAGGCCCTGTCTACTTGGAAAAGCACGGTGAAGAGAATGATCGAGAAAGGTGAGAGTTTTGAGAAGATCAAGGAGAAAAATCCTTCGATCACCGAAGATGACTACAACGACTTCAAGATCAATTGCTCGAGCACCGCAAACTCTGAATCAAGTCAGTGGGGGAAGGAAATGCGGGAGCTGAACTTAGGGGAACACACACTCGGTCCCGGCGGTTACAGAGTGGTGGAGCCTATTTGGGACAAGGAGGAGGCGGACTGTGCCGAGCAAGGCCTACCGCCCCTCTTCGATAAATACGGTGACAAGCAGACCAGGAACTTTGTCAGGGCCCAGTACAAGAAGGACCCGAAAAGAAAGGAGCTTACCACGGATCCGAAGACCAGGGCGCTTGAGCTTGTTCTGGTAAGAAATACACCCCCGCGTAATTAGCTCCATATGGTTGCATTCTAATTAATGAAGCCAAATTTCTAAATGGTTCACATTCCTTCCGCAGGCGACTGAAAGCAATAGCGCGGGGTCGACTAAGAGCAACCCTTGGGACACCACTCTAAATAGGGAGTTGAATGTAATGAAGAACAAGGATAGGCTCAATAAGCCGACGTCAGCTGGTCGTGTGGCCGGCAAAGGCTTGTCGACAAAATGGTCGTCATACTATAACGCTGGTGGGCGAAAGGAGAAAAAGACCAGCTCGGAAAGCCAGGCGCGCGAGGTTCAAGAACTCAAGGCACAGGTGGCGCGGATTCCGGAGATTGTCCAAGAGCAAGTGCAACAACAACTCGGAGCGACGATCACCGCCATTGTGCCTACCTTGATCGAGGGGTTGAGGGTGTGGATTGCAGGCGGCCAACAGGGGCCGCCCCCAATTCCTAGCTTCACGGCGAGCAACTCGCATAAAGCGATGGCGGGGCCATTGGTGTCTCCGGCGGAGGCGGCATTGGTGTCTCCGACGCCGGCACGGGAGCATAATGCACCCGGGTGTACGCCGGTCGGCACCTCTGCAGCAAGCGGCCCCTCCGTCAACTGCATGCCCGCCGTTGGCGGTGCCTCGACATTAGCCGAGCTCGACGCCATCATCACGGTAACTAATTAAGCCTCTCTTGGCCGAGGACTTCATCTCCTTGCCTTTGACTGGGCATCCCTGACGCCCTACATGTTTTCGCAGGGCGCCGCCGACGTTCCGTGCACTCTCCTGCACTTCATGAACAACGAGTTGGTCGATGTCGCCAAGGGCAAAATCGTTCAATCGGGTAACCCCGTGTTCCACGGTACCCAGATGCCACCCAACTTGTTTAGGGTTCAACTGGTTTGGGTGCTGCCAGGCTGCGACGAGTTGTTACCTCCGATTCGACCCGTCGGGGCCGACGATGATGACGTGATGACCCTCAGTGCCTGCCTGAGCTGGCCCCTGCTTTGGCCGAAGAGCCAGATTCGTTTGGGGGCGGGGGACACCACCCCAAAGACAACACCGCCAGTCGTGTCGGCGCCAAGTCGGCCCCATGGCAAGACCGCCGCAACGGTGCCGGACATCCCTATGCCACTGGATCCAAACATGCATATGGCACAGGATCAGAACAACGATGACGACGATGCATTTGCCAACGTAGATTAGTACTTTGCCGATCATGGGTACGGTGGCGACTTCATGGGGCCTCCTTCTCAAGAACCGAACCCAACAAAAGACGTGCATGATCTAGCTGGTACCGTGGAGAAGCCAAGTTGCAACAGGCGTCGTCTGCCGTTCAGCTCTCAGGAGACGCCTCCAGCTGCCCACTTCACCGAGCCTCTAATAGGCGAGGTGCAAAATATTATCAGCCCCAACACACTCAAGAAGGCGGTCTGTGAGCAGAACTCGGTCCCATTACAGGAGAAGAAGAAGGCACGCAAAAGAAAGACTAACAAGGGTGCGAGCCAGCCGGCACCGAGTACGATCCGTGCTCAGGATGGGCCACCTTCACCTGAGGATGTAATGAGGAGGGTGCATGCGGCGGGTAGGCCGATGCTACCGAGAAATATGCTCGATGCTGCAACCGGTGCTATGCGGAGTCTGCATGACATTGTTCTTTCTTTGGAGAAGCGGCATCTCAGAGAGAAGGATGTGGCATACCCAGTTTTCACGGCCAAGGTGCCAGAGGGCAATGGCTTTGTGGATAACCTCATCGGGGGTACGATCGTCCTGCGGTTTGATGACATCTACGCTATGTTGAACCTTCATCCGCTGCACTACACCTTCATTCGGCTATTTTCGCTGAGTATGGAGATGCGGATCATTCGCGACAAGACCCCGGACATCGTGATAGTCGACCCCTTCTACATGCGTGCCAAGATCTTGGGCAGCGCTGGGGACCGGCAAGTCGCGAGTTCTTACCTCGAAGGCGTCATTCTGGCAAACTGAGATAAGGATAACTTCCTCGTGCCTTACTTTCCCGAGTAAGTCCTCCCCTCAACCGCCCCGTAACATATGAATTCTTAGATTTCGATAGTTTTGCTTTTAACATTCCGTGGTTTCTGCAGTGACACACATTGCACGCTCATCCTCCTAAGCCCCAAATATTCCATGGCCACGTATTTCGACTCGGACCGTCAGTCGAACGTAGACTACACAAATGTCAAGAAGGTTCTTGATGATGTTCTCCCCGGCTACGCCAAATCTGGAGGCCCCTTCACCAGGCCTATTCGTAAGTACGACAAGCACGTGTTCTCCCACAATACGATGTTCGGCGCCGTCAAGCAGCTGCCTGGCGGTCAGAAGGGTGCCTACTACGCCATCCATAACATGCAGGCGATCGTACGGGACCATCATCAACTTCTGCTACCGAGTAAACTCAAAGATTGGGCCGCGAGCGTGTCGGCAATCCAGGACACGGACATCAGAGAAGAATTCTTTCGCATCTAGTCGGAGTTTGTGGAAATCATCCATCAAGATGTCCTTCGTACCTCGGGGCAGTTCTACCTCAGAAATCAACCGTCCAACAGTGACATCGACACAATTCTACATATGCAGGCTGACAACGCCCGTGATTTCATGACTCCCACGATAGACGGCGGCTTCATCCACGCTCCGGTCCCTTGAGTCGAGTCGAAAGTAGTGATGTTGTGTCTAGTTCTGAAACATCGATTGGCTCATGTTGTAATTAAACTTGAATGAACTTGTAGTATGTCTCTTTGGTTTCGAGAGTCGTTCAACTTAGATGTAATCGATGCTATTAATGTCTTGCTTTTCTCTTCCGATCGTTCTGTTGCATACTTATATATTGCTTATGTATTGTATGTGAATTGGTACTAACGTTTCGTTTGGCTAGTGCATAGCGATGCCGTCGTATGTCGTGTACAAGGGTAAGGTTCCCGGAGTCTACGACGACTGGGAGGAGTGTCGAAGACAGGTTCACCGATTCAGCGGTAACAGTTACAAAGGGTACACAACTAGGGCCGAGGCGGAATCTAGATACGCCCGCTATCTAGCGGAAGAGGGGAGGGAGCGTTGGAGGAACCGAATGAAGACGAGTTTCATCGTGATGATGCTCATCCTGATGACCGCAGCTCTCTTCTATGTGATGGTAGTTTAGATGATCGATATCGACTTGTAATGTAAAGACAAACTTGCTACTCGCGGTCTCGAGACTTGTAATATAATGTTCTATCTTTGTTCGGTCTTTTCAATTCGGAGACTAATATGATGAATTGTATTCGGAGACTAATATGATGAATTGTATTCAGAGACTAATCTTCTATTGTATTCGATGAATCTATTGTTCATGTGTGCTGTCTATATTCTGTCCAATAATACATTTTGTAACCTGTGCAAAAAACAGAAAATTAAAAAATAAATAAATAACCTAATATTCATACTAATGGCGCATCACATCACAGTGCGCCATTAGTATGCCAAAGGATACTAATGGCGCATCATTAAGCAGTGCGCCATTAGTATGCCAAAGTTACTAATGGCGCATCTTCCAGTTGTGCGCCATTAGTATGCCAAAGCACCTGGCTATACATGGCGCCCTGGGAGGCATACTAATGGCGCACCGCTGTATATACTAATGGCGCATCTGAGGTGTGCCATTAGTATACCAGATACTAATGGCGCACCAGAGGTGCGCCATTAGTAAAATATACTAATGGTGTGGCACTAATGGCACACCACTAATGCGCCATTAATGGCCAAAATAGGTGCCCCATTAGTAGGCCTTTTCCTAGTAGTGCACGCTGGCGTCTGGATCTGCTTCTTCCCTTGATGTGGTGCTTGAGGAGTCCTCCATTACCAGGGAGGAGGACTACTCAGAGGTCCAACCTTTCCTGTCGAGCACCCACAATGAGCAAGGCCCGACGCGGATCTGGGCCGGATCCTCCATGGCACGGACCTTATCAAAGTCATGCTACCCCTTCTTCCTCCACAACATCTCCGTGGGGCTCTGGACCCCTTTCTCCAAGTTCTTCTACGCCATCCTGGAACATTACCAGGTGAACGCTCTCCACATCCAACCTCGCTCCATCTTCTTCATGCCGCTCTTTGCCTTTTACTGTGAGGCGCTCGTGGGGGTGAGGCCGACCGTCGCCCTCTTCTGCCACTTCTTCTCCATGCGCTAGTACGACGATGGCCCATGCTCGGGCTGCATTTCCTTCGTCTTCCAGCACCAGGGCTGTCAACTGATGACGGTCGGGAAGAAGATAGAGTCCCACCAGAAGAGGGGGGTCTACCTGGACGCCCAGCATGTACATCCTCTGCTGGCGTTGCCTACTGCCCGTCCGGAGAAGCGCGCTGGCTGGAGCCACGCGGAGCTCACCGACCCCCTTGTCGGGCCTGTCCTGGCAAAGATTGAGGCCGACCTGAGCTCGAGGCTCGAAGGGGGCCAGATCGTGAAGGATTTCTTGAGGCAGCGTCTGGCTCCGCTGCAGGCTCATTCGCGCCCCATGTGGGAGCTGATGGGCGACGACGACAGGCTCTAGTTGCACCTAGGGGTGCTGGCCGAGGACGATCTGGACTTCACCTCAAGAACCCTCCTGGGGATGGTTCCGGAGGATCTCCCTGGGGCCTACCTGCCGCTGTACAGCCGCCCTGACAAGGCCGAGCTATTGAAGGCCGTGTCGGATTTTGGTGCTCCGCCCACGTTCGACGTGTCTTCTCGTGCTAACGAGAGCGATGAGGGGGGCTCGCAGGATACCCTGGACGACGAGGGGGAGTCCTCCGAGGCGTTTGCCGGAGTAATGACGCCTGGCGCAGGTGCCACCGGACGGTCCCAGATGACCCCTCCATGTCGATCCGGATGCGCTGCGTCCGGGGGAAGCAAGGTGGCGACTCCGTCGAAGAGTACCATGCTAGCGAACCTGTTGACCGCGGCCGCGCCCAGGACTGTGGCCTCACGCCTCGCCCAGGCCCGGCTATTGGCACGCTAGCGGCTGCGGCTGACCTGCTGGTGAAGAGGAGGGCGCGCCTCGCCTCCGACGAGTAAGTTTGCAAATTCTCACTCATCCATAGTTGTCGTTTCCCTGATGTGCTTCCCCTGACATAGCAGACTGGGAGGTGTGATGAAGAAGGCGAAGGGGGAGGTCACACTGCGGTGCCTTGCTCCTCCGGCTGCCTACGCGACTTCGGGGAAGGATGCCGCGGTGCTGGGTGCCCCGGTCGCCCGGGCCACCGAGCGTGCGGCGATGGTGTCGCTCGAGGACATCCCCGCCTCCGGCGAGGTTGCGGTGGCTTCTGCTCCGGCTGCTCTGGCGAGGGGGGCTGGTGCCTCCGAGCCCCTGGTTGAGCAGTCGGTCTTGTTGGTGCCCGCGCATCAGCCGGCGCAGCCTCGTCCTGAGGCCTTGGAGGCTGCCTCCGCCGCTGTCGGGACCCCGATCCTAAGTCACACCAATCTAGCATGTAACACACCATATCACTTTCCGGCCTCACGCACGGTATCCCCACGGGTGCCACCTTACCTGGCCCGGGACCGTTTGCGCATTTTGGCTCACGTATATGATAGTGTCGCTAGCATCCATATGACAGAGAACCCGGGCCGACATGACCAGTTATAAACCAAAAGTGGCACTAAATTACAGAGACAGGCATCCATGACCTAGCAACGAACGTGTCGGTCATCAACGTATGAACCCAAGTCGTAGCAAGCTACAAGGACTTAAAGGAACAACGCGTGACATTTCCCCTAAGGGACAGACACAGGAACGAAGAAGGACACATGCCGGTCAGCCTAAGTGTTCCGGAGCAGTAGCAAGCTACCAAGGCTCAGTGGAAAACACTTGGAGACATTTCCCTGTAAGATAGGCTACCAAGGGTAAACAACTAGGTGTCGGATCCCACACAGACCAAGCATTTCAATATCATACACGCAATATGCTCAATATGTGCAAATACAACATGGCATCACAACAAGACTCTAATAAACAAAGTATTTATTCATTAGGCTCCGAGGAGCCAAGTATTACAAGCATGGGTATCATGACCCAACATTCAGAGCATACAAGCAACAAGCGGAAACACTACATGTCTGAGTACAGACATCTACAAATGAAAAAGGATGAAGAGCCTGACTATCTACAACACTCGTCCAAGATCGTAGCTGAGGTACAAGCTACTTGTCGAAGTCCAAGCGGAACTACTAGTGAGACATCAATCCTATCTGCAAAACATAAATTAAGAAAACATGAGTACAAAGGTACTCAGCAAGACTTACATCAGATCCTATCATACATGCACATGTATCAAGAAGGCAAAGTGGGGTTTAGTTGCAGCAAACCAGCTTTGACTCAGTGGCTATCCTATTCTACGATTGCTGGTAACTCTTTGAGGTGGCGCACACGAGTCCACTAAGCACCACACAATACACCACTATGGATTCATTCCCGTCTCCCTACGAGAAGGCCATCCATAGTACTCACACTTGTCTTGAGTATTTTAGAGTATCCACTTCAAGTTGTCTATGTACCACGTAAGCATCTAAGAAGTCCATATCCGCGGACCCGGCTATTCGAATAGATTATGTTAACCCTGCAGGGGTGTACTTCTTCACACACGCTCTCGCCACTTACCGCCAGGTACATGTCGTGTATCTCGGCAACCTTCAAGCGGAAGCCTGGCGAGGGTGTCGGCCACGACCTGACTGACCACACAAGTCTCTCGTCCAGGTTTATCGCCTATTCGGGTTCCGTCCGCAAGGGAGTCCGGCCGAGGTTTCCATCACGGACCCAAATGATGTGTACATGGTTCCCGAGCACACCATCCGGGTGCCACTCGGTACACCGGGCCACGTGTGCCTAGTCTGTCCCAAGCCCACCCTGCCGGGTGCCACCTGGTAGAGAAATAACACTACCTACAAATGCCAGAAACTAGTTGCAACTCCTTGACAGAGATCATGTTGATTAATAAGTCGAGAGGGGTCGAGTTACCGGAACCCAATGTGTGGTAGTAACTAGTCATTGGACAACATACTCGGAACTCAGTTCTTAGGGACGGTTCCAATGAGACAACCCACCATGTACTCCTACATGGCCTCTCACCACTACCTTTACCAAATCGTGTTCACACACTTAACCCTCAGCATCAGAACATATCATTTCACTCCAATTCATTCCCGATGAATTATACCTGACACACTCTAAGCAATAGCAAGCAAGGCATGGTAAGATCACAACATGGCTTCAATCAACTCCTACACATGCTAGTGGGTTTCAACTATTTACTGTGGAAAGACAGGTCATGCAGAGGAATGGGTTCAACTACCGCAGCATAAAGTAGCAGGTGAAATCGTTGTTGTCCTAATGCAATAACAGGGAGCAGGAGCGAGAGAGTAGGATTGTATCGGAATGAACAAAGGGGTTTGCTTGCCTGGTAAAACAACGTGCTGAACACTGCTCCTCTGACAGGTACTCTGGATCGGTCTCCGGAGCTGGACCTATCGAGAAGAACGGTGCCGACAATCAAACACAAGCATATGCAACAATATGATGCATGAATATGGCATGAAGTTATGATGTTGTTTGGGCTAGTGCAACTAGCATTCAATTTGAAAGAAGTCCATTTGAACCAAGGGTTCAAATGCAATTTTAAAATAAGCATTCTAAAAGCCAAATATGTGTTTTTAAGTAAACAGTAGGTTTAACTTCATTTGTCATGCATGAAAATGGTACAGACGGATAGATTGAATTTTTCTGATAATTTTTCATATATAAATTATTTCATTCTGAGCTACGGTTGAATTTCTGTGATTTTTTGAAGTTTAGGCCAAATTCTGAAATAAATAAATCATTTAAGATTTATTTAAAAACCAGAACTGGATTACTGCGTCAGCATGACACAGGCATGACGTCAGCAGGTCAAAGGGGCTGTCCAAAGTCAAACCTGACAGTGGGGTCCACTGGTCAGTGACTCAGTTAATTAACTGAGTTAATTAACTCTAAATTAATCCTAACATAAATAATTAGCAGGGGTGGGCCCACATGTCAGTGGCTAAACTAATTAACAAAACTTAATTAATTTAACTAAAAGGTCAACTAACTAAAGGGTGGGGGCCCACCTGTCATTGACACAGGGGTCAAAGCACGCCGGTCAGCGGTCAAATCCCACCGGCGGCTCGACGCCGGCGACCACAGACGCGGCGGAGGGGCACGGAAATGCCGCTCCGGCGGTCATTTGGGCAGCGGAGGTCATCTACGGGGAGCTGAAGCTCACCCGCATCCATCCCAGCCATCGGTAGCAGCTGGGGTGGCCGGAGCTCGCCGGAAACGAGCTCGCGGCGGCGCCGGAGTTCGGCCCTCGTCGGGTCTGGGGCTACAGGGCACGGGGAGACCTACGGATGGGCGCTACGGGCTCCTGGTGATACGGCGGATGCGGTGGCGTGCTCCGCTTGGAGTTTGGGTGGCTGTGGCCACGGCGGCGGCATCGCCGGCGGCGGTGAGGTCGGGCAACTGCGGTGACAGGGGCTAGAGGCCGCAGACGACGGCGAGGATAGGGGGAAAGAACCGGGGGCTCACCACGGTTCTGCTGGGTAGGTTAGCGGGCTCGGGGAGGCGCTGAAGGCGGCGAATCGTCGGCGGCGACCGTCGGGGCAGAGGAAGAAGACGACGGCGTTTACGGTGTTCCAGGGCACCCGGCGTCCTGTGGCTCGACGGAGAGGACGAGGGTGAAGTGGCGGAGCTCTCTAGCTACTCGGTGGGGCAAGGGGTAGCCTGTGGCTACGGCTGCGGCGATCGACGACGACGGCGGCGTTCGGGCGCTGCGAGAGAGAGCGAGGGAGAGAAGGGGAGAGGGCTAGGAGAGTGCGAGAGGGTCGGGGGGGAGGTGCGTGGCGCCTCCAGAAGCGGCTAGGCGGCGAGGGGATGGCAGGCAGGCAGCTCGCGTGGCGCTCCGGCCGTGCGCGCGCGCCGGCCACACGCTCGGCCTCCTATCGTCGGGGAAGACGACAGGGAAAAGCTCGGTGGGCTGGGCTGCCAGCTGGGCCGGCCCAGTGCGAGGCCAGCAGGTGGCCCAGGTAAGCTCTATCCTTTTATTTATTTCTGTTTTCTAATTTTCTGACATTTGTTTTGATTTAACAACTAAATTAAATCAATTATTTCTTCTTACATATTTATTTTGCAGGGACCTAGAAATTAACCCAAGCCCCAAAAAAATAAACAACCAGAATTTTGGACATATATAAAATATATAATATATATATATCCAATGCAAATAACTATTGCCTTAATTCCAAATGCCCAAATAAATACTTATGAGCTCCTAATAATATTGGCTTGATTTTTATCTCTGACCAATATTTTTAGTGGGCCACATGAACATTTTCTTGGACCTTTTTGGAGCAACTTTTATTTGGGTCATTTTCAAAAGGGTTTCTGAGGGTTTCACAAGTCCTCATTTCAATTTCATTTGAAAATTTAAACATGATGCAACAACAAGGCTAACCTAGTGCATACCGGAACTAGGGTTGTGACAACTCGCCTCCACTCGAAAGAATCTCGTCCCGAGATTCAGGAGTAGGCGGAAAGAAGGTGGGGTACTCCAGTCGGAGACGATCTTCTCGCTCCCAAGTAGCTTCTCTCTCGGAATGATGAGACCACTGAACTTTGAGAAACTTGATGTTATGACGTCGAGTGACACGCTCTGCTTGATCCAGAATGTGAACGGGATACTGTCGGTATGTGAGGTTATCTTGGAGATCAAGCGTTTCGTGGTCCACTCCGCGGATGGAATCCGAGAAGCAACGCCGGAGTTGAGAGACGTGGAAGACATCATGAACTCGAGAAAGATGTGGGGGTAGTTCCAATTGGTAGGCAACCTCTCCTCATTTAGCAAGAATGCGAAAAGGACCAATGTAACGAGGAGTCAACTTGCCCTTGATACCGAAACGATGGGTACCCTTCAAAGGAGTAACCCGAAGATAAGCTTTGTCACCAACTTCATAAGCCACTTCCTTATGATGACGATCATATTGGCTCTTTTGACGAGACTGGGCTGTTTTCAAATTCTCACGAATGATATGAACTTGCTCTTCTGCTTCCTGGATCATATCCGGTCCAAAGAATTGTCTTTCACCGGTTTCTGACCAGTTCAAAGGTGTTCGACATCTTCGTCCATAGAGTATCTCAAAAGGAGCTTGTTTGAGACTAGATTGATAGCTATTGTTATAAGCAAACTCGGCGAAAGGAAGACATTTCTCCCAATCCATACCGAATGAGATAACGCAAGCTCTAAGCATGTCTTCGAGAATTTGGTTAACCCGTTCCACTTGACCACTTGACTGAGGGTGGAAAGCGGTACTGAAAGAAAGATGGGTGCCCATGGCAGTCTGGAAACTCTCCCAGAAATGAGAAGTGAAAAGACTACCACAGTCTGAATTGATCTCTAGTGGGACACCATGAAGTGACACTATTCGAGAAATATACAAGTCAGCAAGCTGACTGGCAGTGATACTCTCTCGAACAGGTAGGAAGTGAGCCACTTTGGAGAGACGATCAATGACTACGAAGATAGCATTATTCCCTCTCTTGGTCCTGGGAAAGCGGGTGATGAAGTCCATACCAACTTTATCCCATTTCCACTCAGGAATAGCTAGAGGCTGAAGGGTGCCAGCAGGTCTTTGATGTTCTGCCTTAACGCGACGACAAACGTCACATTTAGCAATGAACTCAACAATTTCTCTCTTCATCCTAGTCCACCAGAACCTCTGGCGTAGGTCCTGATACATCTTAGTACTACCGGGATGAATCGTGAGAGGAGATTCATGAGCCTCCTTAAGGATCAATTGCCGAAGATGTTGCTTCTTGGGAACCACCAGCCGGCTTTGGAAGAGAACAACACCTCGATCATCCATAGAGAAACATCCACCAACTCCCTTTTTAATGTTTCTCTTGATCCGGGTAATTCCGGTATCATGCTTTTGGGCTTCTATGATATGATCCACAAGAGTAGGTTTCGCCACCAAAGTTGAAAGGAATCCGTGAGGAGCAATGTGAAGGTTAAGCTTACATAGTTCCTTATGGAGAAGTGGTTGGCCCTGCTGCAACATGAGATTGTTGCAATAGGTCTTACGACTTAGCGCATCAGCCATGACATTTCCCTTGCCTGGGGTGTAGGTAATTCCTAAGTCGTAGTCTCAGATCAACTCTAACCAACGTCTTTGCCTAAGGTTCAAATCTGGTTGGGTGAAGATATACTTGAGACTTTGGTGATCGGTGTAGATCTCGCAACGATTACCAAGGAGGTAATGTCGCCAGGTCTTAAGTGCATAGACCACAGCTGCAAGCTCTAGATCATGTGTAGGATAATTTTCCTCATGTGGATGCAACTTTCGAGATGCATGGGCAATCACACGACGATCCTGCATAAGAATGCAACCTAGTCCCTGTCGTGAGGCATCACAGTAGATAACAAAGTCCTTAGTGAAATCCGGTGGCACAAGTATGGGAGCAGAGGTCAGGCGTCTTTTCAGTTCCTGAAAACTGTGCTCACACTGTGGGGACCACTCAAACTTTTTATCTTTCTTAAGAAGTTCCGTGAGAGGTTTGGCCACTTTCGAGAAGTTTTCAACAAAGCGGCGACAATAGCTGGCTAGACCAAGGAAACTCCTAACTTGTTTAACTGTTTCAGGCGGAGTCCAATCAAGAACGGCCTGAACTCTCTCAGGATTGACAGCAATGCCCTTCCCTGAGATTACGTGGCCGAGATAGGTCACTTCTGGCAACCAAAATTCGCACTTGGAGAACTTGGCATAAAGGCGGTGCTCTCTGAGTTTTTCTAGAACAAGTCTAAGATGTTCGGCATGCTCTTCCTCGTTCTTCGAGTAAATAAGAATATCATCGAGGTAAACCACGACGAACTGATCCAAATACTACATGAAGATCGAGTTCATCAAGCGGGAGAAAGTGGCTGGAGCATTGGTTAGACCAAAAGACATGACGGTATACTCCTACTGGCCATAACGAGTGACAAAAGCCGTCTTAGGAATGTCTCCGTTTTTAATTTTGATTTGATGGTAGCCTAACCTCAAATCCATTTTGGAGAAGACTGAGGATCCAGCGAGCTGATCATACAGGTCGTTGATCCTGGGGAGCGGATACTTGTTCTTTATCGTGACCAAATTAATGGGACGATAATCTACAACCATCCGTTCCGTGCCATCCTTCTTCTTGACGAAGAGGACGGGACAAGCCCAAGGAGAAGAACTAGGACGAATAAAACCCTTTTGCAAGGACTCATCAAGTTGTTTCTTAAGCTCAGCTAGTTCTAGGGGTGCCATTTTGTAGGGTCTCCTAGAAATTGGAACAGTTCCTGGGATAAGATCTATGACGAACTCTACATCCCTATCAGGTGGAACACCTGATAGTTCTTCTGGAAAGACATCCGGAAAGTCTCGGACTACCGGGATATCTTCAAGGTCTGGGAGAGGGCTGGCATTAAGAGAATAGAGTTGACGCTTTGCAACTCTAGTGGAGACAGTGACTATCTTGCCAGATGGGTGTGTAAGCTGAACAGACCTAGTGTAACAATCGATCTTGGCATGATGAGCTGTCATCCAGTCCATACCCAAAATGATGTTAATATCTGAAGACTTGAGGGCTATGAGTGAAGCATGGAATACAAGTCTGTCAACAAGGATTCCATTACCATGGCTTATTCTGGTAGTTTGCCATCTAGACCCCGGGGTTTGGATTTCAAGCGGAGTTGGCATGTCCCAAAATGACATGTCGTGCAAACGAGCATAGCCTTCAGAGATAAAGGAGTGAGATGCTCCGGTATCGAACAGAACCGAAGCCGGATGGCAATTGACAAGGAGTGTACCAAGAACGACATTTGGATCATCATTAGCGTCTTTAGCTGAGACGTGATGCACACGTCCATGTTTAGTGGGAGCTAGATTGGCAATGATAGTCTTGCGTGGTGGCTTACTACGAAGAACGGACTTCTCGGCCTGGGGTGGAGCAAGACTGGCCTGAGAACAGTCACGTGCATAGTGTCCTGGCTTTCCGCATGTAAAGCAAGTCCCTGAGGTAGGTCGTGGACCCGCATTGACAAGCGGTTTGCCAATAGGCTGGGGTGGAGCATAAGACTGAGCTGGATAAGGTACCACACAAGATGGCCTTGGAGGATAAGTGGGTGGAAGGACAGAGTTCGGAACCCAAATCCGGCGCTTCTGAGAACTAGAACCGGAAGAAGATCCCAAATCAAGGGTGTGCTTGCGAGACTCCTCGTAAGTGAGTTGAGCTGTCTCTGCATTGATGGCCTTGTTCACAAGAGCCTGGAATGTGTTGCAATGATGCAAGTGGAGATCACGACGCAGTTTGGGGTTGAGACCCTTCCGGAACCTAGCCTGCTTCTTGGCGTCCGTGGACACTTCTTCTGTAGCATAGCGGGCGAGGTTCTCAAACTCTCGACTATAAGCATCAACAGCCATCTTAGCCTGTGTAAGACTACAGAACTCTTCTCTCTTACGATCGATAAGGGCTTGAGGAATATGATGCTCACGAAAAGCCTCGGTGAAAACTCTCCAGGTAGGAATCTGGCCAGCTGGAATCATGGCCTCATAGTTCTGCCACCACAGACTAGCAGGACCTTCCAGGTGATAAGTGGCATAGATGACCTTGTCATCTTCAGCTACGTTTGCAGAACGCAGCTTGTGAGTGATACTACGGAGCTAGTCATCTGCGTCGAGTGGCTCAATGGGATGATGGAAGGTGGGTGGTTTCAGACGAATGAAGTCATGGATGGTTGCCGATTCCTTGCACTGATGTGCGGTGTTCTCCTCAATACGTGCCAACAAGCGGTTAGACTCACGCTTGTTTCTCTCCATCTCTATCATTAACTCCGCCAACGAAGGCTGGTCGGGAGGATCCTCCTTATCCCTACCACCTCCGTGGTTCTGTCTACGAGCAGCTGAGCTTCGCTTAACTGAAGACATCCTGAGAAGCGAAACCAAAAACGGAAACATCAACAACTATAGGATGCATAAGGTAGAACAAGAAATTAGTATCTCTCGAACTACTAGGATAATTCCGGCAGCATAACGGCAGTAAAATGCTCAGAATGAGACATCCTACCAGAAAAGGGTAGTACAACATCTCAACATCATCACTCAAGGTACTGTGTTAGTACTAATCAAACTAAACTGGAAGAACTAGATATGGGAGTAGGACTCTGATCAACCAATCCTAAGGGACTACGGAGTAGTAACTCGTGATCCTAATAGACGGAAAAGAAAGCCTAGTTCCTTAACCCCGTAGGAAAGGTAAGATGACTCAGATCAGAAGACATGAGGTAAAAGGAGTAAATAGAGCCTTACGTTCCCTTCCACAATCAATTCCCTTATATAACTAAGGAATTTCTAGACTCAAGTTCGACCATTTGGGCTTGGTAATCCTACAGGCAGTCAGGCTCTGATACCAACGCTGTCGGGACCCCGATCCTAAGTCACACCGATCTAGCATGTAACACACCATATCACTTTGCGTCCTCACGCACGGTATCCCCACGGGTGCCACCTTACCTGGCCCAGGACCGTTTGCGCATTTTGGCTCACGTATATGATAGTGTTGCTAGCATCCATATGACAGAGAACCCGGGCCGACATGACTAGTTATAAACCAAAAGTGGCACTAAATTACAGAGACATGCATCCATGACCCAGCAACGAACGTGTCGGTCATCAACGTATGAACCCAAGTCGTAGCAAGCTACAAGGACTTAAAGGAACAACGCGTGACATTTCCCCTAAGGGACAGACACAGGAACGAAGAAGGACACATGCCGGTCAGCCTAAGTGTTCCGGAGCAGTAGCAAGCTACCAAGGCTCAGTGGAAAACACTAGGAGACATTTCCCTGTAAGATAGGCTACCAAGGGTAAACAACTAGGTGTTGGATCCCACACATACCAAGCATTTCAATATCATACACGCAATATGCTCAATATGTGCAAATACAACATGGCATCACAACAAGACTCTAATAAACAAAGTATTTATTCATTAGGCTCAGAGGAGCCAAGTATTACAAGCATGGGTATCATGACCCAACATTCAGAGCATACAAGCAACAAGCAGAAGCACTACATGTCTGAGTACAGACATCTACAAATGAAAAAGGATGAAGAGCCTGACTATCTACAACACTCGTCCAAGATCGTAGCTGAGGTACAAGCTACTTGTCGAAGTCCAAGCGGAACTACTAGTGAGACATCAATCCTATCTGCAAAACATAAATTAAGCAAACATGAGTACAAAGGTACTCAGCAAGACTTACATCAGATCCTATCATACATGCACATGTATCAAGAAGGCAAAGTGGGGTTTAGTTGCAGCAAGCCAGCTTTGACTCAGTGGCTATCCTATTCTACGATTGCTGGTAACTCTTTGAGGTGGCGCACACGAGTCCACTAAGCACCACACAATACACCACTATGGATTCATTCCCGTCTCCCTACGAGAAGGCCATCCATAGTACTCACACTTGTCTTGAGTATTTTAGAGTATCCACTTCAAGTTGTCTATGTACCACGCAAGCATCTAAGAAGTCCATATCCGCGGACCCGGCTATTCGAATAGATTATGTTAACCCTGCAGGGGTGTACTTCTTCACACACGCTCTCGCCACTTACCGCCAGGTACACGTCGTGTATCTCGGCAACCTTCAAGCGGAAGCCTGGCGAGGGTGTCGGCCACGACCTGACTAACCACACAAGTCTCTCGTCTAGGTTTATCGCCTATTCGGGTTCCATCCGCAAGGGAGTCCGGCCGAGGTTTCAATCACGGACCCAAACGATGTGTATAGGGTTCCCGAGCCCACCATCCGGGTGCCACTCGGTACACCGGGCCACGTGTGCCTAGTATGTCCCAAGCCCACCCTGCCGGGTGCCACCTGGTAGAGAAATAACACTGCCTACAAACGCCAGAAACTAGTTGCAACTCCTGGAGAGAGATCATGTTGATTAATAAGTCGAGAGGGGTCGAGTTACCGGAACCCAATGTGTGGTAGTAACTAGTCATTGGACAACATAGTCGGAACTCAGTTCTTAGGGATGGTTCCAGTGAGACAACCCACCATGTACTCCTACATGGCCTCTCACCACTACCTTTACCAAATCGTGTTCACACACTTAACCCTCAGCATCAGAACATATCATTTCACTCCAATTCATTCCCGATGAATTAGACCTGACACACTCTAAGCAATAGCAAGCAAGGCATGGTATGATCACAACATGGCTTCAATCAACTCCTACACATGCTAGTGGGTTTCAACTATTTACTGTGGAAAGACAGGTCATGCAGAGGAATGGGTTCAACTACCGCAGCATAAAGTAGCAGGTGAAATCATTGTTGTCCTAATGCAATAACAGGGAGCAGGAGCGAGAGAGTAGGATTGTATCGGAATGAACAAAGGGGTTTGCTTGCCTGGTAAAACAACGTGCAGAACACTGCTCCTCTGACAGGTACTCTGGATCGGTCTCCGGAGCTGGACCTATCGAGAAGAACGGTGCCGACAATCAAACACAAGCATATGCAACAATATGATGCATGAATATGGCATGAAGTTATGATGTTGTTTGGGCTAGTGCAACTAGCATTCAATTTGAAAGAAGTCCATTTGAACCAAGGGTTCAGATGCAATTTTAAAATAAGCATTCTAAAAGCCAAATATGTGTTTTCAAGTAAACAGTAGGTTTAACTTCATTTTTCATGCATGAAAATTGTACAGATGGATAGATTGAATTTTTCTGATAATTTTTCATATATAAATTATTCATTCTGAGCTACGGTTGAATTTCTATGATTTTTTTAAGTTTAGGCCAAATTCTGAAATAAATAAATCATTTAAGATTTATTTAAAAACCAGAACTGGATTACTGCGTCAGCATGACACAGGCATGACGTCAGCAGGTCAAAGGGGCTGTCCAGAGTCAAACCTGACAGTGGGGTCCACTGGTCAGTAACTCAGTTAATTAACTAAGTTAATTAACTCTAAATTAATCCTAACGGAAATAATTAGCAGGGGTGGGCCCACATGTCAGTGGCTAAACTAATTAACAAAACTTAATTAATTTAACTAAAAGGTAAACTAACTAAAGGGTGGGGGCCCACCTGTCATTGACACAGGGGTCAAAGCACGCCGGTCAGCGGTCAAATCCCACCGGCGGCTCGACGCCGGCGACCACAGACGCGGCGGAGGGGCACGGAAATGCCGCTCCGGCGGTCATTTGGGCAGCGGAGGTCATCTACGGGGAGCTGAAGCTCACCCGCATCCATCCCAGCCAGCGGCAGCAGCTGGGGTGGCCGGAGCTCGCCGGAAACGAGCTCGCGGCGGCGCCGGAGTTCGGCCCTCGTCGGGTCTGGGGCTACAGGGCACGGGAAGACCTACGGATGGGCGCTACGGGCTCCTGGTGATACGGCGGATGCGGTGGCGTGCTCCGCTTGGAGTTTGGGTGGCTATGGCCACGGCGGCGGCATCGCCGGCGGCGGTGAGGTCGGGAAACTACGGTGGCAGGGGCTAGAGGCCGCAGACGACGGCGAGGATAGGGGGGAAAGAACCGGGGGCTCACCGCAGTTCTGCTGGGGAGGTTAGCGGGCTCGGGGAGGCGCTGAAGGCGGCGAATCGTCGGCGGCGACCGTTGGGGCAGAGGAAGAAGACGACGGCGTTTACGGTGTTCCAGGGCACCCGGCGTCCTGTGGCTCGACGGAGAGGGCGAGGGTGAAGTGGCGGAGCTCTCGGGCTACTCGGTGGGGCAAGGGGTGGCCTGTGGCTACGGCTGCGGCGATCGACGGCGACGGCGGCGTTCGGGAGCTGCGAGAGAGAGCGAGGGAGAGAAGGGGAGAGGGCCAGGAGAGTGCGAGAGGGTCGGGGGGGGAGGTGCGTGGCGCCTCCAGAAGCGGCTAGGCGGCGAGGGGAGGGCAGGCAGGCAGCTCGCGTGGCGCTCCGGCCGTGCGCGCGCGCCGACCACACGCTCGGCCTCCTATCGTCGGGGAAGACGACAGGGAAAAGCTCGGTGGGCTGGGCTGCCAGCTGGGCCGGCCCAGTGCCAGGCCAGCAGGTGGCCCAGGTAAGCTCTATTCTTTTATTTATTTCTGTTTTCTAATTTTCTGACATTTGTTTTGATTTAACAACTAAATTAAATCAATTATTTCTTCTGACATATTTATTTTGCAGGGACCTAGAAATTAACCCAAGCCCCCAAAAAATAAACAACCAGAATTTTGGACATATATAAAATATATAATATATATATATATCCAATGCAAATAACTATTGCATTAATTCCAAATGCCCAAATAAATACTTATGAGCTCCTAATAATATTGGCTTGATTTTTATCTCTGACCAATATTTTTAGAGGGCCACATGAACATTTTCTTGGACCTTTTTGGAGCAACTTTTATTTGGGTCATTTTCAAAAGGGTTTCTGAGGGTTTCACAAGTCCTCATTTCAATTTCATTTGAAAATTTAAACATGATGCAACAACAAGGCTAACCTAGTGCATACCAGAACTAGGGTTGTGACAGCCGCACTAGGTCGTCTTCGCGCCGATCTCCAAGATGGTGACGGCCACCTGACAGAAGGGCGCCTAGGGCTGATCCGTGGGTGGCTCCTGGCAGACGAATCTGCGCGGACCTCCTGGGATCATGCCTTAGTGTTTGCTGACAAGGGTCGAGAGGAAGCTGCAGTGGCCACACTGGCTCGTGACGCCGCGCAGGCTGATGATGCGTCCCTCGAGAAGCGCTATCTTGAGGCGGAGAGCGAGCTGGGGGCCCTCTGCGAGGAAGGCACCGGGCGCGCCCTGGAGCTCGAGAGGTTGGAGAAGGAGCTCGAGGCGCAGAAGACTGAGACGTCCCGGCTAGAACAGGAGCAGCTTGCTGACCATGCGGCCCTGGAGAAGCTGAGGGTTGAAGTCGAGGAGGCCAAGGCGACCAAAGCTGCTCGTGACAAGGACGAAGCCCTTGCGGCCTCGGCAGCGGTGTGTCCCGAGGCCCTTGCCGCCTTTGACCTCGAGGCCCGCCAGGGGCTGCATGCCGCCTACGGGGAAGGGTTCAGGGAACCGCTGGCCGCCCCGGAGAAGGGCCCCGGTGGGCTCCTTGCTGCGCTCGTTGAGTCCTTGCGTGATGTAGCTGCCGCAATTGGTCAGTTAGCCGATGTTGAGAGCCGTGCGCTACTTACCTTGGTCCTGACACGGGTGTGCAACTACCTATGTCTTCGCGACCCCACCCTCGACCTAGCCTTGCTGTCCGGGCCCGTGACCGAAGTCATGGAGGACACGGCTGCCGAGGCCTTGAGGGTGAAGGTCACGTCGCTGGTGGAGGCGTTCCTCCAGGATACTGTTACTGCAGCCGAGGAGGAGAAGACCGATGATGCTGCGCTTGGCAATGCCTGATCTGTTCTTGTTTAGTGAGATAAGTGTGAGTGCCTCGAGGAGGCGTAAGAACTTTGCTTGAATTTGAAAAACTTGGCATTATTGTAATAGTTTGATGATTGCCATGCTTGCTTCCTTTCATGTTTTCTTAGGTGCTCTGCGTCGGCAGGGCCCAACCCTGCGCATACCTCGACCGCCATTGAGCCTTCTAGATGACCAGGGTTAGCGTAGTAACTAGACTCGCCATTGAGCACTCCAGATGACCAGGGTTACCATAGTAACTAGACTCAAGGGATGAGGGGCTACGTGGCTAGTGAGGCCCTTGGGTAGCGATGCCCAAGGGTCCCCCTTGACGTTCAAGCGATCCCGTTTTCGTTCTACGTCGGCAGGGCCCAACCCCGTGCATACCTCAACCACCATTGAGCCCTCCGGATGACCGGGGTTATCGTCATAACTAGACTCAAGGGATGAGGGGCTACGTGGCCAGTTAGACCCCTGGGTCGCGATGCCCAAGGGTCCCCCTTGAGGTACGAATGACTCTCATGAAGGAGAATGAGCACAATACCTTGCCTACGAGCCTTCGCCTGGAATGGGGCTGGTGTCTTGGCACCTGGTAGGGTGGCGTCTGCCAGGCGCGACCTGAGCACAGCCCCCATGCCTAGCCCCCCTCGCGACACCCATCCAAGGAGAAGTTGTGAGCGTCATGAGCTGAAAAGATCCCTAAGGTTGGTGCGACCGCTGGGGGCCACCCTCAGTTGTTTATAACTAGCACGGAGCATAGAGATACCACATTTGCACGAAGTGTGGGCATAACCGCGCCTCGGTCGTAGCGGCCAGCGCGGAGCTTGGTGCTTCCACTGGTTCGTGGGCATAACCGCTCCTCGGTTGGATATGCCAACGCGGAGCTTGGTACTTCCACTGGACCGTGGGAGGGAGCCTCCCACTGGGAGAGAATCCAGGGCGTGTACAGCCCCGTCCTGACACGTGGCTTGCACGGTAGGATAGCCAAGTTGTATATGGGCCTTCTTCAGGACGAGCTGAACGACTCTGAGGAAGTTCTCGTGAGCTTACACATCACTCACGAGACCCTATCCTGAGGTGGGTTGCGCCCGAGTCTTCTTCTACAAAATGTGAAAATAGAGGTGTTGTGTCGAACTGCGCCGAGTGCATCTCTAGAGGGTATCGCATGAGAAGGCCGCAGCACCAGCGACCCCAAGAGGTCACTTTACGGGAATGGCTCGCGAGACAGAGCTCAGCCACTGGATTTGTCGACGCTGCAGGGATGGACCCAAGCACAGACATCGTGCCTAGTCTTCTCATGCAACAATCCAAAAGGAAAACAACCGCGTGCGGTTCTCGCTTGAGCGAGGTACCTGCCACGGGCCCCTACTTACCCATTCACGATTAGCCCATGCGAGAACAAGGCACCAAGGACCATGGGAGGTGATGACACGGGAATGGCTCGCGAGATAGAGCTCAGCCCTTGGGTTTATCGACGCTGCAGGGACGGACCCGAGCACAGACGTCGTGCCAGTTCTTAATCATTGGGCGGTCGCGAGTGGGCTCACAAGGGCTCATGACCTTAGTGGCGGTGAGGACGCCAAGCATGTAAATAATGCGAATGGAAAGAAACATCTAGCCTTGATCATGCAAAAAGGGAGATAACCGCGGGGGAACAGCCCCCAGTGGTCCGAGGTTGATGCAGCCCAAGAGGCGCCCTTGTTTGGATACCTGAAGTGTCACCTGATACTTGTCGAAGGAGAGTTGCGGTAGCTGAGATGCGAGCTGTGCGGGTATCTCCCGAGGATCGTCGGGCTCCTGAGGCCGAGGGGGTCCGGAGGCTCTTAGTGGTCGCGTGGGTTCAGCTCCCTCTCTGTCCGGACCGCCTGCCACTGAGCCTCCCGAGCCCCCAAGGCTCGCTGCGCAAGATGCTGGAACGCGGCAGCTGCGTTGCAAAATCCGAAGATTACGTAGACGCATCTGCAGGGGAGGGCCGTCCTCCGACCGACCGCCATCGGCCATAAGGGCTCCTGAGAGGCGGCTCGGTTGAGACCCGTGATGTCGATGCAAACGCGGAAACAGTCGCCTGGGCTGCGAGCAGGTGACTTGGGGTTGTGCGGTTACGCCCACCGTGGATGAGTCTTGCGTACTGAAGTTCCTCTGTAACTTGGTCGATGAAGTCCTCAGCCCCCAGCGCTGAACGGCTCACACTGGGCTCACAAAAACGTGCATCAAGATACGCTTGCAGGTGGTGCTCGAACACCTCCGTCGAGACGCCGGTCAGCCCAGAGACACTCCAGAAGAGAGCCTGCGAGCCCGTCATGAGAGGGGCGTCGAGCGCGCCTCCCTATGCGAAGGTGGAGGGCGCCTCGTCAGCAGGCGCAAGTCCTAAGGCCAGTCCGTCGGGAGCCCCTGCGTCATGAGGTCCGCTGACGGGTAGGTTCTTCTTCTTCTTGGGGGCGGTCTGCAGGGCGAGGACGGCTCCATCCTCATCGGATCATTCGACCGCCGCAGTCTGGTAGGCATGCTCCAGGGGACGCACTGCTTCCTTCTCGTCGGAGGTGATCGTGATGAGTCCACCGCTCCCGGGCATCTTGAGGATGTTGTAGCCGTGATGGGTCGCCGCCATGAACTTGGCGAGGGAAGGACACTCTAGGATGGCGTTGTACAGGAGGTAGATGTTGGTGACGTCGAAGTCGATGAGCTCTGTGTGGTAGTTGTCGCAGTCGCCAAAGGTGACGGGGAGGTGGACCTGCCCCATCGGGAGTGTAGAGCCATCCGTTACTCCGTAGAATGACTTGGTCGGGTGGAGCTGATCGTAGGGAACCTGGAGCGTCTCAAAGGTCTGGACGGAGAGGACGTTGAGCCCTGCTCCGCCGTCGATGAGGGTCTTGGTCACGAGGAAGTTGCTGATGGTCGGTGTACAAAGCATCGGGAGGGCGCCTGGGGCCGCAGTGCACTTGAGCTGGTCCTTGGGGTCGAAGTCGGTGACTAGCTTGGTCCACCTGAGGTTGCGCGCGGCGTCAGGCCTGGCAAGTGCCGCGTTCACCTCACGGGCAAACTGCTTGAAGATGCGGTGGGAAGCCGGGGCATGGGATCCTCCAAAGATGCATGCAACCGCATGCGGCTTCTGGAAGCCCCCTGCCCCGTCTCCCTAGCGGTCGTCATCGTTCCTCCTTGGCGGTGGTGGCAGCGGAAGCAGGCCTTCGTTGCCCTGAGGGTGACCCTCACGAGGCTGGTCGCGCCAGGGGGCGTCACAGGGCTGCTCCTGCCAGTGGTCTTCACGAGGTTGCTCACGCCACCCTTGGTGGGAGTTCCTGCCATCCCAACGTCCTCCTCCTCGGCCTCCTCCACGGCCATAGCCGCGGTTGTCGTTCTCAGGGCGCTGCCCGACGCGCCCGCCGCGCATCGCCTTTAGCTCCTGGCAGTCGTTGGTGTTGTGGCTGTGGACGTTGTGGAAGACGCAATATGGTCGGTTGTCTCTGGGGAGCTCATCGTAGGCGCAGCCACGCTACACTTCTGGCTCCGCAGCCAGCACAGCAGGTCCCTTGCGCTTTGATTCCTTGGCATTGGTCTTCTTGTTGTCCGCCTCCGCCTCAGAAAGCTCCTGAAGGGATAGGCGGCCTTCCTCCGCCCTGGCGCACTTTGCCGCGAGCTTGAACATCTCGAGGGTTCTGCACATGACCTCGTGAATGGCGAGGTCTTCCCTCATCCTGACGTCACGGACGCCATCGAGGAACGCGGAGATGATGGCCTCGTCCGAGACCCTGCAGATCCGGAGGCACATGGTGTTGAAACGTTGGATGTACTTTTGCAGGGTTTCTCCCGGCTGCTGCCTCACGCGGCACAGATCAGCAGCTGCCGGGGCTCGGTAGTGGGTGCCTTGGAAGTTGGCGATGAAATGCTCGCGAAGCTCTCCCAGGAGGAGATGGATCCCACGGGGAGGCTCAGGAGCTAGGAGCGTGCGCTGTCCTTCAGAGCCATGGGGAACCAGTTTGCCATGACCTACTCGGTGCCGTTGGACGCCTCGATGCTCAGCTCATAGAGTTTGAGGAACTCCATGGGTCGATGGTGCCGTCGTAGCGTGGAGGTAGGTCCGGCTTGAACTTGTCGGGCCAGACGAGACGCCGTAGCTCAGGAGCTAGGGCGCGACACCCAGCCATGCTCATGATCGCAGGTGCCCACTGCGCCTGTGGTGCTGGTTCTTGAGGTGATGGCGCCACCACCTCCTGTGGCGCGCGGTTTGGGCGCTGCGGGCCAGGGGCCCATGAGCCCCTGCACGAGGGTGCGGAATCACCTGGCAGCTCTCCTCATCACACGCGTGGGTCAGGGTTGCTCATGTCGAGGGGCCTTCCGCCGGGCCTCCAGGTCGGAGTGGTGGGGTGGAGGCGGAGCCGGGATCCCATCGCCTTTGTTTCCCGTCGGGGCCGAAGGATGACGTGTGGAGTGCGTTGGTGCAGGTGCTTCTCCAGCGGTGTTGACGAGCTCAGTGATGCATTGGAGCCACTCGTCGTAGAGGTCATCTGCTGGGCGGTAGCGCAAGAGCTCCCGCGCCATCAGCAACGCAGGCTGCTGTTAGACCGGCCCGCGGTGGACCAGCGAGGACGACACTGCGGCCGGCGAGGGTGAAGGTGTTGCTATGCGGCCATCCCGCCGCACGGACAGTGGCAGCGAGGAGTCCTGCTGCTCATGGACAGCCGGGTCGGTGGCGGCGTTGGCAACCAGCGAGTTGGGGCGGAGCGGTGCGCCGTTGCCCGCGGGCGCCGTCTGAGCGACGTTCGCAGCGCGGCGGGCGGCGCGAGCTCGGCGTGTATCCACCGTGGTTGTGGAGCAGGGTCGATGATGACAACGCGACGAGGTCATCGGAGAGGCGAGATTTCGACACGCCCCCTACCTGGCGCGCGAAATGTCGGATTCAGGGCTCCATAAAACCCGTTAAGTTCGAACACAGGGGCGTGAACCAAGATCTCTCCCACTCACGTCTACCTAGCCCCTCGCTCTCGTCTTGGTGGAAGGATTCAAGCAAACAACGGGCAGAACACACAAGGGTTTATCCAGGTTCGGGCCACCGCATGGTGTAAGACCCTACTTCCTGCTTTGGTGGATTAGCCTCGGGCGAGCTGGGATACGAGCTAGTACAATGGTTCCTGAGCTCAGGAGGTGAGCTCAGGAGGGTCAAGAGGCTAGTGTTCTTGCTCCTTGTGTGGTGGATGAGTGTATCCGTTGATCCCCTTTGAAGTGGAAGTTCTAGCTACTTATATAGGCGGCCACTGCCCTCTTCCCCTGAAATGTTTAGGCGGGAAGGGATCCCACGACGGCCATTTTTTAGCGGGAACACAAGGACGTTCCTATCCTGACAAAAGTGGTCTTCGCCTACAAAAGGATTAGGCGGTGACACGGTGGTGGGCTCGACGGTGACACCCTCCATGTCGTTCTTGCAGTCTTCGGTATTATTGCACCAAAGAGGAAACCTTTGCCCCGCTCCTTGGGAACCAACAGTTGGACTGTCCCCTTTGCACCGAAATGGCAACTGCGCCGCTGGCGGACGCTGGCACCCATTGGCGTGGTGCGTCACTACTGACATCACTGCCTCCTCCTGAGGCAGGCTCGGCCTTGGATTCTTCGCCCCTCCGGACGCCTTGCTGAGGCCGCTCCCGAGGAGGTCTTGACGACGTTCTCTTCGCGAGGCTTGGCACCCTCGCGAGGGTCTTGGACAGCTGGTCGATCAGCTGGGCCGTACCAGGCCGCTGTAGGAGCGCGTCGTGGCCCGCAGACAGGCAAGTCTGGGTACACTGGTTCCCAGGATGCCGAAAATATTGCTGAAACAGGACTGGCGAACATAATGCGCTGGCGAAACAGCAAGATAGAAGCAAAAGCATTACAAATACTTTACACACCCTGTGGTGTTGGCTTTGAAATCCTCACAGGGAACGCCACGAAGGGTCTTCAGGGGATCCCAACTACGACACCATCAACAACGGGCCACCTCCGACCCTAGGTGGGTCACCACCAACAACGTGCTCGCGAGCCCGACGCGTTTCGGGCGCGTCGCGAGCTCGGAGGCGCGTACTATCGTCGCTTGTCTCCGGGGACTCGGCGGAATCTGAGGAGCTGCTAGACCTCTGGAGGCCATCGCTGCTGCTGGATAAGCTAGCGGCAAAATCAACGTCTGGCGCGTCGCCAACAGCATACTCCTGGTGGCCCTTTCCTGGACAATATTCCGGGCGGCGTCCTTCCTCGTCGAACACCTTGAAGCGCATCATGGGGACGTCGTCGAACTCGAAGTGGGTGGCGAGGGCGCCTTCGGAGCCACAAGTGCGGGCGACCTCGCCCCATCTGCCCTCGTCCTCCGCCCTCGTCGCCGGGGCCCGACACTCGGCAGGTCGCAACCACAGCCCGAGCCCCCCCCTCGGCAGCACCTCCACGACAAAGAATGGCGGGAGGCGAATCCAAGATCTAGGAGGCACCGCTGCCCACACCACGAACTCAAGGGAGGAGCCTCCGGCGTGAGCTCTCGTGAAAGCAGCGCGCACCGCAACGGCGCGGTCGGCCATGGCGTAGGCGGTGTTGAGTGCCACCTCCGTCCCCACGGCCCGGTGCCCTGGCATAAAGGGGCAACTGATAGCCAGGGGAGGGCGCTCGTGCATTGGCCTCGTCACTTCCGGCTTCATGACGGTGCCATGAGGACGGAGTGGCCTCTTCTTCAGGGGAAGTACCACTGGCTCCTCGCGATGAGTATTCCCCTTCTCGGTGGCGGAGAATCGTCGGATCGGCGCCATGAGCAGCACGATCGAGCATGGCACAAGGAAGGTGAGACGAGAAGAGTGAAGGAAGAAGATGGGCGGCGAGGCTCCACTCACTGCCTTATTTATAGCCAGGAGAAGGCCAACCGCCGGCCCCCGAAATCACAGGTAATGATGATTTGATGTGCATGCAAGGACTTGTCAAGTCGCACACCTACCGAGGCTGTGTGGGGAAGTGGAGACACCGACGTCCTGTCAATCGCCACGCGTTAGTCAGAACCGCAGGCTTTGAGGCCCGCGGCTCTCTGCACTTGGTCCTTCGCTTTGCCGCGATGCTAAGCCCGAGCACGCCATGGGCCCAGGGCTATTGTCGGCGTTCTGGGAACGGGGGTACCCAGACTTGCCTGCCTGCGGCCTAGAGCGTGGCTCGTACGGCGACCTAGTGTGGCCTAGCATCTTCAACAACAATCAAGACCCTCGCGATGGGCCAAGCCTGGCGAGGAGGACGACACAGGACATCCCCTGGGCCGGCCTCGCCAGAACGGCTCGTGAGGATTGGAGATATCAAGGCGAGGGGCACCTAGCGAGGTCCTCGTGACCTGAGCAGTGATGACCAAAGCCTGGCGGGCGCCAAAGGGCGAAGAGTGCTAGTTTCCTCTTCGGTGCTAAAGGAGCAGGTGCAGGCACGGAGTCCCGAGGTGTCAGGCAAATGTTTCCATATCGGTGCAACGAGACCAAGAGCAGCAGGACGGCAGGATGGAGGTTATCACGGAGCCAACGGCGGCGTCACCACCAGAGTCTTTGGTAGGCGAAGACCACCATTTGTCAGGATAGCTCGTACTAGTTGTCTCCCTTCAAATTTGGCCGTTGTGGGATCCCTTCCTGCTCAATATTTGGGAATAGGACCCGAGCCACCATCATAGGGATATCATCAGAGACGGAGTTGATCTGAACTTGAGCTGATCAGGTAGAAGGCCACACGCCACAAGCTCACCCGAGCTCAAGAACACCTCTCCCCAGGAGGCAGTTCATCCATGTATTTGTTCTTCCTATGACTACAAGGCAATCCACCACACCACGTTGGATTAGGGTGTTACACCACAATAGTGGCCCGAACCAGTATAAATCTTGTGTCTCTTGTTCATTGTATCTGACGAGCTGCTTAGGGTTGTTGAGTAGACGAGCTAGGGTGGAAGGAGAGATCTTCGTGCCCACCCCAGAGTTCGAGCCTTAAGGGTTTTGCCGAAACCCAACATCCAGCAATCTTGATCTTGTGGTAACCTGAGAAGGCGTCCAGGAAACACATCAAGTCGCACTCGGCGGTAGAGTCAACGATTTGATCGATGCGTGGCAGAGGGAATGGGTCTTGCGGGAAAGCTTTGTTGAGGTTGGTGAAGTCAATGCACATGCGCTCTTTTCCTCCTTTCTTGGTTACAACGATGGGATTTGCCAGCCACTCCGGGTACCGGACTTCGTGGATGACACCCGCCGCCTCTAGCTTACAAGTCTCCTGCACGATGAAGGACTGCTTCTCCGTGGATTGGCACCTGGCCTTCTGCTTCACGGTGCGCATGTTAGGGCAAACGTTTAGGTGATGCTCGATTACCTCTCTTGGGACTCCATCCAGATCCTTGGGTTCCCACATGAACACGTCCCTGTTCGCGAGCATGAATCCAACCAGTGCCTCCTCCTGAGCTGGGGGAAGGCCAGTTCCTATGGTGAAGGCGACGCGTGATGGCTCATCTTCATCCACCGACACCTGTTTTGTCTCGGCTTGGTCTTGGGAGAAAAGTTGGTTCTTCTTGGCGGGGGCAGTCCCCTTGGTCCCAGGGGCGGCTTCCTTGGCAAGGCGCGCTGCCGCAGCGGTCCGGAAGATGCGCTTGAGGGCTGCGAGGGCTTCTTTGGTGTCCCCGGTCACGGTAAGGACTCTGCGGCTCCCCGGCATCTTCATGAGGTTATAGGCCAGGTGGGTCGCGGCCATGAACTGAGCCAGCGCCGGGTACCCGAGGTTGGCGTTGTATGGGAGACCGATTCGGGCGATGTCGAAGTCGATCAACTCGGTGCGGTAGTTGTCTCGGGTGTCGAAGGTGACCGCGAGGCTGATATGCCCTAGGGGGCTTGTAGAACCGATGCCGACCCCAGAGAAGAGCTTGGTGGAGCGTAGCGGCTCGAGTGGCACTTGGAGGAAGCTTAAAACTTCCGCCGAGAGCACGTTGAGGCCTACCCCGCCGTCGATGAGGGTCTTAGTGACTGACACATTGTAGATGGTGGGGGTGCAGAGCATCGGGAGTCCGCCAGAGCCCGCGGTGGAGGCGGGGTGGTCTCCCGAGTCGAAGGCGAGGTCAGCCTTGGGAGTCACCCACCCAGGAGGAGCCCCCTTGTGTAAGGAGGTGACCCCCGTCTGGCGAAATATCTCTTGGATGTGCCGGCCGGAGGGTGGTGCTTGGGAGCCGTCGAGGAGGGCCACAAAGGCGTGGGGTGCCGGCACCCCAAAGCGCGCGAGGAAGAGGCCGCGTAGCTCTTCCCAGGACGCCACGGACAATTCTGGCAAGCTGAAAAACCAGGCACGTGGCATGCTGTTGAGTGCCATGGGGAGGCAGCTGGCCATAACCTTGTCATCGCCGCCTGCCACCGAGATGGCCTCTTCGTAGGCTTGGAGGAAGACAAACGGGTCGGCCGCACCGTCGTAGTGTGGTGGTAGATTTGGCCTGAACCTGGGTGGCCACTGTACCCGCCGCAAGGCGGGGGTGAAGGCCCGGTGGCCTGGAGCGACACTATGTGCGGCCACCAAGCCCGTCGGATGAGGGACGCCCGCCATGGGAACTTGATGAGCGGAGAGTGGGACGGACGGGGAGAAAACTTCGGCACACCCCTACCTAGCGCGCCAAATGTCGGATGTGGGGTTCCGGCAAAACCCTTAAGGTTCGAACTCTGGGGTGCGCATGAAGATCTCTCCTTCCGCCCTAGCTCGTCTACTCAACAGCCCTAAGCCAAACTCGTCCCCGATCCGATGAACAAGAGACACAAGATTTATAATGGTTCGGGCCACCGTTGTGGTGTAACACCCTCATCCAGTGTAGTGTGGTGGATTTCCTTGTAGGTAGAGGAAGAACTAGTACATGGATGAACTACCTCCTGAGGAGAGGTGTTCTTGAGCTCGGGTGAGCTTGTGGTGTGTGTGAGGTCTCGATGATCCAATCCCTTTTATGAAGGTGGCGAGGCCCTATTTATAGTGGCCATGGTCCTCTTCCCAAATAGTGAGCGGGAAGGAATCCCACAACGACAAAATTTGAAGGGGGACAGCTAGTACAAGCTATCCTGACAAAAGGTGGTCTTCGCCTGCTAGAGGCTCTGGTAGTGACGCCGCCGTGGGCTCCGTAATGACCTCCGTCCTGCCGTCCAGTTGGTCCTGGTCTCGTTGCACCGATATGGAAACCTTTGTGTGACGCCTCGAGACTCCTCGCCTGCATCTGCTCCTCTATCACCAAAGAGGAAATTGGCACTCTGCGCCCCGCTGGCGCTCGCCTGGCATCGGTCGTCACTGCTCACGTCATGAGGACTTCGCGAGGTGCCCCTTGCCTCGATATCTCTGATCCTCACGAGCCGGCCTGGCGAGTCCGCCCCAGGGGATGCCTTGTGTCGTCCGCCTTGTGAGGCTTGGCCCCTTGCGAGGGTCTTGAGTGGTTGCTGAAGATGCTGGGCCGTACTGAGCCGCCTTGTGAGCCACGCCCTGGGCCATAGGCAAGCAAGTCTGGGTTCCCCCGTTCCCAGGACGTCGACACCCGCGCATACCTCGGCTGCCGTCCGTTCATCCGGATCGCCATGATGAGGCCGGGGGTGAGGGGCTACGTGACCAGTTAGGCTCCCGAGACACGATGCTCAGGAGTCCCCCTTGACGTATGAACATCCCTCAGGAAGGAAACGTGTAGGATCGAAAGTAGGTCTAGAGGGGGGGGGTGATTAGACTACTTGACAATATAAAAAATCTGCCTTTAGATCATGCAATGTTTTTGGCAGTTTCACAATTAAGATCAATTCAAGTATCACCCTACACATGCAATTCTAGAGTATAAGCAGCGGAAAGTAAATTGCACATGTAAAAGAGAGGTGGAGAAGATCAAACGCAGTTTGGTGACACGAAGATTTTTGTCGTGGTTCCGATAGGTGGTGCTATCGTACATCCACGTTGATGGAGACTTCAACCCACAGAGGGTAACGGCTGCGCGAGTCCACGGAGGGCTCCACCCACGAAGGGTCCACGAAGAAGCAACCTTGTCTATTCCATCATGGCCTACGCCCACGGAGGACTAGCCTTACTCGGGGTAGATCTTCACGAAGTAGGCGATCTCCTTGCCCTTACAAACTTCTTGGTTCAACTCCACATCTCAAAGACGGAGGCTCCCAAGCGACACCTAACCAATCTAGGAGGCACCACCCCCCAAAAGGTAATAGACGGTGTTGATGATGATGAACTCCTTGCTCTTGTGCTTCAGATGATAATCTCCCCAACACTCAACTCTCCTCACTGATATGGCTGTGGTGGAAGAAAGGTTTGAGTGGAAAGCAATTTGGGAAGGCTAGAAATCAAGTTTCATATGGTAGGAATGGAATGGCTTGATCTCAACACAAGGGTAGGTGGTTCACTTCTCAGAAAGTGTATGGTAGAAGTGGTGGTACTTTCTGATGGCTCTCCTCACGAATGAAGAGGGGGTGGAGGGGTATATATAGCCTCCACACAAAATCCAACCGTTACACACACATTTGACCAATCTCGGTGAGACCGAAGTGAAAACTCGGTCAGACCGAAAGTTCAAATATAGTGAACGTTGGGATTTTCGGTGGGACCGAAAATACCATCTCGGTGTGTCCGAAGTGAGTCAAAGGTTGGAGCTTGCCATCTCGGTGTGACCGAAAGTAACAACTCGGATATTCCGAAATGATGTCAATTGGTTGCAGAAGGTTGGTAGTCCATTTTCGGTGAGACCGAAACTCAGAATCGGATGGACCGAGAAATTAGGGTTTGGAGGAATAACTGAGGTGGTTCATCTCGGTGGGACTGAGTTTGCAGAATCGGTTTGTCCGAGATTACTTATGAGTGTGTTAAGTAGTGAAGAGTGCTGATAGTTGAGGGAGCTAGATCACCAAGCACTTGAGCAACTAGATCATTAACACAACCTCATCCCCTTTTAATAGTATTGGCTTTTCCTATGGACTCAATGTGATCTTTGATCACTAAACCAAAAATAGAGTCTTGAGCTTTTGCCAATGCTTGTCTTAGCATTTTAAGGGGTCCACTTCTTCAGACATTTCCATACCCATATCATCGAACTTTTCTGAAATGATTCTCAAGTAAATATTAGTTCAATGATATATATGTTGTTATTAATTACCAAAACCACCCGGGGATTAGTTGCACTTTCAGTCTCCCCCTTTTTGGTAATTGATGACAACATATAGATCAAAGCTTCGACAAAGGATATAATCAATGAATGATATCGTCGCTTTGAGAAGTATGTGATAAACAAGAGCTCCCCCTAAATTTGTGCATTATTTAAAATTTGCGTTTGAATGCAAATGCACAATCGATTAGGATTATGGGTCACTCTTCCATGTCACATACATCTTGGTGGAGCGCACAAAATGATAAGAATGAGTAACATGCACTCAATCACCAAGACAAGAGTAAATAACCATACAATAAGGAATAGCATATGATAAGCAATAAGCACACATTAAGGCATAGTATGACTAAGCACTCATTAAGGTAGCATCAAACGTGGTAGCAAGCACACTTAAAGTTTCAGGAACCAAAAGAAATCACTGTATCTCAAAGAAAACCGGCAAAAGAACGAAAGACGAAAGAGCACTCTCTCTCTCGAAGCCCTATGATCTATAACAATTTCTCCCCCTTTGGCAACAAGTTACCAAAAAGTTCGAAAAGGTATAGAGCTAAGCGTCACTGCGGGCTCTGCTGGCGGCTCCCGTCTGGGTAGATGTCGGTGTAGAGATAGCTGCATCGGCGAAGACTTCTGCTGATGTCTGCGGTGGAGGAGTGGATGCTGGAGCTGGAGCAACTGCTGGAGCTGTAGCTGGTGCTGAAGTGGTAGCCCTGGAGTCTGTCACTGGGATAGCTGCAGATCTGGATCCTCTGGGAACCTGAGCAGTCTGGCGATGAGAGTCCTGGACTAGATCATCCTGCACAAGCTCTGCTCTGTCCTGCCTTGTCTCCTCCATGTCTGCCTCAAGCTTGTTGACAGACACCTGAATCTCAGTCAGCTTCACGTCCAGAGCGTGGATCTTGTCCTCGACAATCCTCTCTAGGCTCTCCTGAGATTGCTCAATGCTGGCCAGGCGTTGTTCAATCCTCTGGGTAGCTTCAAGAATTTGTTCTCCAAAGCTCTTTGGCTTAGCTGCTGCTGCTGCTGCCTCTTTGTCAGCTTTAGCCTTCTTCGCAGCTTCGATTTTGGCCTGTCCTTCAACTGAGGTAGGATCCTCTTCATCCATCACAACTACGTTGTCCTCATGCTCTGGCTGCAGTGGCAAGTGCTTCCTATCCAACATGAATTTGCCCGTGCCAAACTTGGCGTTGATGAGCATCTGAATCTGCGGTGCAAACCCACACGACCTCTTCTGGTCAGCTGCAGTCCTCTTAATGGTCTCTACCATCAAGTCCATCACCTTAAAAGGTGCCTTCTCATCGAGAATGTGCAGCATGTTGATAGAATAGCCTCGAATCATCCGGTGGTCTCCAGACTTAGGCATCAATGTATGCCTCAGAATAGTGTTAGTGGTGGTCAGACCTGCCTGGAGATAGTACACTGAGCCAAGCTTCCATCCTTCCAAATCAGCAGCCAGGATCTCCTTGTACATGTTCTTCATGGAATCATGACTCTTCTTAGGAATCCCATAGACATCAATGTCGTCCTCTCTCTGCACTGGAGCGTTCAGAAGTTCTGCCCATTCTTCAACAGTCGAAGAAAACCTTTGACCTTCAGTCATCCAGGTGATCTTGCCATCAGGATAGAAGTGGGCTGTGGCATAGAACTGCATGATCATCTCGTCATTCCAAGCTGTCAGCTCTTGACCCACAAAATCAGCAACTCCACATGCAGTAAAGCTCTCATGCACATGGGGAAAGAAGTCCCGATGCTCTTCACTGTCAATATACTTCCAGTCAACATACCTGGTGTCAGCAACAATGGGCTTCTTATCCATCAGCACGGTCTCATAGAAATCCTGCTGCTCTCTGGTGTGGAATCTGGGGTCCACAGCAGTTCTTCTCCTTACAGCATATGGATCAGACTGTCTCCATAGCCTAAGACCTTTGTCCTTCCTTGCCTTCATGTCCTCAGCTTGAGGATGAGCATCATTGTGGAGTGGCAACTTGGGACGGAGCTTAAGCAACACATGCTCTTCATCTGATTCAGACGGTGGCATCTCACCTTTGTTCTTCTCAGAAGCTGGAATGCTTCTGGTTGTTCTCTTGGGCTTGGCTGGAGCTGCCTTGGCTTGAGCAGGCTTCTTGGGCTTAGAGGAGGCTTGAGCCCGAATAGCATCACCCATGAACTTAGCTTTCTGAGGAGGAGGCTGGGGTGCTTCTTCTTCTTCTTCTTCTGCAGCATCAACTTGAGGTTCAGCATATACTACCCTCTTCCTTTTGGAAGTCTTCTTCACCTTGCTTGGAGCAGGCTCTTCCAAGTTGAGCTTCTTTGCAACTGCTGACTGCTTCACTTTGCTTGTGCCTTTCCTTGACTGCTGCCCTTGGTGCTCTTTGGCAACCACATTCCTCTTTGGCTTGGAGGTAACTTCCTCAGCAACAAAGTCAGAGCCCTCATCATCAGAAGTTCTCTTCTTCCTGGTTCTGGTGGCTGCAGGAGGCAAACCACTAGGGGTGCTCCTCTCACCATCATCACTGGAGCTGCTAGCAGGACTTGTATCTGCCTCTGGAATTTCAGCAAACGGTGATTCAGACCTGTTCTGGCTGTCACTGACATCTGACATGGCTGAAAAACCTGTGAAAAGATAAGGTATAGGCAGAGTAGAAGAGTTATCACAACTGCAGAGGTTTTTGAAAAAAAAATGAGTTCAAAACTTAGTTTTGAGTTTTCACAGAATGTATTTCGGTCAAACCGATTTCAAGTTTCGGTGCAACCGAAGTGCTCAACAGAAACCTACACACCACTTTCGGTCAGACCGAAATGGGTTTCGGTCCTACCGATAACTTAGGGTTTCACTGAAACTACGTTTCGGTCATTCCGATTGGCACAACTCGGTTAAACCGAGTGATGCAGTGCAATGGCCAGAGGCCAAATCGGTCATTCCGAGTTTCAAAAATCGGCTTCACCGAGATGCATTCCGTGGAAACCTAAACCTAAGAATTTTCCTCGAAACTAGAAGATCTGAACTAATGTATAGGGAATATCTCAAACGTGGATTGAATCATGGCAAGCCTATCGTGCAAGAATCGAAAGGGGAGCACGAAAAGGGATCGGGACACACCCTAACTTGGTGGTGTCCCTCTACGGCGGCAACGGTGGAGATGATTACTGTTGACGGCGGCGGAGACCTGCGGCGAGGGCGCACAGGCGACGACGGCGACGATCCGTAGACCAGGGCGACGGCAGCAGGGGTATTGGGGGCGAACGGTTTGAAGAATTGAATCGCGCGCAGCCCTCAGGTATATATAACCCCATGCTGTCGGTGGGACCGAGTTGAAAAACTCGGTGTCACCGAGATGTATAACTGCTGTGCAGTTACGCATATCGGTCAGACCGAGAGTTTGAACTCGGTTTCACCGAGATGAAACCTAGATCAGTCTAAGCGTTTCGGTTGGACCGAGATTGAGAAGCCGGTCAGACCGAAATGGACTTAGAAGGTTTTGGAAGTCAGCCTTAGACGAATCGGTGGTTCCGAGTGCTCCTCACTCGGACTGTCCGAAAAAGACTTGTTCAAAGTTGTGATATGAGCATGAATAGAATTTGAGACAAGAAAGCATAGATAGCTAGGGAAAGGTGCTTAGGCATTCTTGTCCATCCATTTGGCCAGAAAGACAAAACAATCAAAACAACAAATGGATGTCCTTGAATGGATAAAATCATGCATTCAACATGCTCACACAATAAGATAGCAACTGAAATATGTGTCAAACATGCACAACCAATCACTCTAGCTACTAGCACACAATTTGTCGATGACTAGGTTATCTATATATGAGTATATTGACTTAGGAGCCAAATGAGAACATTTGATCATAGGTCATACTCATCGTTTAAGCACAAGTGGGGTTACCACTTTTACATAAAGCATTTATGTGTTCACATCATTTGGAGATGCTTTAGCTCAATTTTTAGAGCAAAGCTCCCCCTAGATGTGAGAACCCCTTTTAAAGGGTCAAACTAACCTTGGGTTGTCGTAGAAGACTTCATGTAGATGTTGAAGATGTGGATGCTCAATGTTGATGCAGATCATCAAAAGTTGGGAGCAATCCTTTGGATTAGGGCACTTTCAATACCTACATGGGTTAGTCCCACAAGGAACAAACAAGAATATCCATAGACATAGAGTGAAGTACACAAAAGATGATGTCCATGAAAGCAATGATTACCTTGTCCCTTGACTTACCAACAAGAGGGTTTGTGACTCCATGAACAAGTGCATGATGTGGAAGTTGATTGCACAA
>LR738714.1:382480749-382493954 GCA_902687465.1 Secale cereale | reverse complement strand
GATCCACATCATCTTGATGGGAATCCTTGGTGTTGTAGTTGAGCTTGACGAAGTAGAACTTGATGTGTCCTTGGGAACCCACTTGACCATGGCTTGAGGTGCTTCAATGAATGCATCAATCTCCTCTTGAAGATTGTCCTTGGCCTTTAGCTTGTGGTCTTGTGGTGGAAGATCATCTTGAGCTTGTTCCACATTGGAAGAAGTAGGATCATACTTCTCCTTTTGTGAAACAAACTGTGGAGTAGGGTATTGACCTTCTTCCCACTCAACACCTTCGGCGTTGAACTTTCGCTCAAAACCAATCCCTTGATTCTTCCGGTGTCTTCCTTGTTTGCGAACAATCTCCTCAAAGTTCTTGCTTCCGGCAAGACTCCTGTAGACACCTTTCTCTATGATTTCCTTCAATAAGCTATTTTCTTGCTCAAGTGTAACTTGGCTTGAAACATTGTTAGTGGAATCAAGAGAACTACTAGAAGCAACAATATTGGATTTAACATTGTTATTGTTACTACTAGAGGAAGAATTTTTCTTATGCTTGTCATGCTTAGTCTTAATAGGTGGCAAGAAATTAGACAAGAGAAGTCGTTTGGCAAGATATGAAGAACTCTTCTTTCGAAGATCGTCATTGATCGCTTTCAGAAACTCATGTTCTTGCTCTAGAGTGAGCTTCTCGAAGCGTAGCTTCTCATGAGATCTTAGGAGCTCTCTATGATCTTCTTGAGTTGTTTCATGAGCTAACTTAAGATTGTTTAGTTCTTTAGTTAGACGCTCAATCTCCTTCATAGCATTGTCATTCGACTCTTCTCGACTATAAAGACTACTAGCATTTTCATCATTACTAAGCTCACTAGATTTATCATGCAAGAGCTCATCTTCACCAAGCAAGTCATCCTCATCACTATCAAAGTCAATGAATTCAGGGTGTGTTACCTAGGGACCTTTAGCCATGAAGCATCTTCCAATTCCCTCATTTGGTGAATCAAATAAGTCGTAGGAGTTGGAGTTGGAGGATACGAGTGCAAGTCCGGCTACACCTTCATCTTGACTATAGTCAGAGTCGGAGTGATAGCTTCCATCGGATTGATTGTCAGAGTCGGAGCCGGAGACCCATTCACCAATATGAGCTTGATGTCTTCTTCTTGTGTAGCTCCTTGATGACTTGTCTTTCCTCTCCGAATCCTTGCTTCTCCGAGAGGGTCTTCGTTCATAACGATCATCTCTGCTCCTTCTCTCTCTCTCCGAGGTGACTCATCTCTTGCTCTTCTTCTTGGAGATTCTTCTCTTCTTTTGTGGGGAGCCGTACACTCATTTGAGAAGTGTCCGGGTCTTCCACAATTGTAGCAGTTTCGATCACGACTAGAAGATCTCTTTTCATCATATGATCTAGACTTTGAGCTTCTTTCTTTGCCTCTATTCTTGTAGAACTTGTTGAAGTTCTTGACCATTAGGCTTATCTCTTCATTGGAAATTAGCTTGTCACTTGAGGTAGTAGGAGCATCACTTGTAGCTTTGTAAGCACCACTTGACTTGTTGTGAAGCTCTTCCTTATCCTTAAGTGTCATCTCATGAGCAACAATTCTTCCAATGACTTCAGTTGGCTTGAGAGTCTTGTAGTTTGGCATCATTTGGATCAAAGTGCACACGGTGTCATACTTTCCATCCAAAGCTCTGAGAATCTTCTTAATGATGAATCGGTCGGTCATTTCTTCACTTCCTAAGCCGGCAATCTCATTTGTGATGAGAGCAAGCCTGGAGTACATTTCAGCGACTCCTTCACCATCCTTCATCTTGAACTTGTCAAGTTGACCTTGAAGAATATCTAGCTTTGATTCCTTCACAGATTCAGTACCTTCGTGCATTTCAACCAAAGTATCCCAAATCTCTTTAACATTCTCAAGACGGCTGATTTTGTTGAACTCTTCGGGACACAAAGCATTGAAGAGAATGTCACAAGCTTGAGCATTGTTTTGCAACATCCGCAACTCTTCGGGTGTAGCTTCGCGATCCGGAACTTTTCCTTCTTCAAAGAAATCACCTTGCATACCAACACAAATAATGCCCCATGCGGCTGGGTTATGACCAAGAATATGCATTTTCATTTTATGCTTCCAACTAGCAAAATTTGTACCATCAAAGTAAGGACCTCTACGATAATTACCCTCACTAGACGCCATACTCTCCTAGGTTGTGCAACCAAGCTTATGGAGTCCAATGCAATGGAAACCAAAACAATGGAGACCAAAGCTCTGATACCACTTGTAGGATCGAAAGTAGGTCTAGAGGGGGGGTGATTAGACTACTTGACAATATAAAAAATCTGCCTTTAGATCATGCAATGTTTTTGGCAGTTTCACAATTAAGATCAATTCAAGTATCACCCTACACATGCAATTCTAGAGTATAAGCAGCGGAAAGTAAATTGCACATGTAAAAGAGAGGTGGAGAAGATCAAACGCAGTTTGGTGACACGAAGATTTTTGTCGTGGTTCCGATAGGTGGTGCTATCGTACATCCACGTTGATGGAGACTTCAACCCACGGAGGGTAACGGCTGCGCGAGTCCACGGAGGGCTCCACCCACGAAGGGTCCACGAAGAAGCAACCTTGTCTATTCCATCATGGCCTACGCCCACGGAGGACTAGCCTTACTCGGGGTAGATCTTCACGAAGTAGGCGATCTCCTTGCCCTTACAAACTTCTTGGTTCAACTCCACATCTCAAGACGGAGGCTCCCAAGCGACACCTAACCAATCTAGGAGGCACCACCCTCCAAAAGGTAATAGACGGTGTTGATGGTGATGAACTCCTTGCTCTTGTGCTTCAGATGATAATCTCCCCAACACTCAACTCTCCTCACTGATATGACTGTGGTGGAAGAAAGGTTTGAGTGGAAAGCAACTTGGGAAGGCTAGAGATCAAGTTTCATATGGTAGGAATGGAATGGCTTGATCTCAACACAAGGGTAGGTGGTTCACTTCTCAGAAAGTGTATGGTAGAAGTGGTGGTACTTTCTGATGGCTCTCCTCACGAATGAAGAGGGGGTGGAGGGGTATATATAGCCTCCACACAAAATCCAACCGTTACACACACATTTGACCAATCTCGGTGAGACCGAAGTTAAAACTCGGTCAGACCGAAAGTTCAAATATAGTGAACGTTGGGATTTTCGGTGGGACCGAAAATACCATCTCGGTGTGTCCGAAGTGAGTCAAAGGTTGGAGCTTGCCATCTCGGTGTGACCGAAAGTAACAACTCGGATATTCCGAAATGATGTCAATTGGTTACAGAAGGTTGGCAGTCCATTTTCGGTGAGACCGAAACTCAGAATCGGATGGACCGAGAAATTAGGGTTTGGAGGAATAACTGAGGTGGTTCATCTCGGTGGGACTGAGTTTGCAGAATCGGTTTGTCCGAGATTACTTATGAGTGTGTTAAGTAGTGAAGAGTGCTGATAGTTGAGGGAGCTAGATCACCAAGCACTTGAGCAACTAGATCATTAACACAACCTCATCCCCTTTTAATAGTATTGGCTTTTCCTATGGACTCAATGTGATCTTTGATCACTAAACCAAAAATAGAGTCTTGAGCTTTTGCCAATGCTTGTCTTACCATTTTGAGGGGTCCACTTCTTCAGACATTTCCATACCCATATCATCGAACTTTTCTGAAATGATTCTCAAGTAAATATTAGTTCAATGATATATATGTTGTTATTAATTACCAAAACCACCCGGGGATTAGTTGCACTTTCAAAACGTGAAACCAGGCCTTAGTGTTCTGCGTTGGCAAGGCCCGGCCCGCGCATACCTCAGCGGCCGCTGGCTCGTCTGGATCGCCAGGACGAGGCCAGTGGGTGAGGGGCTACGTGACCAGTTAGGCTCCTGAGATGAGATGCTCAAGAGATCTCCTTGACATACGAACAGACCTTAGAACTCTGCACCAGCCTCTTTTCTCGCGCTATTCTAGGTGCTTTGCATCCTCCGGTCTCGACCCTCGAGCAGAGTCAGCCGCAACTAGTATGCCAGGTCGCAATGGCATGGTCAAGACCAGGGGGTGAGGGATGGAGAGCCAGTAAGAGTTCCTGAGATGCGATGCTCAGGAGCCCCCCCCCCCCTTTAACACACACGCGAATTACGTGAGAAGGGATTAGCCGGCAAGGCCACCCGTTTCTAAGCTTTGGACCTTCCTGCGGGTTAGTCCGATGAAACAACATAAACCACACCTGCCGCCATATGACTGATCTTTCCACAGGAAGACGAAGGCACATAGGACCTGGTGAGGTGACGAGCACGAGGCGGGCCACGAGTCAGAGCTCGATCTCTCAGATTTGTGAGCGTTGCAGGGACGGACCCGAGCACAAGCGTTGTGCCAACGCGTGTAGCCCCCATTCCGGGACAAGCAGGAGTCCGTTCGGCCGCGCGGGAGGCCCGAAGAGGTGTGGAGTGAGCAGGTGATTATCATAAGGTAATTCATAGGTGGAAACGAGCTAATCCGGGTAATGTGAATGCGGTACATACCACAGGGACGGACCCATGCGGCATGGGGATGATGCAGCACGAGGGGCACCCCCAACAGAGTAAGCAAAGGATGCAAATGCATACACGTTGCAGGGGCAAGCCCATGCGACTTGGGGATGATGCAGCCCAAGGGGCGCCCCCAACTGAAAAAACTAAAACAAAGTAACCTGGCACCAATGTTGGAGAGGTTGAAGCGCTGGATCTTGAGGCGGACGCAGTTGAAGCGCTGGATGTACTTCTGCAGGGTATCACCTGGTTGCTGCTTGACGCGTCGTCACTTGTGGCTGGCGGGCGGTCGTGGGTGCCCTGGAAATGGGCGATGAAATGCTCACGCATCTCACTCCAGGAGTAGATCGATCCCGCGGGCAGGTTCAGGAGCCACGAACATGCGCCGTCTTTGAGAGCCATGGGAAACCTATTCGCTATAATCTTCTCATCACTATTGGACGCATCGTTGCTCAGCTCGTAGAGCTGCAGGAACTCAGCAGGGTCGGGAGTGCCATCGTAGCATGGAGGCAGGTCGGGTTTGACTTTCCCAGGCCATATGACGCTGCGTAGCTTGGGGGTGAAGGCCCAGCAGCCTGATGTGGACACCGGGGCCTGTTGTGGAGGCGGGGCTTGGTCTTGGTTCTCAGGCACCGCCATTGCAGGGGGCGCATGGTCTCGACGGGGTGGTGGTGGTGGGAGTGTAGGAGCTCCTCCTTTTGGCCACTGGACCTCTTGGCAGCTTCCGTCTTCTTGCACAGGCACCCCACATGGTGGGTCGCACCGCGGGACCGCGTGCTTTGGAGCGTGGACGACATCTTGACGTAGAGGAGGTGGGGGCTCTTCGTGGGCTACGTCGCAGGAGAGGCCCCATCGGCCGTGATGGGCTCGCTGTGGTCTAGCCAGTCCTCTTAGAAGTCATCGGCGGGTCGGTAGCGCAGGAGCTCTCGTGCCATGAGCAGCGTAGCCTACGCGTCTGCGGGTCCACGACAACCGTTGGATGACGAGCGGTCTGGGGTTGGTCATGGGGTTACGGTGCGTCCATCCCGTTGCACCGAGGGGTGCATCTACGAGGCCTGCTGCTCATGCCTTGTCGGGCCGGTGGCTGCGTTGGCGGCGGGCGATGGAGAACGGCGGGGAGGTCCGCCAGCAAGAGCTGTCTTAGCGACATGGCGGCGAGGCCGGTCCGTTGCTCAGCACGGGCCTGGCAAGCATCAGCCATGGAAGCGGTTGAGCGATGATGCGTCGACTGACGGAAGAGAGGTTTTGAAACACCCCTACCTGGCGCACCAAATGTCGGATTTCGGGTTCCGCAAACCCTTGAGAGGTTCAAACTCTGGGGTGCGCACGAAGAACACTCTCTCCCCAGCGCACTTGCCCTATGATTCCACAGCCTAGCTCGACGAACTCAAAGAACAGGGGACACTAAGGATTATACTGGTTCGGGCCACCATTCGGTGTAATACCCTACTCTAGTGTGTGTGTTGGATTGCCTCGTGGGGCTGAGGATGAACTTGTACAATAGATGAACGGCCTCCAGAGGAGAGGTATTCTTGGGCTCGAATGAGCTTGTGGTGTGTCTAGGGCGGAATTGATCTAATCCCTTCTAAGGTTGGATTAGCTCAAGATCAGATGCCCCTCTATGGTGGTGGCTAGGTCCTATTTATAGTGGCCTTGGTCCTCTTCCCAAATATCAGCGGGAAGGGATCCCACAACAGCCAAATTTGAAGGGGAACAGCTAGTACAAGCTATCCCGACAAAAGTGGTCTTCGCCTGCCAAGGGCTCTGGTGGTGACGCCGCACCGGGCTCCACGATGACCTCCATTCTGCCGCTCTGATGGTCATTGGTCTTGTTGCACCGATATGGAAACGTTTGCCTGATTCCACTGGACTCCGCACCTGTGTTTGCCCCCTTGGCACCAAAGGGGAAACTGGTACACTGCACCCGCTAGCGCCCGCCTGTCCTTGGGCGTCGTGGCTCATGTCACGTGAAACTCACGAGGTGCGCCTTAAATAGATATCTCCGCTCCTCGGGAGCCAGCCTAGAGAGGCTGCCCCCAGGGATGTCTTGCTGTCGTCCACCTCACGAGGCTTGGCCACTCGCGAGGGTCTTGAGTTGTGGTTGCTGAAGTTGGGCCGTACCAGGCCATCGATGGAGGCACGTCACGGGCCACAGGCAGGAAGGTCTGGGTACCCCCGTTCCCAAAACACCGACACCGGCATCGTGTTGTCTTCCTTGAAGGGCGATCGGCTTCAGTACGTGCTCTAGATCCAATTCATCGCCTCCAATAACGTTGCCGAGTACGAAGCCCTTGTGCATGGCCTCCGGCTTGCCAAGGAACTCGGCATCTGGCGCATCCTATGCTATGACGACTGGGACCTGGTGGTGCAGCAGTGTTACGGCGAGTGGGACGCCCGGGATGCCAACATGGCAAGCTACCGCTTTCTGGTCCAGCAGCTCTACAGCCGTTCCTCCACGTCCCGCACGCGGAAAACGAAGCCGCCTACATGCTAGCCAAAATTGTCTCATCTCAGCAAGCCATTCTGTCCGGCGTCTCCCTCGATCACTTGCGCAAGCCGTCCATCAAGATGTCTTCGGATTCCGAGTAAATTTTCATCCCGGATGATCATGCAGCACCCCTCCCCAACCCAGCCCCAGGGGCTGCTGATCTGTCAGGACCCCGATCCTAAGTCACACCGATCTAGCTTGTAAAACATCATAGCACTTTGCGGCCTCACGCACGGTATCCCCACGGGTGCCACCTTACCTGGCCCGTGGCCGTTTGCGCATTTTGGCACACGTATATGATTGTGTCGCTAGCATCCATATGACAGAGAACCCGGGCCGACATGGCTAGTTATAAACCAAAAGTGGCACTAAATTACAGAGACATGCATCCATGACCCAACAACGAACGTGAAGGTCATCAACATATGAACCCAAGTCGTAGCAAGCTACATGGACTTAAAGGAACAACGCGTGACATTTCCCCTAAGGGACAGACACAGGAACGAAGAAGGACACATGCCGGCCAGCCTACGTGTTCCGGAGCAGTAGCAAGCTACCAAGGCTCGGTGGAAGCACTAGGAGGCATTTCCCTGTAAGATAGGCTACCAAAGGTAACAACTAGGTGTCGGATCCCACACATACCAAGAATTTCAATCATACACATAATATGCTCCATATGTGCAAATACAATATTGCATCACAACAGAACTCTATGACTCAAAGTACTTTATTTAAGAGGCTCCGAAGAGCCATACATAACATATCCATACAGACAGGGGTCACATGATCCAACACTCAAGTCATACAAGAATACAAGCACAAGCGGAAGCTAACATCTCTGAGTACACACAACTTGGAAATAAAACAGGCTTGGTGTAGCCTGACTATCTACAAGGCCCTTCACAAGCTCAGGATTTCCGTCAGGGTAGCAAGCTACTCGTCTACGTCAACGTCTATGTTAAACCCATCAGAAGGGGTAGGGTTCTCCTCTGCAACCGTTATTAAGCAAACATGAGTACAAAGGTACTCAGCAAGACTTACAACAGATCCTATCATACATGCATCATTATCAACAAGGGTAGTGGAGTTCATTGCAGCAAGCCAGCTTTGACTCTTGGCTAACCTATACTACAACTCTCAGCAGACTACAAGATGAGACTACGCACACGAGTCCTCTACTCACCACAACAATACACTATCGTGGATCCTCTTCAGTCATCCTACGGAAGGGCCATCCACGGCACTCACACTTGTCTTGAGACTTTTTTTAGTAGTATCCATCAACTTGTCTATGAACTGTATAGGCAACCAAGTGGTCCGTACCACGAACAACGGCTATTCAAATAGATTGGTAACCCTGCAGGGGTGTACTTCTTCACACACGCTTCCACCACTTCTCGTTGTTTACTCGACATGTACTCATCAACCTTCAAGCGGAAGCCCAGCGAGGGTGTCGGCCACGACCTGACTAACTACACAAGTCCCTAGTTCAGGTTTATCACCTATTTGGGTTCCATCCGTGGCGAGATCCGGCTGGGGTGTCGCTCACGGCCCCAAACGATGTGCACAGGGTTCCCGAGTCACCAAACGGGCGACCGGTACACCGTGCCACGTACCTGCCGCATCACAGCCCACCCCGAGGGTCAGCGCTGCGCATGACCACCAGTAAACTATAAACACCAGAAACTAGTTGCAACTCCTGGACAGAGGACAAGGGAAGTTAATAAGTCAAGAGAGCTTGGAGCGCCCAGATCCCAATGCGTGGTAGTAGCTGAAACTTGAATCACACATACAGATCTCAAGTCCTATGGACGGTTCCAATGAAACAACCCACCATGTACTCCTACATGGCCTTTCATCGATACCTTTACCAAGCATGTTCCACACTTCCCTCTCTTTATCGAGAATGATCATTTCACTCTGATCCATCACCCAGATAAACCAGACCTGACACAACTCAAAGCATAGCAGGCAACATAAATAAATAGCATGGTGGAACACACATCACATGGCTCAAACAACTCCTACACATGCTAGTGGGTTTCAACTATTTACTGTGGCAATGACAGGTCATGCAAAGGAATAGGGTTCAACTACCGCAACAAGTAGCAGTTCACACGCTGCTGCCTTAATGTAGTAAAAGAGAGCAGGAGCGAGAAGATGGGTTTGTATCAGAATGATCAATGGGTTGCTTGCCTGACAGATTGGTTGTCGGGTACTGCACTTCAGTTGGATACGCAGGTGTATCCTCGGGAGCAGGACCTACAACGGAGAACACCGACGATACAATCAATATGCAAACAAATGCAACAATATGATGCATACTCATGACATGGTAAGATGAATGTGTTTTGGGCTAATGCAACTATAAACAGAAAGGTTTGAGCTTATTTGAATCAAAGATTCAAATTTATAACCAAATTATTATTTATTAAAGTGCATTATCATGTTTTGATGTGAACAGCAAGGTTAACTTGCTCAAACCTGCATGAAACCAGTGCCATTGGAAATATTGGATTTTTCTGATCAATTTTCATATATAAATCTTTTCCATCTGAGCTACTGTTGAAATTATATGATTTTTTGAAGTTTAAAGCATTTTCTGGAATTTCCTGAATTGTTTTAAATCAAATAATCCCAGTAAATCCTTTACTGCGTCAGCATGACATCATGCTTACGTCAGCAGGTCAACAGACCTGGTCCAGGTCAAACCAGACTGGTGGGTCCCGCCTGTCAGTGTCATTAACTTAACTAATTAAACAAAACTGCTAATCCTAATTTAATTAGCCGGCTGGGCCCACGTGTCATTGACTCCAGGGGGTCAACCTGGGCCCACCCGTGGTCAAAGTGGGGTCAAACAGGCCGGCATTTAGCCACCGGCTTGGCCAGATGCGGCGGTGCAGGGCAGGATTCGTGCTCCGGCGACCAAATCGACGGCGGAGCACGTCTACGTGATGCTCGGGATGTGCCGCATCTAGTAGTGGTGGTGGTTAGCCTCGGGGTCGCCGGAAAAGGCACAGGCGACGACCTTGGCGGCTGCCGGAGCTCGGGCTAGTCGGTAGGAGGCACGGCGAGGCTCGTGGAGAGGTGCTCTAGGTTCCTGGGGGTGCGGTGAAGCTGATGGACAGGGTGGCGCGGCCATTGCGTGGCCGGAGCCTCGTCGGCGACGAGCTCCGCGGCGGCGCGTGCAGGTGAGCTACGTGCGGTTGTTATAGAGCTAGAAGGCGGAAACAAGGAGGATGGGGAGGTAGCCAAGCTCACAGCGGTCGCGTTGGAATTGACGGCGAGGTCGGGGTCGAGCTGTTGCGACGGTGAGGTCGCCGGCGATCTCGGCGGCCGAACGGGAGAGCAGTTGACGGGGACGGCGCGTCGGGGCTTCCGGCGATGCGTGGCTCATCGGGGAGGCGTAGCCGACGGTGGCGGAGCTTGGGGACACGACGGCGAGGCGAGGGGAGCTTGGTGGCTGCGGTGGTTACGGCGACGAGCTTGTGGGCGTTGCGGCCATGGCGCGGGGAGGGCGAGGGAGAGAGGCAGGGGGAGAACTAGGGGTCGAGGCGGTCTGGGCGACGACGTGGAGGTCGTTCAGACGTCCCGAAGTGGCGAGGCGGCAAGCAGCTGCTGCGGTGGTGCGCGGCCATGCGCCGGCGTCACCTGCCTGCCTGGCTGCCGAAGCAGCTGGCTGGCTCGAGCCAGCACAGTGCTAGGCCGCCAGGTGGGCCGGCTGGTCCAGGTAAGTGGGATGTGCCCTCTCTCTCTCTTTTCTATTTTATTTTCTGTTTGTTTCTTTTTCAACTTTGTTGAATTAATAAAAATTCTAGAGCACTTTTATAAATCATGAAACTAGTCATGCCCACTGTATATAATATGAACAGCATGGAACATTTTAGTTTATGATTATTTGGGCACCTAAAATATTTTATAGAATTTAAATGCCCAAATTCAAATACTATATGAATTAATCGAGTGACCTTTGTATGTCCTAGAAAATTATGCACCATTTTTGTCAGAGGTTTAAGACCAAGGCAAAGATGATGAACATTTTTGAAGGGCATGTTTGGTACATTAGAAAAGATTTTAATAAACCCTAGTTGTTAGGAGAGGGGTGATGGGGTTTCTGTCATTCCCATTTCAAGTTTCTGCAAAAGGTAAACATGATGCACACTCTAGCTTGTCCTAATGCATGCACTGACTAGGGATGTGACATGATCCCGGCCCGGGGGCCGATGATCCTGGCTCGGGAACTGCTGACCCTGGCACGGGGGCTGCCACAATCAACCCGACCGCCGTCATCCCTGACCCGGGGGCTGCCGCCTCGAGCTCGAGCGCTGCCGCCCCAGAACTGTCATGGCGGTCGTCTCCACTATGGTGACTGCCCTGTCGTGGGCCCAGCCAATCTTAGCTTTCCTGGAGGACGGAGTCCTCCCCATGTACGAGACCAAGGACCAACAATTACAAATGCCGGGCGTCCGACTACAGCATCATCAACCACAAGCTCGTCAAGCGCAGCGCGATAGGCGGTGGTCCAGCACTTCGTCGAGCAAGACATGGGCGTAGAGATAATCCTCGACATACAACTTAGCGGGAGTGCGGGCACCATGTCGCCTCCAGGTCCCTGGTGGCCAAGGCTTTCCGTCATGGCTTTTACTGGCCCACGACCCTCAAAGATGCCGAGTCGCTCATCCTCATGTGTGAGGGATGCCAACGCTTTAGCAAGCGCAGCCATCGGCCGATGTCAGCCATGCAAACCATCCTGATCACCTGGGCCTTCATGGTCTCGGGCTCGACATGGTCGGACATTTCAATACTGCGTGGGGCGGCATGACGCACTTGCTGGTGGTAGTTGACAAGTTCACCAAGTGGATCGAGGCGAGGCCGATCAAGAAGTTGGACGGTCCAAGAGTCGTCTAGTTCGTCAAAGACATCCTGGTACACTATGGTGTCCTCACATGATCATCATGGACAATGACACCAACTTTGACAAAGGCGCCCTGGCGCAATACTACTCTGTCTCCGACATATGACATGACCTGGCCTCTGTGGCCCATCCTCAGTCCAACCGCCAGGTCGAGCGGTCCTGGTCGAGCAAGCCAACGACCTCATTCTATCTGGCATCAAGGCACGGCTCGTCGAGCCCCTCATCCGTTCACCACGGCAGCTGGCTCGATGAGCTATCATCCGTCCTCTGGAGTCTCTGAACAATGCCAAACCGGTCAACCGGGTTCACCCCGTTCTTCCTCATCTACGGAGTAGAAGCCGTCATCCTGACTGACATCGAGTTCGACTCACCGCGTGTCACAATGCACGCCGAAGCCCAAGCCAAGGAAGCCCGTGAAGATGGCATCGATCTCCTCGAAGAAGCGCACCTTTTGGCCCTTAGCCAATTCGCCATCTATCAACAAGGCCTGAGGCATTACCACATAAAAAGATCAAGCACCTCAGTTTCCGCGAAATAGACCATGTCCTCCGGCTTGTCCAGCTGGCTAGCCGGCCATCACAAGTTGGTCCCCCATGGCAGGGCCCCTTCATCGTCAGCAAAGCCCTGTGTAACTGCAATGCCGACTACCTTATCGATTCTTGCAAGCCAAACAAATGCAAGAGAGATACCGCCGGCGAAGAGACAAGCTGGCATTAGAACGTAGAGCTCCCCCGCCTGTTTTACAGTTAGTTGTATGCACGTATGTATCACTGCCTTTTGTAATCATATGAAAAACAATGGGACCCCCGAATGACGCTCGGGGGCTGCCCTTTCCCGCCAAGTTATTGTGTTTATACACACCATTGAGAAAATTCTTAAAAACCCCACCTCCGGGTAGACCCGCTCAACCCGGAGGCTCGGGTGCTAGCCGGCTTGGCCACCACCCGTCATCCCCCTTAGCACATCCCAGAGTGTCCAGGCAGCCTAGGCCCTCCACTTAGCCCAGTGCCGCAGTCCGGCTTCGGTTGTTGGCCGACAAGAACTATGGGCCAAAGCACCTACACGTCGCGACATACTAAGTTGGGAGCGCCGGGTTGGCTAACCTGGCCCAATCACACTAAGTTGCTGCACGACCGGCTGCTCGCCAGCCGGCCCAGTGGTGTTTCGCACGCGCTCAACGTTTGAAGGGCCTAAGTACTGCGTGTTCTTTCCAAGGACCGAACTCATTATCATAGACCGAAATCCGGCTGTCCGACCCGCGGGGGGGGGGGGGGGGGGGG
>LR738714.1:382333529-382478173 GCA_902687465.1 Secale cereale | reverse complement strand
GGGGGTTCCTTTTCACTTTTTACCCCCATCTCTCTTCTTCTTCCTCGCACCAGTCGTCGCCTCACGAGCTCCGCCGCCACCGCCGGACATCGTCAACCTGGTCGCTGCATCACCCTGAGCAGACCAGAAAATGGTGGCGCCCTTCTGTTGTTGATTAGCGCATTCAGGTATTCATCCGCATTTACTTCCGATCTACCTTAGTGTTTCATTGTTCTTCAGTTCATTAGTGTTCATTACTTCCTCTCACAGTTCATACACTGTACTGCCTTCTTGAATCCCAATGCAACAATAAAGTCAGACGGCAGTAGTTTTAGTATATGTGATTTATCATAGATCTATCTTATTTTCTGCAAGAATCATCTTTGACATACTAGTTTTTCCATGGTCGTTTTAGGTTTAATAATAGTTTCTTTCTGAACTATTGTAGATCCATGAATAGAGTTGGAATCTGTGACAACTTTTTGAGCAAGACTTAGTAAAAATTCCAGGTCTTCCACCTTCACAGACTGCCTGTTAATTGTGCCATATGTGGCTGCTTACCAAATGCCCCGTTGACCCAACAGCCTTTGGCTGGCTTAAGTTTTGCAATAAGTTTTGTATCACTGTATCGAATTTATTTTATTTATTTCCTGTTCATAGCTACGCAATCTCCGGCTCATCATGACTAAGTCTCCTATAATATGCGACTGGCTTCCTTCTCAAGTCACTTAGCAAGATCTCCAAGATTTCATAGATATGGGCATTTTAGCCGCCAAAGATGTTATTCATTGGCGGGTTCCAGGCTCTGAATACCCTCCGAAACCTGAAGAGGGCAAGTCGTAGTCTTTACAAATCACATGCTATGTGGCTTTGCACGACCCGAATCAAAATTCTTTCGAGACATTTTGCACTTCTACAATCTTCACCCGAAAGATAATGGCCCAAATTCCGTCTCAACTATATGCAATTTCCAAGTATTCAGCGAAGTATATCTTGGTGAAGAGCCTACTATTACCTATTCCGAGATTATTATTACATCAACCGCCTAACTAAGATGACTGACGAACCTAGTCTTCAGCTTGAAGACGTCTGCATACAAAGACGGAGGGCCATAATATTTCCAGCAGCTGCTCTACAGAGTCACCCTAAGGACTAGAACTTCACTTTGTTCTACTGCGCTACAATTCCTAAGAGCTGACTGAAGAGCAAATCAATGATACTGTCAAGTCAATTCTTGGCAAGTCATTTCAAACAGCTGTAAAAAGGGCGTGTGTCCTTTTTGTACAATCAACCCGGCCCCGGATGTAAGTATCTGAAATAGTCCTTTACTTGTTTGTCATCTTTCTGAATATAAAATTGTTGAACTTATTGATTATGTACAAACAAGATTACTCTTCTTTTTGGAAAAAGAAATTATCAAACACTGCTGCTCCGACTAAGAGGGGAAAAATAACTGGTCGCGACCCGGGTCGTCCGAAAAATTCAACATCCCAAGAACAACATGAACTAGACGAGGCAGAGGTAGAACTCAATTCTATTGGTACTCTTTTTATGCAGCTTATTGATGCTGATTTGCCTTAGGAGGACGCGGAAACAAGTCATGTCGATGTTGTTGAGGTAATCTCTATCTCCTCCGACTCAGAAACTTTGCCAAGACAAAAAACACGGTGGGTCATCCAAAAAGTAATATTTCCCATCCTCTTGCTTATTTGGATCCAAATTTTCTTTTGTAGAGCCAGCAACATGAATATAGATGCAACACCCGGAGCCATGTCTAGGAAGAACTCATTGCCAGCTTATGAAACTCACCACCTGCTCGCAAATGTCGTCATGAGGTGCGTCATACTCCTACCTCATCATTCCCACTAGATGGCCTCATACACCACTCTTAATCCTTCTAACTCAGCATACCAGGAATCATCTCTTTCTCTTGGCAACTCTAAGGGGACACAACTTCCAACATTTGTGGTTAACCCGTTGTAAGTATCCACATTTGTTGAGTAAATTTCTTCTATTTCATACTTATCAATCTTTTACTATCATTATCATAGGTCTAAGGCGAAGATGGGTAAGAAACAGAGGACGACTGGGTCTACAAAAACTGCTGAAGAGGGAAATCAGGCTTCCAAAGCTGATGAAATTCAAGCTGGAAATTCTGAAGATTCTAAGAAACGACCAGAAGACCCGCCTTCACAAGTTGACCCGGCCTTAACTATTGATGATACTCCGGCAACCCTTCATGATCCACCAAGTCCTAGGATGGCTTCGCCTATCAAAAATTCTTTCTGATAAGCATACTGAATATGTTCTTATCACCAGATCAGAGTTTAAGCCACCTGGAGTCCCGACGGTTCTTGCCAAGCATACCGCCAAGGAGGAAGCTCTTGCCTCACTGAAGAGCAAAATCAACTTTGATATCACAAGCAATCCTTAGTTGGATGTCAATGAGCTTTATTTTGGTTATTGGAACCGCTTGCATACCAGTCGGGACTTGGATGCTGATTTGGTCAAGAAGATGCGACAAAAATATGAGGTAAAACCATATTTACTCTCCTGTATATATATAAATTTATCTAGTCCCCAAGTCTTATTCATAGGAAAAATATGTTGAGTATGGGTAAGACTTTTGTATAATTTCAAGTCATGACCTTCAACTGCCGACTTATCAGATAACGATGAGCAGGGTCTTAAAAATATAAACTTCCAAAAAGAAACCGCCATAGCCCTCAAAGGCCAATTTATCTGACAAAGGTAAGCTGGGACTTTGTAGAAACTGAACTTTGAGAAGAGCATCCCGAGACATTAGTCCCGAAGGGCCGGTTCAGCCGATGATGATGAGCCAGGTCTTTAATAAAATATCTGTGAGAGAATTGCATGACATATCAGCCTCCAAGGGCTGGCTTATCCCATGAAGATGATCCGGGTCTTTAATAACATAAGCTGAGAAAAACTTACTGACACATTAGCCGCCAAGTGTCTTGTGTATTGCTTGCAATGCGCTTGGGACTTAAATATTTATTGTTCCTTGACTGACATCCATGAAGAAATATACTTACAGTTTTTCATTTTCAATGGCAGGATGCTTTAAGCTTGAATGGCTCATGATTGGCTGAGTTGAAAAAACATCTGAAACACCAGGAGGCTGAAGCTCCGAAATCTAAATCCAGGTTCAAGTTTAGCTTGAATGAGAACAAAAAGCTCAAAGCCTATTTTTCCACGGAGAGAGCCGCCTGGGAAAAGGAAAAAGCCATCCTATTACAAAGGGCAGAATCAGCTGAATCGTCTTTGAAAGAAACATCTGCAGAACTGTCCGGCTTAAAATGTCGTATTTCACAAATGACATCCGCTATATTTGGTAAGCGTCATTTTGAGTCATATTTCCTCATTATATTTTATTTTAACCCGTCTGGCGACTTCTGAATGACCTTGCAAAACAGGCCCTACAAGCTCCAATCTTGGCCCAGACATGCTTGTGAAACTGAAAGTTGTATATGCTTTCGTGGAACAACTTAATACAGGCATTCAACAGGCTCTTGTACCAATTTACAATGGGAGAGAACCGCCCACGCTCATCAGGGATGTCGTAGCCAAATTATCAATAATGCCCTAGAAGCTGGAAGAAATTAAAATGTCAGCAACCCGCTCTGGTGCTATAACCGCTCTTAGCCGAGCTATAACATGGCAAGCAGAACTAGACCCGACAGAAATGGCCACCGGCTGTCCATGCCTTCAAGAAGATGGGTCTCCTTTTGATGAGTTGGAGTTTAGAAAGTGTGTAAAGGAGATGCGTCCCTTGGAGTGCAATGTGGCCAAAGAAACTGATTTGTCCAGGTATCAGCCGGCATATGACATGGAGAATGCTAAGGTCAAGACACTGTCTTATGTCGTCGTAGATCTCACGCCTCCAACGCATAAGCATACCTTTTCTCATGATGTTGATATGTCTCCTATTATCCATGTTGAAGCTGTATTCAAGGCCTTAACTGGTATCGATTGGACGACAACTAACCTTTAGATGAACGAGGTAGAAGAGCCGGAGCTAGATGACCCATAATCGTCAACTCGCTGCAACGATGGCAACATATAGAGAGCTCTTTTAACTGTGTTGTTAACATGTTGCCTTGGAAAATATTGTGTTCCAAATTTTGTAGGCTCCTGATAGGCTAGTTATGAGCAATGATCTGTCATGCCATCATGCATGTTTTAAGACTACATTACCAAAAATATTGTGATGCATGCTGATCTGATCAAAATATATAACCCATTTCTTGGTATCCTCTTTAAGTTTGATTCATCTATGAGGTATCAATCAGAATCTGCATTGGCGACTTAGAAGTCGATATTAACCAAGCAATACACCTATTAACAATGGCTTGTAACAACACAAAGACAGGTAGCTTCATGCTTATAAGCAGCACGGGTTATAATCCAAAAGACTCAAGTATGAGCCACAATACACTGGTAACAACCCGAAATACTCAATTATGATTATTATAAGTCGGAGATCAGTGACTCGGCGGTTCATAGTTTGGCTCAATAACCAAAATTTGCAATATTAAAAAACAGCAAATAAATCGAAGGTAGAAAAGATGCAAATCTCAAATGCAGCTCTCCGTCTTATAAAAAGCAGGATAGGAGAAATTTGGCTCTCATGCCTTAAATTTTCTTGTAAAGGCTATTAATAGATTATTGGCACATGCCACATTATTGCTTTAAAAGGCAGCAATGGACGATTGGGTTGACGCCGCATGTATACATTAAAAGGCAACAAATGGCCTACTAGGCTGACGCCACAAGTTTACTTTAAAAGGCAGCAAACAGCCTATTGGGTAGATGCCACAAGTTTACTTTTAAAGGCAGCCAACGGGCTATTAGGCTGACGCCACGAGTTTACTTTAAATGGTAGCAAACGGCCTATTGGGCTGACGCCACAAGTTTACTTTAAAAGGCAGCAAATGGCCTATTGGGCTCACGCCACATGTTTACTTTAAAAGGCAACAAATGGCCTATTGGGTTGACGCCACAAGTTTACTTTAAAAGGCAGCAAACGGCCTATTGGGCTGATGGCACATGTTTGCTTTAAAAGGCAGCAAATGACTATTGGGCTGATACCATAGGTTTGCTTTAAAATGTAGCAAACATCCAATTGGGCCGACGTCACAGGTTTGCTTTAAATGGCAGCAAACGGCCTATTGCACTACAAGCCGGCTCTCACATGACATAAGTCGTTGTGTTCAACTTAACGAGTTCAGGGTCTTAAAGAGATTGATTGTTAAGGACTCGGCAAGTCCCAAACAGGCAGATGAAAACTTGTCAAGGTAGCTTTTTAAGCCGGCCAAGGGTGAAAAACCCATAGGTGATAAGCCTCCAAGTGATCTGACGACCAACCAAGAACTGCTTAGATGTTCACAAAACGACAAAGACCCTGTATTTTAGGGATGCCGACTTTATTATATTGATCATAAAAAATGTATATACACTGTAAAAGGTGTGTACAAGGATAAACGTTGGCGGCTTAAGTGTAGTACGGCCGAAGATGCGCAATATTCCATGGACGGCGGCTCTCTTCTTCCGATTTAGGAGAATCCTTATACTCACGCACATCAATGAGATAATATGACCCTTATGTGCAAATTCTTGCTGACCACAAAGGGTCCTTCCCAAGGTGAGGATAACTTGTGCATATTAGTTAGATCTTGGATTAGCTGGAGCACTAAATCACCTTCTTGAAATGTCCGGGCCTTCACTCTGCGGCTATGATATCGACACAAGCCTTGCTGATATATTGCTGAACGAGCCGCCGCCATATCACATTCCTCATCCAAGGCATCAATTGCATCTTGACGTGCTATTTCATTATCAGCTTCAACATAAGCTGCCACATGGGGTGAATCATGACGGATATCGCTAGGAAGAACCGCCTGAGCACCGTAATCCATGAAGAAAGGCGTATATATTGATCTGTTAGGGGTGGTGTTAATGCTCCAAATTATGGAAGGTAACTCCTCAACACAACAACCTGGCATTCGCTGTAAAGGAACAAGAAACCGAGGCTTGATGCCTTTTAAAATCTCTTGATTATCCCTCTCGCCTTGACCATTAGACTGTGGATGAGCCACAGAAGTGACATCGAGGCAAATATGCTCATGTTGACAAAATTCCTCCATACCACCTTTAGAGAGATTTGTACCATTACCAGTGATGATACTATCAGCACCGTAATCCATGAAGAAAGGCGTATAGCATGTTGATCTGTTAGCGGTGGTGTTAATGCTCCAAATTATGGAAGATAACTCCTCAACCCAACAACCTGGCATTCGCTGTAAAGGAATGAGAAGCCGAGGCTTGATGCCTTTTAAAATCTCTTGATTATCCCTCTCGCCTTGACCATTAGACTGTGGATGAGCCACAAAAGTGACATCGAGGCGAATATGCTCCTGTTGACAAAATTCCTCCATACCACCTTTAGAGAGATTTGTACCATTACCACTGATTATACTATCAGGGTATCGAAAGTGGAAAATCAATCTCTTAACAAACTGAACTGCCATCACAGCATCACATTTGCTGACCGGCTCTGCCACAGCACACTTGGTGAATTTGTCCACTTCCACCAGGAGGTGCGCTTTTTTATCTTTGGAGCCCTTGAAAGGACCAACCATATCAAGACCCCAGACCGCAAACGTCCAAGTTATTGGAATCATCCTCAACTCTTGAGCCGGCACATGTGCTCGTCGAGAAAATTTCTGATATCCATCACACTTACTCACTATATCCTCTGCATCACCATGAGCCGTCAACCAGTAAAAACCATGATGAAAAGCTTTGGCAAATAGCGATTTAGAGCCGGAATGATGACCACAATCACCTTCATGGATTTCTCTTAAGATCTCACGGCCTTCTTCAGGAGAGAGACACAATGCTGGAACACACCTGTTATGATGCGTCGGTGTAACTCGCCATTAGCTATTATCATGGGCTTAGATCACCGGGATATCTGTCAGGCCAAAGTCTTCTCCTCAGGTAACTCACCCTAGGTCACGTAAGCCAAATAATCTTGTGTCCAATCAGGAATAACATGGAGATCCACCACCAAATGTTTCTCCTGTTCAGGGATAGCAAGATCTTCTTCTGATGGTATTTTAATAGAAGGATTATTCAATACGTCAAGAAACACATTGGGAGGCACCGACTTACATTGCGAACCAAGCCGGCTCAAAGAATCAGCCGCCTCATTCTTCTGTATATCAAGATGCTCCACCTGATATCCCTTAAAATGACCAACAATATTAGGAACCACTCGGCGATAAGCTTTCATGAGCAGGTCTCTAGAATCTCAAGTGCCCGAGACTTGCTGAGCCACCAATCTGAATCGCCAAAGCACCTGATCCAGCTTAAATTCATCTCTTTGGCCATTAAAAGACCATGGAGCACGGCCTCATATTCAGCTGCATTCTTAGTACAGGGAAACATTAGCCTTAAAACATAACTGAATTGGTCACCTCGTTGGGAAGTTAAAATAACTCCAGCACCCGAGCTTTCTAACTGCCTGGATCCATCAAAATGAATAGTCCAATATGTGTTATCAGGCTTCTCCTCAGGTGTCTGTAACTCCGTCCAATCATTGATGAAATCCACAAGAGCCTGGGACTTAATGGTTGTCCTTGGCACATACTTCAAGCCATGGGGAGCTAGCACAATGTCCCACTTAGCCACTAGGCATGTAGCCTCTTTGTTCTGAATAATATCCCCAAGGGAGCAGAACTGACCACTGTAATAGGAGGAAATAGTGCTTCAACTTATGGCTAGCCATGAACACCCCATAGACTAATTTTTACCAGTGCGGGTATCGCTGTTTGGACTCAATTAACACCTTGCTAACACAATAAGCCGGCCTTTGTACTGGTTACTATTTACCCGTTTCCTTGCACTCTACCACAATCACCACACTGACAGCCCTGCTGTTAGGATCCACATATAAAAACAATGACTCTTTTTCAACAGGAGCTGCAAGGCCGGGCGGCTCAGATAATTATTTTTTGAGCGCCTCGAATGCCTCATTAGCAGCATCACTCTAGACAAAGTGATCAGTTTTCAACATCATCTGGTATAGAGGCATTGCCTATTCTCCCAGGCGACTTATGAACCAGCTTGAAGCTGCAATAGGACCCGCCAAGCGCTAAACATCATTGATACACGCCGGCTTAGATAACGAAGTGATAGCCCTAATTTTCTCCGGGTTATCTTCAATACCTCTGTCTGCAACCAGAAAGCCTAGGAGCTTGCCTATAGGAACACTGAACACACACTTACTCGGGTTGAGCATCATTTTATAATCCTGGAGGTTATCAAAGGTCACCTTCAAATCATCGAACAAAGTTTCCTTCTTTTTGGACTTGACAATAATATCATCCACATAAGCATGAATGTTGCACCCAATCTGGTTATGGAAACAGTTCTGAAGACAATGTTGATACGTTGCCTGAGCACTTTTGATCCCAAAGGGCATAGACACATAGCAGAAAGCTCCAAAAGGCGTGATAAAAGTCGTCTTATCTTGGTCCTTAAATGCCATCTTAATATGATGGTAACCAGAATATGCATCCAAGAAGCACAAACACTCGCAACTCGTCGTGGCATCTATGATTTGATCAATACGGGGAAGAGCAAAGCGATCAGCTGGACAAGCCTTGTTAAGATTTGTATAATCCACACACATGAGCCAAGTACCATTTTTATTAAATACCAGCACCGGGATTGCTACCATTCAGGATGAAAAATTTCCACAATCAACCCAGCTGCTAAGAGCTGGGCCACCTCTTCTCCGAGCCTTTCGTCTTTCTTCATTGTGAAGGAATTGCTTCACCAGCTTAAACTTAGGATCAATTTTAAGAGTGTGCTCAACGAGTTCTCTTTGTACACCTGGTATGTCTGAAGGTTTCCATGTAAGGATGTCCCGATTCTCACGGATAAACTCGATGAGCACGATTTCCTATTTTGGATCCATGTTATCAGTAATGACAAACTGCTGAGATGCGTCACCTGGGACAAAATCAACCTTCTTAGTGTCGTCGTCCGACTTAAATTTTAGCAAAGGGTCTTTCTCATTGGTCGGCTTCTTTAAGGGGACACATCCGCCGGGTCAATATTATCCTTATAAAATTTAAGCTCCTCTGTAGCACAGGCCGACTCAACATACGCAACATCTCCCTCTTCACATTCCAACGCAATTCGCCGACATAGCACGGTCGTGCCATAAATTTAGCATAAGCCGGCCGCCCAAACAAAGCATGAGAAGGGCTCCTGATCTTAACCACCACAAACCATAACGTTTCTACTATGTAATCATAGTCATCACCAAAGGCTACTTCCAAAGCAATCTTCTCCACCGGGTCAGCTGACTTTCCAGGTACCACACCATGAAAAACTATAGATGACGTTTTAAGATCTTTATTAGTTAAGTTCATCCCGCGAAAAGTCTCATAATAAGGGATATCAATGCTACTACCACCATCCATGGGAACTTTAGTGAACTTATAGCCCCCAACCTAAGGAGCTACCATTAACAGAATCTGGCCCGGGTTAACAACTCGGGGCGGGTGATCCTCTCTACACGTAACTGGATGTTCTAACCACCGTAGATACTAAGGTACTACCGCCTCAACCGTGCTGACTGCGCACCTACGAACCTTATGATCTCTCTTGCAAAGACTTGTAGTAAACATATGGTCTTGTCCATCGTTATTGTAGCGACCACGGTTCCAATGAACAGAAGTCTCTATGCTCAGTGTCATCCATGGATCGGTATGCTGACACACTAAGTACTCGAGGATTTATAACAGAGGTTCAATCACACTTTATTACATAAAAAATCCTCGAAGAGGCAACATCCAATACACAAATATGGCTGAAGGCCATCTAAAACAATAAATTGCGGAAGCTATGTACAATAGTTTAGTCCATCCAACTCCACGGCAAACATTGAGTGCATAACAATGACATATCGCACCTTAATCATCGTTTGAAAACTCTGCAACATGATATGTTGCAGCCATAAAGGTCAGCACATTGAATATGCTGGCCAAGAACACACTATAATGATAATGAGCAATGTCTACAACTATATGCATATTTGGCTGGTGGAGGCTGTAAGGTTAATTTTTTCATAAAGCTAGTTTTTCCCTACAATAAAGGAATGTATTTTAATAACTACTTAGTTTAGATTAAAGATGAACATTGAGAATGGTACCCCCATCTCAATCCCAAATCACCAAAGTTATTATTAACCCAACAAGTTAAATAAAGTGATGAGATCAGTCCATAATTCAAATACCATGATACTCAAGAAGTCCATAACCGGGGACACGGCTACTCATGAATAGTTTGTACACTCTGCAGAGGTTTGTGCACTTTTCCCCACAAGACCCGATCGCCTCCATTTGACTTCTCGCACTACATGGTGTTTGAGAAAACAAATGACCTAGACACAGTCTTTCAAAAGCATTCACTCTTTACCCTGGGTAGACCGTTACACCTACATTCGCTACATCTGCTAGTCTACCACTGAAAGAGGTCATACAACATACTCAACTATGCCAGAGGCCATAATGGCTTGTGGCTGCACACGAAAGTTTCAAGGCATGAAAGATATATGATCCCTTTGAGCCTGTGTGGCATTCCTTAGACAACACTGGTATATCCCAAGGTGTCCGGGCAAACCACTGGTCCATCCCCAGAGTTCCCTAGAAAACCACTGGTCCATCCCCAGGGTGCCACAACCAATCCACCCAGATGTGTATTAAATTTACACCTTAAAGAATCCCTTAGTTGTTATTACACTCACAACTTTCATGAAACTCTCATACCAATCGATGTCTACGAGAATGGCTAAGCAATAAGTAACAAAGCGTATATTCCCTTAGGTTGATCTCAAGTCATTGGGTTCCTACCTCATGAACTACAAAGCATCATCACATGTAACCAGTCCTACTCATGCAAGTGTTTGAGGATATAACTAATGGAATAAAAACTGGGCATTGGAAAAATATGATCAAAGTATGAACTTGTCTTGCTGACGATCGTTGAAACCTAGGGACTCGTATTAGCACACTTCGCAGTCTGGGAATTCTATCACAATCAAATAATAGCATGCATAAGCAATCATGCAACAGAGTCGACGAACAGATCTCGAAAGACTTCGAAAACAAATGAATAACACCTACAACAGAAAACAATTTCTAAAAGTACCAAAATGAAGTGAATTTCGCCTTATCACAAATTTTAGGTCAAGAGCTCCGGTTTGCACAAAGAATCAACTCAAACGGAGTTACGAAACTCAAGTTACGATCAAATGAAGTTAAAACACAAAACTATTTGAATACAAAATTTAAAACTTTCAAAATCAAATTTGAGTTGCGCTGCGGAAAATATAAGATCGAAACGAAGAAATTGGCATTGGTTTCACCTAATTCCGACCACTGTTCAAGAATTCATCCGATTAATCAGTTAACGGGCCAGTTAATCACTACTCACAGCATGGCCGAATCGAATAACACCTATTCACCGCGTTAACTTGCCAGGCCGATTAATTGACCAGTTAGACCGATTAATCAGTTGTCATGCCGATTAATCCTTGCTTGTCCATGAATAGGTGGGCAAACAAAGCCCAATTGTTTTGCCTATAACCCCTTCTAGCCCCATCCCGCGCCTAAATATTGAGGATTAATTATTTTACCTCCTCTATATGCTTTTCATATGTGGATGACAACATGTTCTCGTATACTACATAGCTGGGAGCATGAGAGTATGGTATAATACATAAAAAATCTGGATACATGTTGGCAAGTTCCTATTTAATTTACCGATTAATGGTCGACCGATTAATCCAGTTAATAGGCCGATTCACCGATTAATCTCTACTCCTAAACCGACCGAGCAGCTAACAGTTAACGATTTCTTGAACATTGATTCCGACTATCGAGTAAAAAGTAACGATCGTTTGAAGATGAGGGACTGATCTATAAAAATTTTAAATTGCAGATAGGTCCCTGACGAAAATTAAAAGAAAAAGGAAAGTTTAAATAGCGAACGTTCGTTTTCTGGTCTTAAACAGTGAACGTTCGTTAGATAATAAAGACCAAAAAAATGATCTAGGTTTTCTAAAAAAATGATCGAGGGTCTAAAAAAACGAAAACAAAAAAGTAAAAAACCAAGCGGTTACCTCGCGGATCGGGTTCGGGTCCGCGGGTTCGCGGGTCGGCGGCGGGTGACGGGTCGAGCGGCGGCAGACGGCGGCGGATGGCGGCGGCGGTGGCGCGGCTGCGGTGCGGCGGGCGTGAGGGGGGAGGGCGGCGGCACGGCTCGGCGGCGGGGCAGCAGCGGCGGCGGTTGCGGCATGCGGCGGTGGAGGAGAGAGGGGCGTGGCGGTTCCGCTTATAAAGGGCCTCGGGGGGGGGGGTCCGACTTGGACAGGGGGTCGGGGCGGCGACGTGCGGTGCCAGGACTCCGGCGGAGTCCGGCCGCTCTACGGGTGGAAGGCGGCGTGGCGGCTGGGCCTTCGGCCGAGTTGAGTCGGGCCTAAGTTTTTTTTATAAATATTCGCCCGAACGAAAAATTGAAAATAAAATATAAAAAAATTCTAAAAAATACTGGAAACAATTTTCTCCGTCTAAGTCTAATATTTAGAACAAAGTGAACATTTTTCTCATATAAAAATGCTTAAAAATAAAATAACTTTTTAATGCAAATTTTAAAATAATAAACTGCAAATAAAAATCCAATAAAAATATTTTTACTCAAAAATCAAATTCCAATATTTTTGTTATGTTTTTGAAGAAGTCATATTATCTTATCTCATTTATTTTAAACATTGGAAAATTGAGATGTGGCAAAATACTATTGATCCAACCCCACATGAAAAATAATAAAAAAGTGGATTCTCTTCAGAAAACTTCCAACTCTCATTTGGGTCCTTGTGTGACAGCCTGGTTTTTGCCCTCTATCTTTTTCGGACTTGGTTCTTGCCTTGCCTTTTTGCCTTACCTTGTTTTGGGTTTGCGAATCATTTCTTTTGGACTTGTCACTTGGGCATCTCCTTGACTTTCACCCAAGTGACCTATCTACTCCTCATTCAACCCTATTTCTCTGGTAAATACCCAAAATAACCAAATTAAAGAAATATATCCATTTCCCCCTCTGAAACCCTTTTCAGTAGCTTGTGCTCCAAAGCAACCCACATTTTTATTGCTCCAAAAATCCTAAAATAATTCCTGAATATTCTTTGGACCTTGGCACACCCTCCCAAAAAAATATTACATGACTTTTTGTAGTATTTTGGCTATAGAAAATCATTTCTTTTCTGGTCCAAAAATGCACTTTGTACAGCAAGTGCATTTTTCCTTGATCCTTTGGCCCTGATTTTTCTTGTGCCTAATTACCCTCCAAAGAAAACCTAATCCCAAGAGATCAGCCCCAATGGTCATCTTGAAGCTAGCCAAACTTGGCAACCAAATTTCTGGTGAGAAACTTGCCAACTTAGTTGCGTCAAATCTGGTCGGCCTGGCTGCGTGTTTTCAACTCTCCTAGACCAAACACTACATGGACTTTAACCTGGACAAGATTTGGCTACGCATGGGCGTCGTCTTGACCATGCCAGGGTAGTGACCGCGTGACGACACGACGCCTGGCATGCGTTCGACGCGCTCTGGTAGCGCCAACGCCTCTGTTAGGCGCGTGCTCGAGCCAGAGCTCGACGACGACTGTCGCACCGCATCTACAGCCCCGACCCACCAACCTTGACCTCTCCCCGCCACTTGCCGACGCCGGAGACGCCGCAGCGAGAACGGGCGCATCACGGCCAAACGCCATAGTGCGCGCTTGCCCTTGTCCTCTTCCCCCTACTCCATGTGCTCGTCCGTGAGCATGGACAGTCTCCACTTTGACCCTGAACCCTTGCCCCCTTGCACTGGAGCTTTTCGTCGCCGTTCGTCGGTCCTCCAGAGCACTTCAGCGGCGCCATGTTACCCCCTCTCGCTCAGGCTATATATAGAGCCTAGCTCCTCGCCTCGAAGCCACACACCACTCCGCCCAACCTCCACGAATATGTAGAAGAGCCGCAGCCCAGTCGGGCAGGCATCTGGCCGTCGGCTCCGACCAGATAATTCCGGCGACCTCCGCAGCATGGCCACCTCGCTCGGGTGCCTTTCGAGCTCAACCTGCTGCTCGGGTGTGGCATTGGAGGTCCTCTGGTGCTGCCTGGACGCTGCTGAGCCCCCGAAGCCGCCTCTTGCCGTCGCCTTCTCCATCTCCGGCGAACCCCGTCCGCCACCGAAGCTTGCAAGCGTGACCGTGAGCAGCTCCGGCCATCCCACGACACGCCATTGGTACGGGCAGGTGCGCCGTGAACCCCTCTTCAATCCTATCCCTCTGGTCTAGCCCCAAACCCTCTCCTCGCCACTGTAAACTCTGGTGGAGCGCCGCCGTGCTCTGATCTCACTCCACCTCTCTCTCTCCTGACGGGTGGGACCCGCGCGTCAGCCTCACCCCTCACGTCCGAAGCGGTTAGAGTGGTGGCGTACTCTTCCTTTACGCCTTTGACGTCACCCCCCTAGGATTTTCTGAATTTTTCAAATTTAATCAAAGTTTGACCCAAACTTTGACCAGCCACAATTCTAAACCGTAAGTCCAAATGATTTGATTCTTTTTGCATTGTCTTTGTTTCAGAAAGCTCTAGCAACACACCAAAAGGTGGATTTTTCCTTGCTGTCTAGAACTTCTGGTGCATTTTCAGAGAGGTTTTTGATATTTGTTTTTGTGGTTTTAATTATTTTCAGAAGCAGAAGCTTGTCTTGAAGCACATCAAGAGGAGTGTGATCCTCCTCTACACTAAGGCAAGCCACACCGGCATTTGGATGGTGTTATTTCAATGTCCATGAATTTCTACTTGAATGTGAATAATTCTTTCCATTTAAAATTGCTTAAATAAATTTGGTTAGTGCTAAGTTACTTTATCATGCTTGAAATGCTTGTTTAAGTCTCTAGTTGAATGATTAGACTTGTTTGGCGTAGTAGAATAAAATTTTGCCTTAGTTTTATTTCTATGATAATTAAAGATAGTTCTTTTATTAAGTAATATTTGCATATAAGAAATGAGTTAATAAAAATGTAGCATGATAATAAAAATGAAGTAGAACCAGTAAAGATTTTGATCTTGAGTAGTGCAAGATAATTATGTTGATAAGTTTGATCCTTAGTTATGAGTTGTTTGTCTTGCATGACGAATAGTCGCATAGCGATGGAAGCATGTGGTATTAATTTTATAAAGTTTTTTTATATCAAAGATTAAACCTAATTAATTTCAACTTGAATATGTGGTTGATCACATCATGGTGCCATTGAATCGGCTTTTGTTCAGTGCGACCACATTTACCTTATGGGGGGGTCTTAACTCGGTCCTTTGTTATGCCTCTCACCGATGCCTCCCGCGAGGGAAGGTTATGGGCGTGCATACCCTGGACCGGTAAGCAGACATAACCTTGTGTGATCGTTTTTGTTTTTAGGGTACCTTGTCCCCGTTTGGGAATGTTTTGCCATGACGGTGGCCGTTGGTTCCTTTGGTAGGCATGGGGCCACCCAAATCCTAGCCCTCAGAGGGAGTTGGTCGGAGTGGCCAGGAGAGTGCCATGACAAAGGGAGGGTTTCGTCGGAATGCAGTTAGTCCACCTGAATGGGAGTACGTTGCCATGGGTTCCGTAGTGTAGGTAAAGTGCGCTACCTCTGCAGAGTGTATTTAATCTATCGATAGCCGCGTCCTCGGTTATGGGCATAGCTCAGAAGTAAGTCACATCGGATCAACTTTTATTATTAATCTTGCACACTAAATAAATTGTTGTTAGCTTTGGCTTTGTGATGATGCTTGAGCTCATGGTTTGCTCATGTGTGGTTGGATTTCAGCTGTGACCCAGGTATGTGAACCGTATGGTTACGAGGTAACCCGTTCGGTAAGCGAGTCTGCGTGACTCGGTGCATGTTGGTCTCACTCCATTAGTAATATTCCTTGCATTGCATTCACCTGATTAATTGTCATGATATTGTCTATCAGCGTCCTTATGTTTGTTGTGAGCTTGCAAGTACATTCAATGTACTGACCTGGCGTGTCATGCCAGCTTTCAAGCAAGACAGTTCGCATTGGAGCGCATCCCGCATCTAGGCCGTTTCCACATCGGTGTCCCTGTGCCATGGATTTTCCACTTTGTCGTTCTTCCGCTGTCGCGTAGTTCTTGTTATCTAGGCCACTCATGTTCATTAAATAATGTACATACTATTCAGCCACACCGTGTGTGCCACTTGGCCTTGTACCTCGATGTAATATTATACTTATGTAATCCGCTAGCTTCAATAAAGCGGTTGTTTCTGTACCAAGTTGTTGTGTATTACCACAAGACTTGATCTCTGGGCTGGCAGTACAAGGTAACCCGGTTGATCAGAGTCGGGGTGCCACAATGCTTGGTATCAGAGCCGCGCTGATTGTAGGACACGCTAGACCGTTAGTGCGTTAGTGGAACGGTAGATAGTTTCGTCTGAGTGTCGGTAGTCATAGAATTTGGTTGCTGCATTGTATCCATGTTTATCTATTGTCATTACTAACCGTATGTTTTGTGAGTGTAGATGACTCCAATACCGATACTGTATCATCATGAGCCAGCTCTGTACACATCGCCGCACTTGCTTCAGAACGTGTGGCGACGACTCTACCCAGAGGGTGCTGATCCAGAGTATCGGGTGCATCAGGAGCATCTGGCCAGTGCAGTATATGAGTATTATGCTGAAGTAACTCTACACCACAGTTTCCCTTCCGGCGCTTACACTCCTTCCACTAAGCGTGGTCTCGCTTCTATGCCATCTCAGGCGGTCCAGTTTGCTGCTCTTGAAGCTCTTGTAGACTTGCGCTACAACGAGGTTTGCATGCACACCCACCAAGGTCTTTTCTACAACCCATCTCTGCCCGAGAATGGGCGCATCCGCTTTCCTTCGATTAATCCGGCATGCGATCGTCCCACTAGCCACCTTTCTCGTATCACTATCAGCTATCTCCTGAACTACGAGTTAGCTCGGGAGCTAGCACGCACTCGGACAGCTCTCGCCGCAGTTCGTACTAGGAACCCTCTTCCCACTATCATCTTCACTAATCCCGTTCCTTCGGCCTCCGTTCCCCTGGTGACTTCGCAGGGTACCGTTAACCCTATGACAGTAACCCCGCGCAATGCTCCTGTTGTGTGGGCTTCCCTTGTCGCTACTCCTGCCGCCCCTATGCTTAGATCCCATCCTGCGCCTATCCTGAGGGAGAGCCCTCGAGTCAGAACCGCCGCATCTCTCTTAACCTGGAGGTCTCTACTATCAGTTCAGGATCTGGGTCTGGCTCAGGGGAGGAGCCCGCAGCAGCACCGTCCGAGCAGTAGACCGTTAGAGTATCACTCTAGTCATGAGGGTGATGGATGGGTGTAATCACACGTGTCATGATGTTTAGTTTCTTGTATGCGGGTAGTAGACCCGTTGTAATGTTTACTTTCATCCTGAGTCTATGTATAATTATATTGGAATCTTTTATTCGCCATGGTTTTCTCTCGCTGTTTTCTACCGGGATTTGTCAAAGGCTTTCCTCCTATTATGGATTTTTCTCATCACGGTTCCTATGTATTGGGAAAATAAATAATATGATGACGAGGGGAGGTAGCAGCAGCCAAGCTTGTCAGGATGTCCTTGTCCATAGCTCCGCAAGGCAGGCAGGACATTCACCCGAGCCATACCAGCCACCTCCGCCTCCACCGCCACATCCGCCTTCCACTAAGCAAATCTTGCGAATGTTTGATGAAAGAAGGAGCAAAGATCTGCTGGAAATATTGAAAAGTGTACAAGTTATGGTTGGGCAGAATGGTAATCACTCCAAGTTGTCAGAATTTCAGCGGACCAAGCCTCCCAGCTTCAGCCGAGTAATTGATCCCTAGGACACCGACGATTGGCTAAGAACTATTGAGAAGAAACTGGAAATCGCTCGCACAGAAGATGGAGACAAGGTTCTCTTTGCCACACATTATCTCGAAGGAGCTGCCGCTATATGGTGGGATAATGCTAAGGCCATGTGGCCCACGGATGAGGAAATTACGTAGACTAAATTCAAGGACCATTTCCGCAAGTATCATATTCCCATCGGGTGCGCGAAGATTGACAGCACAACAATTCCTGCTCAGCTGTGGGCAAATCGGACATTACTCCAGATAATGCCCCAAGAAGAACAAACACCCAGCTCCACTCCGTCCGCAAGTCAACTACATGGAGCAGTACTCCGCCTCAATTGCCATCCAAGGGCAGATCCATCGTATCTCTGCAGGCGAAACCGAAGAGGACCAGGAAGTCGTCATTGGTATATTTCTCATTAACAACTTACTCTCCTTAATTTTATTTGACTCTGGGGCTTCCCACTCTTTTATTTTAGAGTTTTTCTACCCAAAACAATTTTCCTTGCTCGATTTTTGGAAAACACATGCTGGTACAAATTTTGGGATCCCTGCTCAGAAGTAATCTTGCCTACCACAATTTGAAATTCCTATCAAAGGCATCAAGTTTCCAGCATCTCTGATAATCCTCGATTTTAGCAAATTGGATATTATTTTGGGCATGAATTGGTAAACCCAATATCAAGAATGCATTAATTGTGCAACCAGAGAGGTTACCATGAAAAATACGGAAGGTCGCATCACAAGTTTTTATGCCTACAAGCGCATGCCCAAGAAGGATATGATTTTCACAGCCGTGGTAGAAGAGGTGGAACTAATTCCAGTGGACAGTGAATATTCAGATGTATTCCCTGAAGAATTACCCGGCATGCCGCCAGGCCGAAAACTAGAGTTTGCAACTGACATAGTGCCTGAAACCGCACCGATACACAAGAAATATTATCGGATGCCTTCATCAGAATTTGTGGAATTGAAGAAACAGTTGGACGATATGCTGCAGAAAGGATACATCCGCCCAAGCTCTTCACCATGGGGATCACCAGCGATATTCGTGGATAAAAAGGATGGCAGACTACGAATGTGCGTAGACTACTGACAATTGAATGACGTCACCATAAAAAATAAGTATCCTCTGCCAAGGATTGATGATCTGTTTGATCAACTCAGTGGGGCCAAAGTATTCTCCAAAATTAATTTGAGAACCAGATACTATCAGCTCAAAATAAAGGAGGATATTCACAAGACTGCGTTCACCACTCAGTACGGTCTTTACGAGTATACCGTTATGTCCTTCGGATTCACCAACGCCCCAGCCTTCTTCATGCATATGATGAACAAGGTGTTTATGGATTCCTAGGACAAATTTGTGGTGGTGTTCATTCATGACATCCTCATTTACTCCAAAAGTTAAGACGGACACAAGGACCATCTCCGCGCAGTTTTGCAAAGGCTCCGCAATCATCAACTTTATGCCAAGTTGGATTTCTCAGGCATATCCGCTCGACAGAAGGCATATCCTCTCGACAGAAGGAATATCCGTGGACCCAAGAAAGGTGAAAGATGTACATGATTGGTCCACACCCACGACAGTCTCAGAAATTCAGAGTTTCCTTGGACTAGCCGGATATTATCGCCGTTTTATTGAAGGATTCTCCAAGATTGCCATGCCAATGACTGAGCTCCTAAAGAAGGATAAGAAGTTTGAATGGACTGAGGACTGCGATCGGAGTTTCAATGAGCTAAAAGTCAGGCTGACGTCAGCACCAGCATTGACTCTTACAGACATCTACCGCAGTTTTGATGTCTACTATGATGCCTCCAGAAAAGGTCTTGGATGTGTACTCAAGCAAGATGGCAAGGTTGTGTCTTATACATCCTGACAACTACGACCACACGAAGGAAATTATCCCACTCATGATTCGGAATTGGTTGCGGTGGTGCACGCTTTGAAGATCTAGAGACATTATCTGATTGGCAAAAAGTGTCAGATATTTACTGACCACAAGAGTCTCAAGTATATATTCACTCAGCCCGATTTGAACCTTCCAAAGCGAAGATGGCTCGAGTTGGTTAAGGACTACGACCTCGGTATAAATTATCATCTGGGCAAAGCTAATGTGGTGGCTGACGCCCTCAGCCGTAAACCGGCCAACCTTAATGCTCTAATGGATTCCTTGCCTCCGGAGCTTTATGAAGAAATCACTCAGCTCAACCTGGTGATCACCGACATCCGTCTTCCCAACATATTGGAAGTTGTCCCTTCTCTTGAGAAAGAAATTCGCAGCGCTCAGGCAGATGACAAGTCATTGCAATTGTATGCCAAGAAGGTGCACGAGGGGCATACAACGGATTTCTCTAGAGATCAACAAGGTACACTAAGATTCAGAGGAAGGATTTGCGTACCCAATCACGAAGGCCTGAGGAAGAAGATATTGTGAGAAGCACATGAATCGTCATACTCAATTCACCTAGGTGGCACCAAAATGTATGAAGACCTTCATCAGGTATTGTGGCGAGAGGGAATGAAGAAAGACAACACATACTTTGTGGCTTGTTGCGACATATGCAACAAGGTAAAGGCAGAACACCAAAAACCCGCCGGACTCCTACAACCTCGGCCAGTGTCCCAATGGAAATTGGATGATATCTGCTTGGATTTTATCACCGGATTACCCAGGACTAACTGAGGAAATGATGCAATATGGGTCATAGTGGACACCTTAATAAAGGTGGCACATTTTCTTCCCGTCTGGACCACCTACCATGCCGATCAGCTTGCACAATTGTATGTGTCGCGAATCGTCAGTCTTCTTGGAATACCGAAGAATATCACTTCAAATAGGGGATCTCTCTTCACCTCAACATTTTGAGCCCGACTACATCAAGCCTTGGGAAGTGCTCTAAAGTATAGCATGGCTTATCACCCTCAAACAGATGGACGAACGGAGCGAGTAAACCAAATACTCTAAGATATGCTACGCGCATGTGCACTGGCCCAAGGACCCAAGTGGGAAGACTGTCTGCACTACGCCGAGTTTTCCTACAACAACAGTTTCCAGACCAGCTTAAAGATGTCACCCTATGAAGCTCTGTATGGCCATAAATGCCACACTCCACTGAACTGGCCTAAACCGGAGGCAGCCGTATTTTTGAGACGGATTTAATGCTCGAAGCTGAGAAACAAGTCTAGGAAATCCGAGACAGACTGCAGCTGGCCAAATCACGACAGAAGAGTTATTATGACGCCAAACACCGCCAGTTCAATTTTGAACCCGGAGAACACGTATATCTCCGGGTCACCCCTATGAAAGGAGTCAAGATGTTTCAGACCCGCGAAAAATTGGCACCCAGATACATCGGTCCGTTTCCAGTCATGGCCAGAGTCGGAACAGTTGCATATCTGTTGGAATTGCCTCCAGAACTGTCAGAAGTACACAATGTGTTTCATATCTCGCAGCTAAGGAGATGCATCTCGCCACCGAAGAAATGGACTGGTATGGCCGAGATAGAATTGGCTAAGGATTTGACCTATGATGAAAAGCCAATCCGAATATTGGATAAGATAGAAAGAATCACTCGCGGCAAAGAAATAACGTTATACAAGGTTCAGTGGGAGCATCACACCGAGGAGGAAGCAACCTAGGAAAGACAAGATTTTGTAAGGACTGCATACCCAGAATTATTTTTCCAAGCAACCGAATCTCGAGGACGAGATTCATCCTAAGTGGGGGAGGTTTGTCACGGCCTGGTTTTTGCCCTCTCCCTTTTCTGGACTTGGTTCCTGCCTTGCCTTTTTGCTTTTCCTTGTTTTGGATTCTGGAATCATTTCTTTTGGACTTGTTACTTGGGCATCTCCTTGACTTTCACCCAAGTGACCTATCTACTCCTCATTCAACTTTATTTCTCTGTTAAATACCAAAAATAACCAAATGAATATTTTTCATAAAAGAGAATTATTCATTTCCCGCTCTGAAACCCTTTTCAGTAGCTTGTGCTCCAAAGCAACCCTCATTTTTATTGCTCCAAAAATCCTGAAATAATTCCTTAATATTCTTTGGATCTCGGCACACACTTCCAAGCAAAATTATTACATGACTTTTTCTAATATTTTGGCTATAGAAAATCATTTCTTTTCTAGTCTAGAAATGCACTTTGTACAGCAAGTGCATTTTTTCTTGATCCTTTGGCCCTGATTTTTCTTAAGCCTAATTACCCTCCTGAGAAAACCTAAACTCTAGGGGATCAGCCCCAATGGCCATCTAGAAGCTAAACTTGGCGACTAAGTTCCTGGTCAGAAACTTGCCAACTTAGTTCCGTCAAATCTGGTCGGCCTGGCTGTGTGTTTTCAACTCTCCTAGACCAAACACTGCATGGCCTTTAGCCTAGACAAGGTTTAGCTGCGCGTGGGCATCGTCTTGACCATGCCAGGGCGGTGACCGCGTGAAGACACGGCGCCTAGCATGCGTTCGACGCACTCTGGGTAGCGCCAAAGCCTCTGTTCGGCACGTGCTCGAGCTAGAGCTCTCCGATGACTGCCATGCCGCATCTACATCCCCGACCCATCACCCTTGACCTCTCCCTGGCGCTCGCCAATGCTGGAGACGCCGCATCAAGCACGGGCGTGTCACGATAAAACACCACAGTGGGCACGTGCCCTTGTCCTCTCCCCCCTGCACCCTGTGCTCGTCCGCGAGCGTGGACAGTCTCCGCTTTGACACTGAACCCTTTCCCCCTCGCACTGGAGCTTTTCATCTCTGTTCACCGGTCCTCCAGAGCACTCCGGCGGCGCCACGTTACCCCCTCTCGCTCCGGCTATATATATAGCCCAACTCCTCGGCTAGAAGCCACACACCACTCCACCCAACCTCCACGAACACGTAGAGAAGCCGCAGCACGTTCGGGCAGGCCTCTGGCCGTCGGCCCCGACCAGAGAACTCCGGCGACCTCCGCAGCAAGGCCACCTCGCTCCGATGCCTCTCGAGCTTGACCTGCTTCTCGGGCGTGGCATTGGAGGTCCTCTGGTGCAGCCTGGACGCTGCTGAGCCCCCGGATCCGCCTCTTGCCGTTGCCTTCTCCATCTCCGGCGAACCCCGTCCGCCACCGAAGCTTGTGAGCTTGACCGTGAGCAGCTCAGGCCATCCCACGGCACGCCACTGGTATGGGAAAGTGCTCCATGAACTCCTCGTCAATCCTATCCCTCTTGTCTAGTCCCAAACCCCCTCCTCGCGAGCGTAAGCTCCAACGGAGTGCCGCCGCGCTATGATGTCACTCTCTCTCTCTCTCTCTCTTCTAACGGTTGGGCCCCACCCGTCAGGCTCACCCCTCACGCCCGAAGCGATATGAGTGGTGGCATACTCTTCCTTTATGCCTTCGGCGTCACCCCCCAGGATTTCCTGAATTTTTCAAATTTAATCAAAGTTTGACCCAAACTTTGACCCGCCACAACTTCTAAACCATAAGTCCAAATGATTTGATTCTTTTTTCATTGTCTTTGTTTCAGAAAGCTCCAGCAGCACACCAAAAGGTGGATTTTAACTTGCTGTCTAGAACTTCTGGTGCATTTTCACAGAGGTTTTTGATATTTGTTTTTGTGGTTTTAATTATTTTCAGAAGGAGAAGCTTGTCTTGAAGCACATCAAGAGGGGTGTAATCCTCCTCTACACTAAGGCAAGCCACACCAGCATTTGGATGGTGTTATTTCAATGTCCATGAATTTCTACTTGAATGTGAATAATTCTTTGCATTTAAAATTGGTTAAATAAATTTAGGTATTGCTAAGTTACTTTATCATGCTTGAAATGCTTGTTTAAGTCTCTGGTTGAATTCATGGACTTGTTTGGCCTAGTAGAATAAAAATTTTCCTCAGTTTTATTGCTATGATAATTAAAGATAGTTCTTTTATTAAGTAATATTTGCATATAAGTAATTAGTTAATAAAAATGTTGCATGATAATAAAAATGAAGTAGAACCAGTAAAGATTTTGATCTTGAGTAGTGCAAGATTATTATGTTGATAAGTTTGATCCGTAGTTATGAGTTGTTTGCTTTCCATGACGAATAGTCGCATGATGATGCAAGCATGTGGTATTACTTTTATTAAGTTTTTTTATATCAAAGATTAAACCTGATTAATTCCAGCTTGAATATGATGTTGATCACATCATGATGCCACTGAATCGGGTTTTCTTCAGTGCGACCACATTTACCTTATGGGGGGGTCTTAACTCGGTCCTTTGTTATGCCTCTCACCGGTGCCTCCCGCGAGGGAAGGTTATGGGCGTGCATACCCTGGCCTGGTAAGCAGACATAACCTTGTGTGCTCATTTTTATTTTTATGGTACCTTGTCCCTGTTTGGGACCGTTTTGCCACGATGGTGGTCGTTGGTGCCTTTGGTAGGGACGGGGCCACCCAAGACCTAGCCCTGAGAGGGAGTTGGTCGGAGTGGCCGGGAGAGTGCCATTGGTTCACCCGAATGGGAGTACGATGCCATGGGTTCCGTAGTGTGGGTAAAGTGCACTAACTCTCCAGAGTGTATTTAATCTAACGATTGACGTGTCCTTGGTTATGGGCATAGCTTGGAAGTAAGTCACACCATGGATCAACTTTTATAATTAATCTTGCACACTAAATAAATTGTTGTGAGCTTTGGCTTTGTGATGATGCTTGAACTCATGGGTTGCTCATGAGTGGTTGGATTTCAGCTGTGACACAGGTACGGTCATCGTATGGTTACGAGGTAACCCGTTCGGTAGGCGAGTCTGCGTGACTCGGTGCATGTCGGTCTCAATACATTAGTAATATTCCTTGCATTGCAGTCACCTGATTAATTGTCATGATATTGTCTTTCATTGTGCTTATGTTTGTTGTGAGCTTGCAAGTACATTCAATGTACTAACCTGGCGTGTCATGCCTGCTTTCAGGCAAGATGGTTCGCATTGGAGCGCATATCGCGTCTAGGTCGTGTCCACATCGGTGTCCCTATGCCATGGAATTTCCACCTCGTCGTTCTTCCGCTACCTCGTAGTTCGTGTGATCTAGGCCATCGTCATGTTCATTAATAATGTACACACTGTTCAGCCGCACCATGTGTGCCGCTTGGCCTTGTACCTCGATGTAATATCAAACTTATGTAATCCGCTAGCATCAATAAAGCGGTTGTTTCTGTACCAAGTTGTTGTGTATTGCCAGAAGACTTGATCTCTGGGCTAGCAATGCAAGGTAACCAAGTTGCACTAAGTTGCGGTGCCGCACCTTGAGTTGCTTAAAGTTTTGGATCTATTTTCAAATAAACTCATGCTCAAAATTCTCAAATGATGAATGCATATGAATGATCTATGTTAATATCCAAATTGAAAATTGGGATGTTACAAACCTACCCCCTCAAGATGAATCTCGCGCTCGAGATTCAGGTTGGCTAGAAAATAGGTGTGGGTGGTCCTGACGTAGATCATCCTCTCGTTCCCAGGTGGCTTCATCCGTTGTATGATGTCTCCACTGTACTTTGCAAAACTTGATAACCTTACTGCGGGTAACTCTGTCGGCAAACTCGAGAATCCTAAGGGGCTTCTCCTCGCAAGTCAGGTCGCTCTCTAACTGAATTGCTTCCAGTGGCACTGTATCACGTAACGGAATATTGGTCATCTCCATGTGACACTTCTTCAGCTGTGATACGTGAAACACGTCGTGAACTCCGGACAAGGTATAGGGCAACTCTAGCTGATAAGCTATTTCTCCTCTGTGCTCCAAAAATTTGTACGATCCCACAAACCTTGGTGCCAGTTTACCCTTAACTCCAAAACGCTTAACTCCTCGAAGTGGGGACACATGAAGATACACTCTATCTCCAACTTCCTAGGTCACATCCTTGCGTTTCGTATCTGCATAACTCTTCTGCCTGGACTGTGCTATCTTCATTCTATCACGGATCAATTTGACCTTGTCTTCTGACTCTTTGATTAAGTCAGGTCCAAATAACTGACTGTCTCCAACTTCATACCACATTAAAGGTGTTCTGCACCCCCTTCCATACAAAGCTTCGAAAGGGGCCATTTACAAACTAGTTTGATAACTATTGTTGTCGGAAAACTCTGCGTATGGAAAGTTATCATCCCAACTAGATCCATAATCGAGCGCACAAGATCTCAAAATGTCCTCCAAAATCTGCTTGACTCTCTCTATCTATCATCTGTCTATGGATGGAAGGCTGTACTGAACTCAAGCCATGTACCCAAAGTCTCGTGCAACTGCTTCCAAAAGTTTGAAGTAAACTGTGTTCCTCTGTCTAATACAATGGTCCTCGGAACTCCATGCAGACATATGATCCTGGTCATGTATATCTTGTCCAACTTAGCACTCGTGTAAGTGGTCTTCCCGGGGAAAAATTGGGCTACCTTAGTCAACCGATCAACTATCACCCAAATGGAATCATACCCTGAATGTGTCCTCGGTAGTCCTGTGATGAAATCCATTCCAAGTTTATCCCACTTCCATTCGGGTATGGGTAACGGCTGCAATAACCCTGCTGGTTTCTGATGTTCAGCCTTGACTCTCTAACAAACATCACACACTGCTACATATTCGGTAATGTCCTTCTTCATTCTGGTCCACCAGAAATTTTGCTTCAAATCCAAGTACATCTTAGTGTTGCCTGGGTGAATCAAATACGGAGAATCATGAGCCTCCTAGAGAATCAACTTCCTAATCTCGGGGTCATTGGTCACATAGATACGCTTTTCAAACCAAAGTGTTTCATATTCATCCTCACGAAATCCTTCTGCCTTTCCTTTGGCCATTCTTTCCTTTATTTCTACAATTTATTTGTCCATCTTCTAGGCTTCTCAAATCTTTCCCAACAAAGTGGACTGAATTTCCAATGTGGCAACATATCCTCTAGGGACTATCTCCAACTGCAAATCCCTAAGATCCTCGGCTAAATTCTGGGGCAAACCTCTGGATACGATGTTACTAACATAACTCTTGCGACTTAGAGCATCTGCCACGACATTGGCTTTTCTAGAATGATAATGCAACCTCATGTCATAATCCTTTATGAGCTCTAGCCATCTCCTTTGCCTGAGATTCAACTCCTTTTGTGAGAAGATATACATCAAACTCTTATGATCTGTGTATACATCATAACGGTTTCCAATAAGAAAATATCTCCAGGTTTTGAGTGCGTGCACCATGGCTGCTAACTCCAAATCATGTGTGGCATAGTTCAACTCATGTGGTCGGAGATGTCATGCAGCGTATGACAAAACTCTTCCGTCTTGCATGAGAACGCCTCCAAGTCCTTGACGAGAAGCGTCACAATATACGTGAAAATCCTTGCGTATATCTGGAAGAATCAGCACTGAGGTTGTAACCAAACGTTTCTTCAACTCCTGAAAACTGGCCTCACACTCTTCGGTCCACTTATACTTAGTTTCCTTCTTCAGCAACTCTATCATGGGCTTCGCAATCTTTGAGAAATTCTCAATAAACCTCCGATAATATACCGCGAGTCCAAGAAAACTTTGAATTTCGCCAACTGTGGTGGGTGCCTTCCATTCTATGACTGTCTCAACCTTGGAGGGGTCTACGGCTATACCGTCTCCTGATATAACGTGTCCAAGGAATCCGACTTCCTTCAACCAAAACTCACATTTGCTGAACTTGGCATATAACTGATGCTCTGAGAGATTCCTGAGAAATAACTGCAAATGTTCCTTGTGCTCCTCTTCATCCTTGGAGTATATCAATATGTCATCAATGAATACTACCACAAACTTATCCAAGAACTCCATGAATACCTTGGTCATCATACGCATGAAATAGGTAGGAACCTTAGACAAACCAAATGACGTAACTATATACTCATAAAGCCCGTACCTCGTGGTAAAAGCTATCTTACGTATATCTTGTTCTCAAATCTTCAGCTGATGATATCCTAATCGCAAATCAATCTTATAGAATACCTTGGATCCTTGCAGGTGGTCAAACAGATCATTGATCATCGGAAGTGGGTACTTATTCTTGATTGTCACCTTGTTCAGTGCACGATAATCGACCACCATTCTTAGCGAATCATCCTTCTTTTCAACTAAGAGCATTGGGGCTCCCCATGGTGATGAACTAGGTCGTATGTAACCCTTAGCCATTAGCTCCTTGATTTGCTTCTTGATCTTCTCCAGATCATTAGCGGCATCTGTTATGGTCTCTTAGATATTGGTCCGGTGCCAGGTAATAGCTCAATTAGGAACTCTATATCTCTATCTGGTGGCATGCTGGGTAACTCCTCTGGGAATACATCGTGGAAATCCTTCACAATTTACACTTCTTCCTGAAGAACTCCTATGAGTGCATTCACATGCGCTTTCCTTGGTGTGTGCCTCGACACATACTTGATCCTCTTTCCTTCCGGGGTGCTTAGAAGAATTGATCTACTGGCGCAATCAATGTTTCCTCCAAACTTGGATAGCCAATCCATACCTATGATTACGTCCAAACCCCGGGATTCCAAAAAATAAGGTCCGTGGGAAATACATGTCTTCCAATGGTCAATGGTACTTGATAGCATCCTCGGCTAGCCACATACTCTACTCCAGGGGAACTCACTAACATAGGCATCCTAAAGGCTACGGTTGGCAATTTATACTTTTCCACAAAACCCCTTGATATGTATGAATGCGATGCACCAGTGTCAAAAAGAACAAGGGCAGTAAATGCATTAATCAAAAACTTACCGACAACTGCGTCAGGCTGCTTGTCAATGTCCTCCACATTGACGTGATTCACTTGTCCTCTGGTGAACGGGTTGGGCTTCTTTCCCGAGCTTCCATTACCATTCCCATTCTTTGGCTCAGAACATTCATTGGCGTAATGTCCGGTATTTCCACACTTGCAACAAGTAACGTGACTCAGATCTTTCTTCGCGGGCGTTGAGGGAATGGAACAATTCTGATTGTTGCTTCCTCCATTCCCATTGCCATTCGTAGCACCACTGTGGTTGTGTGCATTCCCTCCATTGTTAGCATGGCCTCCATGGTTATGGGTGGGATGGTTGTGTCCTCCTGAGTATGGAGTATAGCGGGTGTTCTGCTGGGCTCCAGAATTAAAGTTCCTAGCTCCATACTTCCTCTTGCGGTTATCAAACTGTTGCTTCTTCCCTTCTATCATGATGGCTTTGTCCACAGGCTTTTGATAGTTGTTATAGGTTGCTAACATCAGCTGCATACTCATCTCATCATTGAGTCCTTCTAGAAACTTCTCCTGCTACGCGGCGTCAGTGGACCCATCATCTGGCGCATAGCGATCTAACTACCTAAAGTCGTTCGCGTACTGCCCCACAATACGATTTCCTTGGCGCAAGTTGCGAAACTCACGCTTCTTCAGGCTCATGGCTCCTGATGATAGATGTGTTGTGCGAAAAGCTTCCTAAAACTGATCCCAAGTAATTGCAGCAAGTAGGTAGGTGGCGGTGTAATTCTCCCACCAAGCGGCGACTGGTCCCTCAAGCTGATGTGCAGCAAAACACACTCTCTCTGCATCTGTGCATCCTGCAGTTGCTTGCTCTATGTCCATCTTGCGGAGCCAGTCATCTGCAACAATCGGCTCGGTGCTACTAGAGAAGACCGGCGGTTGCAACCTTAAGAACCGGGTCAAGTTGTCATGGGGAGGAAGAGGTGGGTTGTTGTTGTTGTTGTTGTGATTCTGGACAAGTAGTTGCATCAAAGTGTTCTGCTGCTGGATCAACTGGGTGAGCTCAAGAGGAAACTCAAATCCGGGCTCACGTCTCGGAGGCATCTGGGGTTTAGAGGGGAGATGTTAGAATAGAATGGGTTCTAGGGGAATTCACTACCCATATGCACATGAGACAAACAATTTCATATCATATCACTCAGTTTCAAACAAGATCACAAAAAAGATCCTATTACAAAGCTAGCGAACGATTCTAACTTACCAGCTTAATACTAATGATTACAGGGTGGTCATTTAATCACTATCATCTGAAGACTCCATGATATCTGCTCCAGCTTCGTCTTCATAGTCACTTTCATCACTGTCGGTGTCGTCTATCAGAATGTAGTTCTCCATTGTAATTCTCGTTTCTAGTTCCGGCTTCACTGTGCTAGTCGCAACCTTCTTCTTCAGTGCTTCATTCTGCTCCAATAGTACGGCGATTACCTCTTCATAACCATCTCGCACTGTCTTGAGTTCTTCTTCTAGTTTCACGTTCCGGGTTATAACCATGTTGGTTTTCTGCATAAGTACGCACATCTGGTTCTCGTAGTGTCGAATGTGTTGGTCCATCTCCTGGATGTATGCTGCAATGGATCCACCCTTCCTAGTGCGAAGCATCTCCCTTTGCTCGTCTCGACGTCCACAAATCTGGTATAGGGTGTCTTCAAGGTCCTTGTTGTGGACTTCACATATGCGTCCAAATGTGATATGAGCTACCATACTCTTTCCCAAGCTCCATGTCACGCATCAAAGCTAGCTCAAGTTGCTCCATGAATGGTGCAATAGTCCTTCCAGGTTCACTAACTTTGATCTTCCAGCACTCCTCTTACAATGTGCAAGTACCTAGTGACTTCCTTCAAGTTTTTTTCTGAAAGGGGTGTCATCGCCTGGCTGAGTGAACTTGCTTCCTGGGTCCGACATCTATAGAAAAGAAATAGACAAGAATTAGAATGAGTGGAGAAGAAGTAGAATGAGTAGAGAAGAACATCATATGGCTTATCCTAGTGGTCGCGTCCTACAGTCAACGGGTGCTCTGATTCCATCTTGTAGCGACCATGGTTCAAATGAACCAAAGTTCCTATGCTTAGTGGCATTCCCTGGATAGCTATGCTGACACACACATTACTCGAGGATTTATAACAGAGGTTCAATCACACTTTATTACATCGCAAATCCTCGAAGAGGCAATATCCAATACACAAATATGGCTGAAGGCAATCTAAAACAATAAAATGCGGAAGCTATGTAGAGTAGTTGAGTCCATCCAACTCCATGACAAACAATGAGTGTATGACAACGACCTATCGCACCTTAATCTTCGTCTGAAAACTCTGCAACATGATACGTTGCAGCCATGTAGGTCAGCACAATGAATATGCTGGCAAGAACACACTATAATGATAATGAGCAATGTCTACAACTATATGCATATTTGGCTAGTGGAGGCTGGAAGGTTAATTTTTGCATAAAGCTAGTTTTTCCCTACAACAAAGGAATGTATTTTATTAACTACTTAGTTTAGATTAAACATGAACATTGAGAATGGTACCCCCATCTCAATCCCAAATCACCAAAGCTATTATTAACCCAACAAGTTAAATAAAATGGTGAGATCTATCCATAATTCAAATACCAAGTTACTCTAGAAGTCCATAACCAGGGACACGGCTACTCATGGAAAGTGTGTACACTCTGCACATGTTTGTGCGCTTTTCCCCACAAGACTCGATCCCTTTCGTTTGACTTGTCGAACTACATGGTGTTTGAGAAAATGAATGACCGAGACACAGTCTTTCAGAAGCATTCACTCTTTATCCTAGGTAGACCGTTACACCTACATTCGCTACATCTGCTAGTCTACCACTGAAAGAGGTCACACAACATACTCAACTATGCCAGAGCACATTATGGCTTGGACAACACTGGTATATCCCCAGGTATCCGGGCAAACCACTGGTCCATCCCTAGGGTTCCCTGGAAAACCACTGGTCCATCCCCAGGGTGCCACAACCAATCCACCCAGATGTGTATTAAATTTCCACCTTACAGAATCCCTTAGTTGTTATTACACTCACAACTTTCATCAAACTCTCATACCAATCCATGTCTATGAGCATAGCTAAGAAATAAGTAACAAAGCGTATATTCCCTTGGGTTGATCTCAAGTCATTGGGTTCCTACCTCATGAACTACAAATCATCATCACATGTAACCAGTCCTACTCATGCAAGTGTTTGAGGATATAACTAATGCAATAAAAACTAGGTTTTGGAAAAATATGATCAAAGTATGAACTTGCCTTGCTGACGATCGGTGAAAGCAAGGGACTCGTAGTAGCACGCTTCGCACTCCGGGAGTTCTATCGCAATCAAACAATAGCATACATAAGCAATCATGCAACAGAATGGACGAACAGATCTCAAAAGAAATCGAAAACAAATGAATAACTCTTGCAACATAAAACAATTTCAAACAGTATCAAAATTAAGTGAATTTGGCCTTATCAAAAAGTTTAGGTCAAGAGCTTCGATTTGCAAAGACAATCAACTCAAACGGAGTTACGAAACTCAAGTTACGATCAAAAGTAGTTAAAACAAAAAACTGTTTGAATTCAAATTTTAAAACTTTCAAAATCAAATTTGAGGTGGGCTGCGGGAAATATAAGATCGAAACGAAGAAACTGGCGTTGGTTTCACCTACTTCCGACTAACGAGTAAAAAGTAACGATCGTTTGAAGATCAGGGACTAATCAGTAAAAAAAATCACACATAGGTCCTTGATGAAAATTAACAAAAAAAGAAAAGTTTAAATAGCGAACGTTCGTTTTCTGGTCTTAAACAACGGACGTTCGTTAGATAATAAAAACAAAAAAAACGTTCTAGGTTTTCTAAAAAAACCGATCTAAGTTTTTATTTTTAAAAACCCGAAAACAAAAAAAATGGGCGGTTACATCGCGGATCGGGTTCGGATCCGCGGGTTCGCGGGTCGGCGGCGGGTGAAGGGTCGGGCGGTGGCAGGCGGCGGTGTGCGGCCGGCGGCGGAGGGTGGTGTGCAGCCGACGGCGGAGGGCGGTGGCGGTGGCGCGGCTGCAGTGCGGCGGGCGCGAGGGGGAAGGCGGCGGCTCGGCTCGGCGGCGACGGTTGCGGCAGGCTGCGGTGGAGGAGAGAGGGGGTGGCGGCTCCGCTTATAAAGGGCCCCGGGGGGTCCGTCTTGGGCAGGGGGTTGGGGCGGCGACGTGCGGCGCCGGGACTCCGGCGGAGTCCGGTCGCTGCATGGGAGGAAGGAGGCGTGGCGGCTGGGACTTCGGCCCAGTTGACTCAGGCCTTAGTTTATTTTATTTTATAAAAAATTGCCGGAACGAAAATTTCAAAAAATAAAAATAAAAAAATTCTAAAAATACCAAAAACAATTTTCACCATCTAAACCTAATATTTATAATAAAGTGAACATTTTTCTGATATAAAAATGCCTAAAAATAAAATAACATTTTAATGCAAATTTTAAAATAATAAACTGCAAATAAAAATCCAATAAAAATTATTTTTACTCAAATATCAAATTCCAATATTTTTATTATGTTTTTGAAGAAGTCATATTATCTTCTCTCATTTATTTTAAATATTGGAAAAATGAGTTTTGAAAAAATACTATTGATCCAACCCCACTTGAAAAATAATAAAAAGTGGGTTCTCTTCGGAAAACTTCCAACTCTCTCACTTGGGTCCTTGAGTTGCTTAAAGTTTTGGATTAATTTTCAAATAAACTCATAGTCAAAATGCTCAAGTGATGAATGCATATGAATGGGATGTTACAGTTATGGATTGCTTTGATATCCCGACTGATTATTCTACTGCTGACTTCCCTGGTTAGATTGTTGGTTATAACCACCCTGGTTACTCTGACCTTGAAAGCCAGAACTTGAACCGCCTTTGATAGGCCCTTGAGAGCCGGAGCCTGACCCGCCGGGTGGCCCATTATTGTTTTTGTGGACCGGGTTATAAGTCCGCCATTGCCTCATGATAAAACAATCTTTCCAAGCATGAGTCGATGGTTGACCCAACATTCTATGCTTTGGACAAGGGTCATTGAGAGTTGCTGCAAGGTTAAATCGCTATCCTCTGCCTTGCCTGTTATTCCAACGATGCTAATTTTAATACTGGGCATCATTATTAGGTACAAAGTCTGACCCGCTTCCGAGGTGTCTACGCTTTCCACAGTTTCCCTAGCCACAACCATTGTTTCCTGTTGTGTGTTGCTGCTACTCCTTACCATTAGTACTCTTCTTTCCCTTACTGTACTTTTTCTCATTAAATGCAGGATCCTTAGTAGAATCTGAGTCAGCATATTTGATGAGAGCCGCCATGAGATCTCCCATATCATTTCAGTATCTTTTAAGCCGGCCAAGCTTTAGCTTAAGAGGCTCAAAATGACAATTCTTTTCCAGGACTGGAACGGTCGAGCCTACTGCAATGCTATCATATGAGTGAATAATGGCAAACCCAATGGTGGGCCGACTCATCCTCTCGTTGCACACAGTTAGCCAAGTTGATGATCGTTAGAGGCTGCCTACAAGTCCCTTGATTTTTTTGATAAATTGTGCCTTTAACTCAGCCCAAGAGTTGATTGAGTTCGTAGGCAAACTTTTTAACCACGTACATGCTGGTCCATCCAACATCATAGTGAAGTATTTAGCGCACACGACATCATTAACATCTAACATCTCCATGGCCAATTCATAACTTTCAATCCTAGCCTCAGGGGGAAGATCAGTTGTATAATTTGGTACCTTACAAGGGCCTTTAATGTTTTACGCAAACGCTCATTGCATAAAGCTGGTGCTAAACATGGCACTCCTACTGTCCTCGAGGTCACCGCAGCTTCTACTGATAATAAAGTAGTCACAAAAGGATGCTGATGAGCTCCCTATTGAGCCGCTGCTTCCCTCTCACACCGAGCCCTGGAGCTGTCCACGATAGCTTGGGCTTTGATTATCTGTTCATCATTATGGGGCGGGTTATCCCCATGGGGCGGGTTAGCGCGTGGCCGGTTATGACGTTCCTCACTACTAGAAACTCCAGGTGACTCATCGTGTCTGCTAAAACATCGATCTGACCGAGGGGTTGAATGAATTCGGTCACTGTTGTATGAATAAGCCGCCTGTTGTGACACTATCGTCTGCAGAAGATTTTCCATGTTTCGAGACTCCACTACCACTGGTGACTCACCTTCAATCGGAATAGCTGCTAGCCGTGCATCCGTGACTATCATATTATCAACCGGGTTAGAATAATGGCTGACGGGTGTTGGAAACCATTGGGGTGGAATTGGATCCCTACAGGGCGGGTCTGGCAGATGAGGCTGGACAGGCGCCCCGACCCCTGGTACTTCAACATCCTAGATATCACTTGGCGGGTTACTTGTTCCTGCTCCAGGTGTGTTGAGAGATTTTGCCGCTCAAACTGTGAAGGTAGGTGACTCTGATATCTCCTCCGTAGCACAACATTGGATGCATTCTGATCTAAATTTAACCAGAAAGCCTCTGCTTTTAACTGCTGAGACTCAGCTTCCAACATGACCCGTTCTGTTGCCATCCTGACATTTTCCATGTTAATATCTTCTTGAACCTTGGCTACCTCATCTCACACTTTTGCAATCTCTGCATTATGTTGCACTTGTTTCTCCAGAGTCACTTCTGGTGCTAACAAAGTTTTCAGAGTGTTCAAAAGTTCAGAAAAAACTTGAGCCAGCAGCCGTGCTGACTCGTTCGCTCCTGCCGTCGCCGCAGCAGTTGAGCCGGATGTCATAGCAGCGGCTGTCGATGAATTCAACAGCGGCTTGTAAGGCTCTGGAATGTTGTTACCATCGGAATAGCCCCTAAGCCCACCGTCTTGATGCTAGAAAATTGATTCAGTCTCTCTGGTGGACTCATTATCAGAGTAAATAAGAGTCCCCTCACCAGATGCAGAATTTTCCGCAAGCTCCAGGCCTTGCGTGAAGTCGACAAAAACATGCTTCAGACCGGGTTGACACCGGGCGGGTTGCATGCTCCGAGCCGACTCAAAGAGGTCGGGGATGGTGTCCGGATAAGGCATAGAGTCGCCAATCGTGCGATGAAGACGTGGATTCCGCTAAAGGGGACCCGGTACCCGTACTCGATTGAGTCGGCCTCGGGGCCCTAGCCAGCATCGTCGATGTAGAGCTTTCCACAATGGCTCTTGGTCATCCTCACGATGACATAACCCTCGAGCCCTCTGAAGTTGCCCTTCAAGAACTCAAAACCACCATGTCCTAGCCCCAAGATGGGCGCCAAATGTCATGGTTTTGTCACGGCAGATGCCCTTGTGAAAGGAGTTAGGTGTGAGGCCATTATCGGTGTTTTGGGAACCAGGGTACCCAGACTTGCTTGCCTTGGCCCGTAACGTGGCTCCTTTTCAGGCCTGGTACGGCCCATGTTCAGCATCGACTCTCAAGGACCTCGCGAGGGACCGAGCCTCGCGGGGCGGACGACACTGATACGTCTCCAACGTATCTATTATTTTTGATTGTTCCATGCTATTATATTATCCATCTAGGATGTTTTATATGCTATTTTATATGATTATTGGGACTAACCTATTAACCCAAAGCCCAGTGCCAGTTTCTGTTTTTTCCTTGTTTTTGAGTATGACAGAAAAGGAATACCCAATGGAGTCCAATTGACCTGAAATTTCACGGAGGTTGTTCTTGGACCAGAAGAAGCCCACGGAGTACCAGAGATGGACCAGACGAGTCCCGAGGTCACCAAGAGGGTGGGGGCGCACCCCCCTATCTCGTGTCCTCCTCGGCGACCCCCTGACTTGTTCCCGACACCAACACCTCTTATATATACCCAAACTTCCAGAACATAACCTAGATCAGGAGTTCCACCACTTCAAGCCTTTGTAGGCACCGAAAACCAATTGGTACCCTGTTCAGGCAACCTGACGGAGGGGGGATCCCTCAACGGTGGCCATCTTCATCATCTCGGTGCTCTCCATGACAAGGAGGGAGTATTTCACCCTCGGGGATAAGGGTATGTACCAGTAGCTATGTGTTTGATCTCTTTCTCTCTCTCTCTCTCTCTCTCGTGTTCTCGATTTGGCACGATTTTGATGTATCGCAAGATTTGTTACTATAGTTGGATCCTATGATGTTTCTGCCCCTCTACCTTCTTGTAATGGATTGATTTTTCCATTTGAAGTTATCTTATCAGATTGAGCCTTTAAGGATTTGAGAACACTTGATGTATGTCGTGCATGTGCTTATCTGTGGTGACAATGGGATATTCACATGATCTACTTGATGTATGTTTTGGTGATCAACTTGCGGGTTCAATGACATTGTGAACTTATGCATAGGGGTTGGCACATGTTTTCATCTTGAATCTCTGATAGAAACTTTGGGGCACTCTTTGAAGTTCTTTATGTTGGTTGAATAGATGAATCTGAGATTGTGTGATGCATATCGAATAATCATGCCCACGGATACTTGAGGTGACAATGGAGTATCTAGGTGACATTATGGTTTTGGTTGATGTGTGTCTTTAGGTGTTATTCTAGTATGAACTCTAGGATAGATCGAACGGAAAGAATAGCTTCATGTTATTTTACAACGGACTCTTAAATAGATCGATCAGAAAGAATAACTTTGAGGTGGTTTCGTACCCTACAATAATCTCTTCGTTTGTTCTCCTCCATTAGTGACTTTGGAGTGACTATTTGTTGCATGTTGAGGGATAGTTATATGATCCAGTTATGTTATTATTGTTGAGAGAACTTGCACTAGTGAAAGTATGAACCCTAGGCCTTGTTTCTAAGCATTGCAATACCATTTGTGCTCACATTTATCATTAGTTGCCTTGTTGTCTTTATATTTTTCAGATTACAAAAACCTATATCTACCATCCATATTGCACTTGTATCACCATCTCTTCACCTAACTAGTGCACCTATAAAATTTACAATTGTATTGGGCGTGTTGAGGACACAAGAGACTCTTTGTTATTTTGTTGTAGGGTTGTTTGAGAGAGACCATCTTAATCCTACGCCTCCCATAGATTGATAAAACCTCGGTCATCCACTTGAGGGAATTTTTTTACTATCCTACAAACCTCTGCACTTGGAGGCCCAACATCGTATACAAGAAGAAGGTTGCGTAGCAGACATCAAGATCTTTTCTGGCGCCGTTGCTGGGGAGGCTAGGTAAGCGGCACTCACATCCCATCAATGAAGCTAATTTCTGGCACCGTTGCCGAGGAGGTTAGTGCTTCAAGGTATATCTTTCGATCTTGCAATCAAATCTTTTAGTTTCTTGTTTTATCACTATTTTAGTTTATAAAAGAACACTACAAAAAATGGAATTGAGGTTGCCTCATATGCTTCATCTTTTTAATATCTTTCGGGAAAATGATGGAAAGGAAAATTGTGCCCAAGTACGTGAAGAAGAATGCATTAAAAAGTTTTGCACTAAATACTTGAATGATGAGCATGATTGAAATGTTGTTAGTGTGAATTCTTCGAATGTCCATGATCCTAATGATATGCAAAGCCACAAGCTTGGGGATGCTATGTTTGATGAAGATGATACTTTTAGTCCCCCATGCTTTGATGAGCAAATTTATTATGATGAAAGCATGCCTCCTTTCTATGATGATCATTGTGATGACTTGTATGCTATTAAGAATAATGATAACCATGAAACTTGTTATCATGATTTTAGTTTTCAATTGGATTATGCTTCACATGATAGTTATTTTGTTGAGTTTGCTCCCACTACTATTGATGAGAATAGATTTGCTTATGTGGAGAGTAGTAACATTTCTATGCAAGTAGATCATGAAAAGAATGCTTTATGTGCTTGTTATATTGTTGAATTCATTCATGATGCTACCAAAAATTATTATGAGGGAGGAATATATGCTTGTAGGAGTTGCAATAATATCAAGTTTCCTCTCAATGTGCTTAAAATCTTGAAGTTATGCTCGTTTTCCCTTCCTATGCTAGTTAATTATCGTTCCCATAAGTTGTTTGCTCACAAAATCTCTATGCATAGGAAGTTGGTTAGACTTAAATGTGCTAGTTATATTCTTCATGATGCTCCCTTTATGTTTCAATTCTTATTTTTTATGCGAGCATCATTGAATCATCATGCCTAGCTAAACGGCATTAAAGATAAGCGCTTGTTGGGAGACAACCCAATATTTACCCCTGCTGTTTTTGTGTGTTCACATGATTAAGGTACTGTAGTAATCATGTTTTATAGCTTTTTTCAATAAAGTTTCAAATAGAACATTTGGGAAGACTTGGGTGAAAGTTAATGTGATCTTGCTGTAAAAAACAGAAACTTTGCGCTCACGAGATTAGCTACCATTTTTTTCACATAAGAGTGCTTTTAAGTTGATTCTTTTTGTAGAAGATTAGTAGAAAAATTCCTCATGTCAACCAATTTATTTTAGAATATTTAGAGTTACAGAAGTATTCGAAAGTTACAGATTGCTACAGACTATTCTGTTTTTGATAGATTATGTTTTCTATGTGTTGTTTGCTTATTTTGATGAATCTATGAGTAGTATCGGAGGGTATAAACCATAGAGAATTTGGAATACAGTATATATTGCACCAATATGAATTTAGAATGAGTTCACAACAGTACCTAAGTGGTGGTTTTATTTTCTTATACTAATGGAGTTTACAAGTTTTCTGTTGAGTTTTGTGTTATGAAGTTTTCAAGTTTTGGGTAAAGATTCGATGGACTATGGAATAAGGAGTGACAAGTCCCTAAGCTTGTGGATTCCCAAGGCACCCCTAGGTAAAATTCAAGGACAACCAAAAGCCTAAGCTTGGGGATGCCCCGGGAAGGCATTCCCTCTTTCGTCTTCGTCTATCGGTAACTTTACTTGAGGCTGTATTTTTATTCACCACATGATATGAGTTTTTCTTGGAGAGCCATTTTATTTTGATTATATTTCCTTGATGTTATTCAAAGGCATTTTTCTACCCTTTGTTTCAATAAAATGCCATGTCTAGCCTTTACCATGCTTATTTTGCAAGTCTTTGTGTTGCTGTTTGAAAACAGAAAGTTTTCTATCATTGTCTGAATTCTTCTAGATAGTTAGAACGCGATAAAATCATGAAATTTTTACACGGTGAGCATGAATAAGTTCTAGTTAATGTGGTATTTCTTCTGAATTTTTTGAGTTAGGGAAGTATGAGAACAATTCCACTCTTTGCAGACTACCCTGTTTACACAGATTGCTGTTATGTTTGCATTGTTTGCATATGTTTGTATGTTTAATGATTCTATTTGAGGATAGGAGTATTAAATATCCAGAGGCATTTAGTATGCAATGTCAAATTATAATATTAGTGATTTTCTACAGTAGAGAATGTTAAGGTTTCGATTTGATTTATACTAACTTATCTCACGAGTTCTTGTTGAGTTTTGTGTGCATGAAGTTTTTAAGATTCCGGAAACTATGGTATGAGAGGAATTATGGTGACACAAAAGCTCAAGATTGGGGATGCCCCGGTTGGAATCCCACCTTTTTTCGTCGACAATTTTTTTTAGGGTCTCCTCGTCGACAATTATTGGTTAGTAATGGTTGAGCCTAAGTTTTTTACTTGTCCACATGATGTGTGCTATCCTTGTAATGTCATTTTCTTTTGTTCTGCTAGCTGTTTGAATAATATCCCAAGATCTCAAATTCTTAAATGTTAGAGAGTATTCACATAGTTACATAATTATTCAAATACTCATTGATCTTCACTTATATTTTTCGGAGTACTTTGTCATTTGCTCTAGTGCTTCACTTATATCTTTTTAGAGCACGACGGTGATTTTTTGAAGAAATAGATATACTCTCATGCTTCACTTATATTATCTTGAGAGTATTTTAGAACAGCATGGTAATTGGCTTAGGTTATAAATTTAGTCCTAATATGATGGGCATCCAAGAGGGATATAATAAAAACTTCCATATAAAGTGCATCAAAAACTATGAGAAGTTTGATGCTTGATGATTGTTATGAGATATGAGGATGGTGATATTAGAGTCATGCTAGTAGAGTAGTTGTGAATTTGAGAAATACTTGTGTTGAGGTTTGCAAGTCCCATAGCATGCACGTATGGTAACTGTTGTGTGACAAATTTGAAGCATGAGGTATTTCTTTGATTGTCATCCTTTGTGTGGAGGTCGGGATAGCGCGATGGTTAACTCCTACCAACCCTTCGCCTAGGAGCATGCGTGTAGAACTTTGTTTTGATGACTTGTAGATTTTTGCAATAAGTATGTGAGTTATTTATGACTAATGTTGTGTCTGTGGATTATACCCACTCTCACCCTTCCACCATTGCTAGTATCTTTTGTACCGCGCAACTTTCGCCGGTACCATACACCCACCATATATCTTCCTCAAAACAGTCACCATACCTACCTATTATGGCATTTCCATAACCATTCCGAGATATATTGCCATGCAACTTTCCACTATTCCGTTTATTATGACACGTTGCATCATTGTCTTATTGCCTTGCATGATCATGTAGTTGACATCGTATTTGTGGCAAGGCCACCAAGCATAATTTTTGATACATGTCACTCTTGATTCATTGCCCATCCCGGTACACCGCCGGAGGCATCCATATGGAGTCATATTTTGTTCTTGTATCAAGTTGTAATATTTGAGTTGTAAATAAATAGAAGTGTGATGATCAACATTATTAGAGCATTCTCCCGGAGAAAAGGCCAAAAAAAGAAAGGTCCAAAAAAAGAGAAAAAAAGGAAAAAAAAGGGGACAATGCTACTATCTTTTTTCCACACTTGTGCTTGAAAGTAGCTCTATGATCTTCATGATAGAGAGTCTCTTGTTTAGTCACTTTCATATACTAGTGGGAATTTTCATTATAGAACTTGGCTTGTATATTCCAACTATGGGCTTCCTCAAATGCCCTAGGTCTTCGTGAGCAAGCAAGTTGGATGCACACCCAGTTAGTTTCTTTTGTTGAGCTTTCATACATTTATAGCTCTAGTGCTTCCGTTGCATGGAAATCCCTACTCACTCACATTGATATCTATTGATGGGCATCTCCATAGCCCATTGATACGCCTAGTTGATGTGACACCATCTTCCCCTTTTTGCCTTCTCCACAACCACCAGTCTGTTCACCCTATAGTGTTATATCCATCTCACGCTCATGTATTGTGTGAAAGTTGAAAAAGTTTGAAAAAATTAAAGTATGAAACTATTGCTTGGCTGAAACCGGGGTTGTGCATGATTTGGCTATTTTGTGTGACGAAGATGGAGCATAGCCAAACTATATGATTTTGTAGGGATGAACTTTCTTTGGCCATGTTATTTTGAGAAGACATAATTGCTTTATTAGTATGCTTGAAGTATCATTATTCTTCTGTCAATATCAAACTTTTGTCTTGAATCTTTCGGATCTGAACATTCATGCCACAATAAAGAGAATTACATTGAGAATTATGTTAGGTAGCATTCCACATCAACAATTCTGGTTTTATCATTTACCTACTCGAGGACGAGCAGGAATTAACCTTGGGGATGCTTGATACGTCTCCAACGTATCTATAATTTTTTATTGTTCCATGCTATTATATTATCCATCTAGGATGTTTTATATGCATTTATATGCTATTTTATATGATTTTTGGGACTAACCTATTAACCCAGAGCCCAGTGTTAGTTTCTGTTTTTCCTTGTTTTTGAGTATCGCAAAAAAGGAATATCAAACAGAGTTCAGTAGACCTGAAATTTCATGGAGGTTGTTTTTGGACCAGAAGAAGCCCACAGAGCACTCGAGATGGACCAGAAGAGTCCCGAGGCCACCACGAGGGTGGGGGCGTGCCCTACCCACCTGGGCGCGCCACGTATCTCGTGGCCGCCTCGGGGACCCCCTGACTTTTTCCCGACTCCAATACCTCTTATATATACCCAAACTTCCAGAACATAACCTAGATCTGGAGGTCCGCCGCCGCAAGCCTCTATAGCCACCAAAAACCAATTGGGACCCTGTTCTGGCACCCTGCCGGAGAGGGGATCCCATACCTGTGGCCATCTTCATCATCCCGACGCTCTCCATGACGAGTAGGGAGTAGTTCACCCTCGGGGCTGAGGGTATGTACCAGTAGCTATGTGTTTGATCTCTATCTCTCATGTTCTTGATTTGGCACAATCTTGATGTACCGCGAGCTTTGCTACTATAGTTGGATCATATGATGTTTCTCCCCCTCTACCTTCTTGTAATGGATTGATTTTTCCCTTTGAAGTTATCTTATCGGATTGAGTCTTTACGGATTTGAGAACACTTGATGTATGTCTTGCATGTGCTTATATGTGGTGACAATGTGATATTGATGTGATCTACTTGATGTATGTTTTGGTGATCAACTTGCGGGTTCAGTGACCTTGTGAACTTATATATAGGGGTTGGCACACGTTTTCGTCTTGACTCTCCGATAGAAACATTGGTCACTCTTTGAAGTTCTTTGTGTTGGATGAATAGATGAATCTGAGATTGTGTGATGCGTATCGTATAATCATGCCCATGGATACTTGAGGTGACAATGGAGTATGTAGGTGACATTAGGGTTTTGGTTGATGTGTGTCTTAAGGTGTTATTCTAGTACGAACTCTAGGATAGATCGAATGAAAAGAATAGCATCGTGTTATTTTACTACGGACTCTTGAATAGATCGATCAGAAAGAATAACTTTTAGGTGGTTTCGTACCCTCAATAATCACTTCGTTTGTTCTCCGCTATTAGTGACTTTGGAGTGACACTTTGTTGCATGTTGAGGGATAGTTATATGATCCAGTTATGATATTATTGTTGAGAGAACTTGCACTAGGGAAAGTATGAACCCTAGGCCTTGTTTCTAAGCATTGCAATACCATTTGTTCTCACTTTTATCATTAGTTACCTTGCTGTTTTTATATTTTTAGATTACAAAAACCTATATCTACCATCCATATTGCACTTGTATCACCATCTCTTCGCCGAACTAGTGCACCTATATAATTTACCATTGTATTGGTTGTGTTGGGGACATAAAAGACTCTTTGTTATTTGGTTGTAGGGTTGTTTGAGAGAGACCATCTTCATCCTACGCCTCCCACAGATTGATAAACCTTATGTCATCCACCTTAGGGAAATTTGCTACTGTCCTACAGACCTCTGCACTTGGAGGCCCAACAAAGTATACAAGAAGAAGGTTGCGTAGTAGACATCAGACACCAAGACCTCGGGAAGGAGCAGCCTATTCTGGCTGGCTCCCGAGGAGCGGAGAACTCTATGCAACCCCCACCTCGCAAGGTTTGCATGACACAAGCCATGACGACCAAGGCCAGGCGGCCGCCAGCGGGCGCAGTACAACAGTTTCCTCTTTGGTGCTAAGGAAGCGGGCACAAACGCAGAGTCCCAAGGAATCTGCCAAAGGTTTCCATTCCAATGCAACAAGACCAAGACTGCCAGGACGGAAGGGCGGACGTCATCACCAAGCCCACCATGGCATCAGCATCAGAGGCTTTGCAGGTGAAGACCACCTTTAGTCAGGATAAGATGTACTTGTTCTCCCCCTTCAATATTGGGCGTTGTAGGATCCATTTGCGCCAAACATTCGGGGAAGAGGACCAAGGCCACTATATAAGTAGGATAGCCACCACCCAATAGAGGGGGGGGAGAACAAAAGAAAGGGAGACTAGTCATTCAGACCCTCTTTTCCACCACCAAGCAAGAACACCTCACCTTCAGAGGTTGTTCACCCATTGTACTAGTTCATCCACAACCCGTCTTGAGGCTAATCCACCATACTACTGTAGTAGGGCCACTCATCGCTAGGTGGCCTAAACCATGATAAACTGCCTCGTCTCTCTTTTACATTCTTGTTCATTGTGATAGTTCCTGAGACGACGAGTAGATAGATAGGCGAGATTGAGATCTTCGCATGCACCACAAAGTTCGAACCTAGTAGGATTTTGCGGAGCCGTGAATCCGACATTTGGCATGCTAGGCAGGGGTGCGTCAAAGCTCCTCTTTGTCCGCTCGGCTCAATGCCGTCTCACCGACTCATGGCTGGTGTCTCACCGGCCCACACCGAGCCAGGGGCCGCTCAGTGATGTCTACTACACAACCTTCTTCTTGTAGACATTGTTGGGCCTCCAAGTGCAGAGGTTTGTAGGACAGTAGCAAATTTCCGTCAAGTGGATGACCTAAGGTTTATCAATCCGTGGGAGGCGTAGGATGAAGATGGTCTCTCTCAAACAATCCTGCAACCAAATAGCAAAGAGTCTCTTGTGTCCCCAGCACACCCAATGCAATGATAAATTGTATATGTGCACTAGTTCGGCGAAGAGATGGTGATACAAGTGCAATATGGATGGTAGATATAGGTTTTTGTAATGTGAAAATTTAAAAACAGCAAGGTAAGTAATGATAAAAGTGAGCATAAACGGTATTGCAATGCTTAGAAACAAGGCCTAGGGTTCATACTTTCACTAGTGGAAGTTCTCTGAAAAATAATAACATAACTGGATAATATAACTAATCCTCAACATGCAACAAAGAGTCACTCCAAAGTCACTAATAGCGGAGAACAAACGAAGAGATTATTGTAGGGTAGGAAACCGCCTCAAAGTTATTCTTTCCGATATATCTATTCAAGAGTTGGTAGTAAAATAACATGAAGCTATTCTTTCCGTTCGATCTATCATAGAGTTCGTACTGAAATAACACCTTAAGACACACATCAACCAAAACCATAAAGTCACCTAGATACTCCAATGTCACCTCAATTATCCGTGGGCATGATTATACGATATGCATCACACAATCTCAGATTCATCTATTCAACCAACACAAATAACTTCAAAGAGTGCCCCTAAGTTTCTATCAGAGATTCAAGAAGGAAACGCGTCCCAACCCCTATGCATAAGTTCACAACATCACTCAACCCGCAAGTTGATCACCAAAACATACATCAAGTACATCACGTGAATATCCCATTGTCACCACATATAAGCACATGCAAGACATGCATCAAGTGTTCTCAAATCCGTAAGGACTCAATCCGATAAGATAACTTCAAAGTGAAAACGCAATCCATTACAAGAAGGTAGAGTGGGAGAAACATCATAGGATCCAACTATAATAGCAAAGCTCGCGATACATCAAGATCGTGCCATCTCAAGAACAAGAGAGAAAGAGATCAAACACATAGCTACTAGTACATACCCTCAGCCCTGAGGGTGAACTACTCCCCCCTCGTCATGGAGAGCGCCGGGATGATGAAGATGGACACCAGAGAAGGACTCCCCCTCCGGCAGGGTGCCGAAACAGGTCTAGATTGGTTTTTGGTGGCAACTGAGGCTTGCGGCGACGGAACTCCCGATCTAGGTTATTTTCCGGAGGTTTGGGTATTTATAGGATTTTTTAGTGTAGGGCACAAGTCAGGGGGGTATCCGGGTCGTCCACGAAATAGGGGGGCCCGCCTAGGGGGTGGGCGCGCCCCCACCCTTGTGGGTAGCCCGGGACTCTTCTGGCCCAACTCTTTTGCTCTGGGGGTCTTCTTTTGGTCCATAAAAAATCATAAAAAATTGACACGTCAATCGGACTCCGTTTGGTATTCCTTTTCTGTAAAACTAAAAAACAAGGAAAAACTAAAACTGGGATATAGGTTATTAGGTTAGTCTCAAAAATCATATAAATTAGCATATAAATGCATATGAAACATCCTAGATGGATAATACAATAGCATGGAACAATCAAAAATTATAGATACGTTGGAGACATATCACTCAGCCTACTCAGTCGACGTCCCTTGCCGGAGAAGGCCTCAACCACACACCCCCTGCGGCTCGTGCACCACCCAATGCCACCGGCCACGGGTGGCACGGGCCGCCGCAGTCCTCGTCCACTCAACCCTGCAACCGCTCCACCACACGGTCTTCGAACTACACGACGGCGACAGCCTCGCATACGCGCCGGGAGCAGGTAAATATGCGGGCCACGGTTGTGGTGGCTCGGGAGCTCCTACGATGCAGGTTGATGGAAGGCAGCCATGACACCTTGCTGGAGAGAGTAGCGAAGCTACTCGAGGCAGCTTGCAGGGGCACCCCGCCCTTCTGCAGCCTGCCGGCATCTCAGGCGTCGTCGGGAGCACATGCCAGCTTCCACGGGGCTCACTTGGCTCCTCTCAGGGAGCCCTGGGATCCTCATGACACCCACCCGGGCCGCAACACCGTTCGCCAAGCAAGAGGGGCAATGCTCGTAGACATGGAGAGCTCGAGCAGCGTTCCACGGGGAAGCAATGGGTCGGCGCTGGGTGATCTCCACGGCCAAGCACCACGCCGGCCGGACGGAGATGTCGCGTAGCCAGGTAATGATGCAAGGGCGAGAGCAACCGATGTAGCCGCGTCGCCAGTAGCAGACCCACCATATTCGCCTGGGAATCCTCAGCTATTTCCCCAACCAACCTGGGCGTCAGGACCAAGCAAGTCGGACGCCCCTCGCAAGACCCCGTGGAGCTTCATCAACACCTTCATCAACAACAGCCATATGATACAGCGGATGTCTCCGGAGAATGCTTACGCTAACCATGAACCATAGGTGAACCAGGCCATAATAGCATCCGGAGCCCTTAGGGTGGCATCCCCGCCCAGGTCGAGGTGGTGCGCTAGGACGTGCACGGGAAAAACCCGAAGCTAGGGCTTTCCCAGCGCCGCGCGAAGCAAGGTGCTGTACGGAGGTAGGTCCTCTGACGGGGGAGGCGCCGGCGAGCCCTTACCCCTCGGCAGAGGGCCCGTGGTCGCCGAGGGTGCCGCTAGCGTCCTCCTTGCCCCTTGGCCTCGTCCTGGTTTCTGAGCACCCCAACGGTGGTCGGGGGTGGCGCAAGGCGGGATCCTCATCTAGCGATATGAAGTAAGGTTCACGCCTGTGAAGGTCTCCGCCTGTGACACTCTCATGTAATAATGAGTGGGGCTATACACGCCCCGGAGTCTCCGGAGAGCCGCCCGTCGGCCTCGGGGGCTCCACGCCACGTCCAAGTGGAAGCACCATGATCCACGCTGGCCGTCGCCACTGTCCCTAAATGACTATGCTCACATCCAGTGAAAGCACTTAGCTCTACGCTCGTGAGAAGACAAGAATACTAGCTAGCTGTTGGACGTGGCTGCTTTCTTTCTCCCACTTTTTCGTAATTCGATTCGCACTCTCTGGACTAAGATTTGGAGGTCTCTTATGTTGTCAAAAATGGGGGGAAGTTGCCTTTTTTCTCTCTTGTCTCGCAGTGGTTTCTTGCTTTCTGGTTTCGTGTTTATCAAGTAAGGCTCACACCTACTACCCCTCCCCACAAGCACCTCATAAGCGGGGGATGGGCCTGGCACGCACGCACCGAGCTCCTCGGGCTAGCCCAGGAATGCCAAAGCCCCCTGGGGATCAAGGGCACAGTCGCCACACGCACACCCTGCCGTGGTCCGGCAGTTAGCTCCTGCAAGGCAATCTCAGGTGGGCTAGCAGGCTTCTCGGGAGGCTCAGAGCCTGACGAGCCCTCAGGATTGCCTTCGTAAGAAGGCGCTACCATGGCATCAGGGCCCCCTCAAGATCTACGGAACCAAAGATAAGTCACAAACCCGCAGGCTCGCGACGGCTTAGTTGAGATCCTACCTAAAAAGCATGTCATCATTTCACACATTACAAGCCCCCCCCCCCTTTTTCAAAAATTCTTTCACGCCCCCCGAGATTCTTGCATACAGGTCGAAGTGAAAGGAAAGACGAGCTTAGCTGGAGGACGCTGAAGACTCGATGTCGCCGGCTTCGTCTTCATCATTGTCACCCGCATCGCGTACTTCGGCCGCAATCACGACCGTGTCATCCTCAGGTGCAAACTCTGCAATCAGGTCACCACATGATCGCCCACCCATTCTGCCAGGTTGCTCTGAATAGCCTAGGGCATGGGGGCTATCGCGGCATCAAAATTGAAACGAGGGTCAAAATTCTGAAGATGGCTGAAGACGCACAAGAACATGCACCCAAGAAAACCACAACTTATCTCTTCAACGAGCTCGCGGACCGTTGCAGCCTGACCCTCCAGACGGGTCACGATCTTGGTGAAGAAGAAAAGGTGGATAGCATAGTCGTCCTCGTGCGGATGAGGAGCGGTCTCCTCGCGGATGGTGCCCAGAGCTCGGTTGGCCCTCACCCGGAGAGCTTGGAGCATCGGGGCATGCTCGTGCTGAAGAGCCAAGTGGCGGCACACCTTCTCCGTGTTCTCCTTCACAAGGGATGCAACGTCATCGATCTACTATTGGAGCAAATATAGGTTGACGGAGGCAGATGCTAGTTCATCTTGGGCTAAGTCCTGGGCCGAGACTCAGCGGGAGTGCTATTCCTCCCCTTCTTCTTCTTCAACCGGGGGGCGCCATAGAGGCTAAAGGAAGATTGGTGAAGGCACCAAATAAAGGAAGAAGAAGGCGGGGTCGGAAGATGGAGAGGTGCGGGGAAGGACGAGTTTGGGCATTGCATGCGAGTCTAGCAAGGTTGTGCTGGTAGCAGGCGGCCATCAAGTCAAGTAGTTGCCAGGCAGCATGGGGAAGTGGAGTCGCCCATGTCCAATCCAGGCGCCACGCGTCTACCGGGCCCGCAGGCGATTGGGGCCCACGGCACTTCGCCCCTGCCCTTTGGCTTCGCCTCGAAGCCAAGTCCAAGCGTGCCTTGGGCCCGGGGACTACTATCGGCATTCTTGGAACCAGGGTACCCAGACTTGCTTGCCTGCGACCCGTGGCATGGCTCCTTTTCAGGCTAGGTACGGCCCATCTTCAGCATCGACACTCAAGGCCCTCACGAGAGACCGAGCCACGCGAGGCGGACGACACCAAGACCTCCGAAAGGAGGAAGCTCTTCTGGCTGGCTCCTGAGGAGCGGAAAACTCTATGCAACCCCCACTTCGCGAGGTTTGCATGATGCAAGCCATGACGACCAAGGCCAGGTGGGCGCCAGCGAGTGTAGTACACCAGTTTCCTCTTTGGTGCTAAGGAAGCGGGCTTAGACGCAGAGTCCCAAGGAATCTGCCAAAGGTTTCCATTCCAGTGCAACAATTCCAAGACCACTAGGACGACAGGGCGGATGTCACAACCTGATTTTTGGCCCTTTCTTTTTCTTTTGTTTTTTCTAAGGTTTTTGCTTGAGTTTTCTTTTTCCGTGGCTTTGTGGTCTGGAAACTGAAGAAGATGCCCTCTTCTTTCTTTCCAGAGTGGCTTGCCATACCCAAATCATTCCCTAGACCTTTCCATTTCCACCTTGGACCAAATCCCAATATTCTTTTTATTGGGAATATTATTTTTTCTATTAAAGTAATAACCCTATCTACCTTAGGTTGTGAAGCAACCTTTATTTCCATCACTCCTAAATTTCCCAAATAATTCTCATAAATTGTTTGGGGCATATCTGCATCAAATATGGCACAACCTTACCTTGCCATTTTCAAAAATGATCCTCCAATATTCATTTTCCAATCCTTCCCCTAAATGGCACTTTGTGAAGCAAGTGCTATTTTCCTTTGCGCAATTGCCCTCAAACTTCTTGTACATCTTTTACTGTCTATATCTTTGCCACATGCCAAAATTCAACCACATTTGCCAAGTAGTTATTTAATTATGATTTTCCAAAGTTTCTACCTAGAAAGAAACTTTGTGAAGGAGGTACAAGCTAGGCATATCCAAATGAGTTGCAATTTTTCATGGTCCTCAATATCATCATATCAGAGCTCTTCGCCAAAGTTGAGCTCATTTCATGCCTCCATGTGAGCTCATCTCCAATTCTTCGATTCTTTCCAAATTTTCAGTTTGTGAAGCAAGTATATTTTATCTTGCTCCATTAAGGCTAAAATTGTTTCTAGACCTTCTACTATACATATAACCTAGGTCAACAAAATTTGGGCTCATTTCATCTAGCCATTTTCCCTCAGGAATTTTCTCAAGTTCCTGTTCAGAGAGGACCATTATGAAGCAAGGACCATTTTGGCTTGGCAAATTTTTATGAAACTTTTTGAGCATCTTCATATGGCCTAATAACTCTGCCTTGCCCAATTTGAGCTTAAGTTGATACTCCATGTGAGTGCATCATCTTGATCTCTATTCTGGACCAGTTTATGCATTTGCAAAGCAAGTGTATTAAATACTTGTCCAAATCTGCTCAAACTTTCCAGGATCATAGTATTTCCTTATCTAACCACCCCAGACAACTCCATTGACCTCAATCAGCTTCCTATTGATCAGCAGTTCACGTCCAAGTTTGATACAACAAAGTTTCAACGATTTCATGCACCTCTCCTTGTCTCCTTTTGTCGATCCATCAACTCCCTCGGCTTATATGATGCAGGGACTCATCACTAGACAACTCGTGGCAGACTCTTGCATCACCTCCTTGCCGGTCACAGTGGTGACCACCGCCTTGGTATGTCATCCACGCACTTTGGCGCCCCTGTCTTCTTCTCCCTTTCTGTGCGCTGGTTCCCTCGGCGCCGAGCCATGTCCAGAGTCTTCCCTGAACCGTCTCCGTCCCTCTGGAGCCCTTGCCCCCTCCGTCCTCTTCCTGACCAATGCAAGCCGCCACGAGCCCACGGGAGAACAGTGGCGATTTGGCTCGGTTCGTCGCCGTCGTCATCCTCCGCGTGCTCTGTTGGCCTCCTCCGCCCCGTGAGCCTACCCCCTGTGCCTCCCCCGTCGTCTACATTCGAGCCCATGCACGAGCACACGCGTCCGCGGCGCCGGCCACACGTCCATGGTGATGCTAGCTCGGCCATGCCCTCGCACGGCTATATAAGAGCCACCCCAGTGCCGTTCCCTTCGCCATCGACCTCGTTTCGCCCATCTCGTCCTCCCCAATGCCTTCCCCGATGCTCCAGGAGCCCTCCTACCTCGCCATCGTCACCAAGGATGCCGCCCCCTGACCTCCTAAATTGGCTCAAAGCCGAGCCCCACTCCATTTCCTCTCTCCACCAGAACCACCACCGCACTCCGCCGATCATCCCAACCTACTTGCCTCGTCGCCGGAGCTACCTTGGCCGCGCACTCCCGAGGTAAACCGTCGTCACCAAGCTTTATGTCCCCGCGCGCTGCCACCCTTCCTCTCCTCCCCGACGCTCGTTTCTTCTCTGGGTGAATGCGGTGGGCCACGGCGCGCTCGCCAGTGGCCTCCCCTTGGCCCGAGCTGGTCGGCGCCGACGAGCCCATCGCCGGCCAAGTCCAGCCGCGCTTCTGCCTCGCTCCCTCTCTCTGTTCTCTTGGACGCGAGTGAGAAGAAGGTGCGGGAGGAGGGAGAAAGGGGTGGGAACCGCCTATAAGCGACCCAACTGGCCGGCCACACTGGATAAGTGGAGGCGTAATCTTGTGGGTTGCGTCTTCGCTTACTGAAAGCGTATTTCGCCTCTTCGTCAGCCCAGAATGCGTTTTCTTCTCTCGAAAGTGTATTTCCTGAGTAGGCGCGTTCTGTTTTTCCTATTAAGGGCCTAGTTGTGATGATTTTTATTACAGATAGGTCCTTCGCAGAATAACAATCGTATCTTTTTACCCGTAGCTCTGATCGAGGTGAATCCAACACTCACATCTTCGTCTCGTCGAACCCGTTACGTTCCTACCATTTTCACTATGGTTTGACTTACTGGAAATGACCATTTTGCACTTTCTCTAATCAGACCCCTCCGAGAGAGTACCCTTTTCGGTTATTCTTTCTGTGATCTTTCCACACTTCCTCCCGGAGCCTTCTTCATCCTCAGGCAAGCCACAACCACCATTTGCATGATAGCCATGCAGAAGCATTGGTTTTCAACTTGAATCGTTAATAACTTTCTATATGTTTTACTGCTATTGTCGTTATTTTGGTTATGCTTTTGGATCAGTGTTTACCGTAATGTTATGTTTTCTTGCACTCTGTTATTATGTTCTCCATGCTAGTATTACTTTCGTATGACATTCTTGGTAGTAGTACGTGCTGATGTAGTGATGGTCTTCGGTGCATGAATGTCGTCTACTCTGAGTACCGTTGTTCCGCATGTTCCTTTGCATCCCGTTGATTAAATACTTACATGGTAGTTTTATCTTAATGTTATTGCCTAATAGTTATGGTTGATGCTAGTGGTCATGTTATGCTATGAGTAGTGTCCTAGTTACGATATTCAGTCTCGTCAGTATGCAATGCTCATCTGGATAAATGGTTAAATGTTGTTGTTATGCTCATTTATTGTGATGCACCCCCATGCTTATGTTAATAACATGTTCATGCATTGTAGTTGCATCATGTTATTTTATCACGGCTCAGCATTTTGCATTAAAGTTTAACTGGATTAAATTGAACTTGAACAGTTGTTGGCTGAGTCATGGTGCCACCAAATCGCTGACCAGTGAAGCCACACTTACCCTACGGGGGGGGGGGGGTCCTAACTGGGTCTACTGCCAAGCGTCTCGCCGGGGTGCTTCCCGCGAGGGAAGGTTATGAGCGGGCGCTACCCTGATTAGGTAGGATAGCATAAGCCTTGTGTGCTCGTTGTTTTCGTAAGGATCCTTGTCCCCGTTTGGGAGCGTTTTGCCACGATGGTGGACGTTGGTGCCTTTGGTAGGCACGGGGCCACCCAAGGCTTAGCCCAAAGGGGAGTTGGTCGGAGTGGCCGTGAGAGTGTCATGGTAGTAGGACGGTTTTGTCGGAACGCTTTGGTCCACCCAAATGGGAGTGCGAGGCCAGGGTTCCGTAGTGTGGGTAAAGTGCGCTACCTCTGTAGAGTGTGTGTGTTAAATCTATCGATTGCTGCGCCCGCGGATCTGAGCCCAGTTCGTGTCAGTCACACTATGGGTCAATAGTAATAATAATAATAATAATAATAATAATAATAATAATAATAATAATAATAATAATGTGCTTAATAACAACCCTGGGTCGAAAGTCAATGGTAAAGCAAGTTCCTTGTGGTCATAAATGATTACTACGGTATTGTTAATACCAAGCTTGATTGGATCCTGAGATGATCATGCAATGTCCATGATGGGAAGTGATGCATGTGATGGTTACGAGGTAACCCGAGAAGAGTAAGTTGGTGCATGATAGTTTCAGCATGTTGCATGCTAGTTTCGTCATGTTCATATATTCATGCAATGCTCGTACTGTTCTAGCTGTATCATGCTGTACATGCCATGTTCTTCTGATAGTATCGTGTTCATCATTGCTTGATAACCTGCAATTGCCATGCTATGTTGCTGTGAGCTTGCAAGTACATTCAATGTACTGACCTGGCGTGTCATGCCAGTTTGCAGGTCATGCCGGATATGATTGCTTGTTTGCCATGGATTCCTTGTTTGCGAGCTAGGATAAGCATTCCAACCAGATTCCCTGCGGAGTGGAGTTCACCACTGTCGCCGCTGTTCCGGTGCCATTAGTCATTCCGCTGCTTTGTGTTGTTCTGCTGCTTGCATGGAGCAAATGTGGCACGCTTAGTTTCGTCGTGCCTCGTCACGAACTACGTGTTGTGTGTGATAGGTTGCATGGTAGATGTATTGTTTCCTTGTTATCTTCGTTGCAAGATGCCATGTTCAAATGTTGTGTTTTTACTTGTTATGAAATGCCATGTTGTTGAGCTCGTTGTAATCGGTGTGTTCACCACATTGATGCATGCTTGTGTGTTTCGGGATCACCGTCATATGTATTTTGATGAGGTGCTTACCCTTTGCCATGTTTAGTTTCGAGGTGTCTTAAACATGCTCTTTTTGATGCTATGATGATGTTGCTGTTTTGGGACTTAGTGAAATTTCACTAAGTCTGAAATCTGTTATGTTCCGATGCCATGTTCGTGTGATGTTCTAGGACAAGGCATGATAGTTTTGGGGTTGATTTTGATTGTTCCATGAAGTATATATTGTTGTCTTTCCATCCATGTCCTCACATGTCCATTTGAGGTGCTGTAGCATGCTTATCTTTTGCTCCAAACTTTCAATAAAATTCTGCTGCCAGAATTTTATTTCAAAGTTCAATATGTCCAAGATCATTGCTGTTGATCCGTGACTCCGTTTGGGGTGCACTTTGGACCTACTTGCTGTGCATTATATCTAGTTTATGTTCAAGTTCTTTGCCATGCCTTTTGGGTGCTGTAGATTATTTATTTTGAGCTCCCAAGATGCTATGTTGCTGTAATTGGCAGTTTTCGCTCAAATCTTGTTTCGGGCATAACTTTTAGCCCGTAACTCCGATTTCAGCGATCTTTATATCAAACTTGGGTGTTTTTCTGTGTAGATTAATAATATCAGGTTGTTATCTTGTTTTGAGGTGTTTTGCTTGAGTGATGTTTTTCCGTGCTCCATGTGCTTCACTAGTGCATCCATCATGCATACATGTTTTTCGAGTGCGCATTGCATTGTGTTGATTGGTGCTGGTGTGTTTGTCTTGTTTAGACCCGGAAGTTGAGCACGAGTTTTCCAACGAGGTTGAGCACGAGGTTTCCAACGAGTTTGAGCAAGAGGACCCTTCTTTTGATCCGAACTTCTTCTCTTCAGGCAAGATGACCGAACCCCGATAACATTACTATCTTTGTCTATTGCTAGTAGTCTCGATCTATAGTTTTGCCTCGATGCCCATGTTCTTCTTGTCAGCCTCCTACTTGTAACCAATTGCCATGTTTAACCACCCTACCTATGCAAACCGTTGCTTGGCTAAGTACGCTTCGCTCAGCCCTTCTTATAGCGTTGCTAGTTGCAGGTGAAGTGAAGATGCTTGCTTCATGTTGAAGTTTGGTTGGGTTATATCACACTATATAAATGCTTTAATTGAAATCACATATATATTGGCAAGGGTGGAAGGCTAAGCCTTTTGCTTGGTGTTTTGTTCCACTCATGCCGTTAGGATCCGTATAAGCCGGTTTTATGTTCCTTGATTATGCGTTCCTAACACGGTTGGGGTGTATGGGACCCCCTTGATAAACCGCTAAGTGCTAAGTCTTTTCCAGCAAATCCCAACATTGGTACTATTTGCCTAAACAACTTAAACCTTCCGAGGGAGTAATTAACCCGAGGCTTAATTAATTCAACCCCCCTGGGCCAGTGCTCGACTTGAGTGTTGGTCCAAAACGAGCGGACTGCGGGGCCGCCTTGGGGCAACCTGAGGTATTTGGCATACACCTGTAGGACGTCTCAGCCGGACGTGTCCTGAGACCTAGATACGCGCGGCTACTATCAGGGTGTCGACACGCCGGGAGGATTTGCTGGATTAGCCTTACCTTAGCTCGGTATATCTTGAGCACGGGATTCCGAGGATACTCGGGTCTTCCCACTTTGGAGTTGCGACTCCGCGGATCGTGGGCTTGTAATGGGTCAAGTTGGAACACCCCTGCAGGGTTTGAACTTTCGAAAGCCGTGCCCGCGGTTATGTGGCAGATGGGAGCTTGTTAATTCCGGTTGTAGATAACTTGACACAATGACACTAATACACTACCAGCGTGTGTTCCGTGACTGTCAATTTCCGAATAGGGATTCGGGAGTTGAACACGGAGGGGTTATGCTTGTGAGCTTGTAGCTAGGATCACTTAGTGATCACTTCTCGCATTGCCTTCTCTTCTCGCTCTCTCTTGCGTAAGTTAGATGCTAGTTGCTGCTGCAGACTCTTTGTTGTTCCTTCATCTCATTTCTTTCTTCAGCCTTTCCCTCACCTAAAGGCTTTGATAGTTCTGTTACCCGGGAACGGGATTGCTGAGTCCTCTGTGGCTCACAGTTACTTCACACACCAGATGCAGGTCCAGCCGTGAGCTATCCAGGAGATGGCACCGAGCTGGATTGGGAGTACGATGAAGAACGTAGTCGCTACTACGTGCGCTACCCGGACGATCAGTAGTGGAGTCTCTTACTAGGATTCGATCCGCCTGTGGTTGTTTCTTTTATCTGAGTTTGGTACTTTGACATTTGGCTTTTGCCCTTAGAGGGTTGTAGTGATCTTAATGTATGATGTTTGAGACTTGTGTTGCTATTCTGTGACGTGGCGATTGTAAGCCAACTATTTTAAGTTTACCATCCCTCTTTTACATGAGTTGTGCAAAGATTACCAAACTTGAGATCATTCTAGGATGGACTTATGCCTTTAAGTCGGGCCTCGACCCGTAGGAGGTATAACTCCATCCTGGGCATTACACCGATGTAACCCCTTGTACCCACATAGATTGTTATAAAGAGCTTATTTGTTCTACGCTAAGCAGTGCCGTATTCCATAAGACTTCTCCTCGATCTCTGGGCTGGAATACGGGGCGTTCCGGTTTCTCTGAGCCGGGGTGTCACAGGCTTTGTATCATAGCAGTTTGGCCATAGGATGACCTAGCCCACGCGAATGTTAGAATGCGGTAGTATATAGTTTGGTTAGTTTGTTGCACTTGATTGCTACATTTGTTTGTTGCATAGCAACCATATAGATTATTATCTTGTCACTAATTGTTAATCTTGTGAGTGTAGGTGGCATCGGTTTCGATCCACTACCTGCATCCTCCTTCTTTGCATGCCTGCTCTTCGGTGTTTGGCGTCATCTTTGTCCCAGCAGAGTGATGCCCTGGTGCCAAATGTTCCAGACACCAATTGCAGGAGTTATGATCAGGTATCGCGTCGATATATTTCCGCCACCCCCATATTATTTCGGTGACCTGTCTCTATCCCGAATTGTGACATCCATCTCGTCCCTTTGGCAACCCTTACTGATAATTGTTATTAGAAAAGGGCAATGCCATCAAGCCTTGCTTTTCCTCCCCTATATTGCCATATCATTCTAATTCTTTAGACATTTATGGTTCCTTTCGTACGCTTGGCGATGAGGTGGTCGTGACCTTTGTGTCTTGCTGCATGATCACCAAGTCCGTCCTCGCCTCCGTATTCATCCAGTTGCAACCGGACTTCATCCAGCGCTTGGTGTAGCCTTGGTTACAGCAACTCCTTCCACACGCAGATTCACTTTCGTGCACACCGCCACAGCATAATAGACCGCAATACCGGAGTTTCCGTGAAATTTGTGTGCTTAGGTATGCATGCATATTATTGTGTGAGTAGTAGTAATATGTAATGTTGCTTGATTATTAATATTATTAGTATGCTTGTGTGTTTGTTTTGTTCTTTTCGTCGTTTCTTTTGCTACCTTCTTTGGGTCTTTGGTGTGGCATTATTTTCCCCTTATTAAAGTTGGTCGTCAACCGACACCGGACCTGAAGAATCAGGAAGGAGTTCAGATACTTGGAAGCTCAGATAGAAAGAATGAAGTTATCAGCAGACTATAGTGAAATTTGGAATATCATGTCTGAATGGAAAAGGAATCTTGGATGGACAGTCAGTATCATGTTTGCAATATCATGCACTCCTTACAAAAGTACGGATAATCAAGTTTGCCTCAGTATAAACTCTTCATGACAGTACTGATCAGATCAGCAAGAAGATAAGCTATTTGCAAGACCAACAGTGCAGTTTCCGTCAAAAGTATGGTCTAGATGCAAGGTTTCATTCTTTGTTGAGGATGATTCTTAAACATGATATACCTGGAAGAATGCAAGGATGTGCCATATACTCAGAAAGGAGGATAGTCCAGCAAAACCCCGGTGCATATAAGAAATCAACATCAGAAATATTAAGAGGATATGCGTATGTGCTAATCAGTCCGCATATCACAATGAGAAGCTTCTGCTGCGCCAAACCCAGTCTTCCTCAGCAAGATACTCTCGATGGTTTCCAACATAAGCCATCCAATTGTCCTCAGTGCGGCACTGGTGTAGGATAATACATTGTGAATTGACAGCAGATGGCAGAATCAGATCCGCAATAGTTGCTCAGAAGCAAGAATCGGTCAGAACACAAGTCTGCCTCGGGAATCAGATTCTCAAATATATGTGAAGTAAGCCAGATATACACCTCAGTGTGACAAAGGACTACGAAGATTGAAGACAACACTGAGCTCTGTACAAGTACCGGTGAACCCGGAATATGATCCTGATGGGCCCTTGTCTTCTTTTCTCCGGAGATGAGGATAAAAGTATGCATGTCAGAATATTGCACCCGACAGAACCTATGGTCACACGAAGAAGCAATATGACCCCGGTCTTTCAACCAAGGATCCAGATGAAGAAAACAATAATGAAGGAGCAAGACCAGTGGTGCAGTTATGAAAATGGTTGCATGACTCACATGGTGCAGGGACCCCGGACAGTCTGAGTCAGGATCGACCACCATGGATATTCACCTAAGGGGTCTACTCAATTTTGAACCACTGTCAGTCAAGGATGATGATATTATCAGATAAGGTCACATCTCTTATGCTACCCATGACAGGCGACAATCAAATATTTGGTACAGATCTGGTACTCAAGACAGTGGAGCCAGTCAGCATGATTCAGAAATTCCTGTGATAAGTCAGAATATGTCAGAAAAATAGTATGCCTTAACTCATTGTTTGGAACCCGAAGGACCTGCATTTAGTGGGAAAAAACCCAATGCAAGGAGTCAGAGCTTGGGTGTTCATCAGGAAAAATCTGATCACCAATTCATGGAAGGTTGTCAGTACAGGCACAACAATCGGTAATCACTCTCGGATTTGTGAGACAGGCATATATTTCAGACAAGATAACAAATCACACTCAGCTAAGTCAGCAGTTATGAAGAGAAATGGAGCCAACATAAGCATGAACATGTGAAGTAAGATCTGACAGGATGTGGATACAGTGAAGCAAACCACCCCAGAATCAGTCAGGTAAGCCAGATGAAGAATTTAATTGGAACAATCAATAAAGGAAAAAGGACACCCGAGTTGGAAACGGTTTCCTTAAGGCGGTACATTCATACATGTTCCCTGAGCAACCAAATCTCGAGGACGCGATTTCTTTAAGGGGGGAAGGTTTGTCACAGCCTGATTTTTGGCCCTTTCTTTTTCTTTTGTTTTTCTGAGGTTTTTGCTTGAGTTTTATTTTTCCGTGGCTTTATGGTCTGGAAATTGAAGATGACCTCTTCTTTCTTTCCAGAGTGGCTTTCCATACCCAAATAATTCCCTAGACCTTTCCATTTCCACCTTGGACCAAATCCCAATATTCTTTTTATTGGGAATATTCCCTTTTGTGTTAAAGGAATAACCCTGTCTGCCTTAGGTTGTGAAGCAACCTATATTTCCATCACTCCTAAAATTCCCAAATAATCCTCATAAATTGTTTGGTTCATATCTTGATCAAATATGGCAAAACCTTTCCTTGCCATGTTCAAAAATAATCCTCCAATATTCATTTTCCTATTCTGCCCTAAATGGCACTTTGTGAAGCAAGTGCTATTTTCCTTTGCCCAATTGCCCTCAAACTTCTTGGACATCTTTTATTGTCCATATCTTTGCTACATGCCAAAATTTAACCTCATTTGCCTAGTAGTTATTTAATTATGATTTTCCAAAGTTTCTGCGCAAAAACAAACTTTGTGAAGGACGTAAATGCTAGGCATATCCAAATGAGTTGAAATTTTTGATGATCCTCAATATCATGATATCAGAGCCCTCCGACAAAGTTGAGCTCATTTTATGCCTCCATGTGAGCTCATCTCCAATTCTTTGATTATGTCCAAAGTTTAAGTATGCGAAGCAAGTATATTTTATCTTGCTCCATTAAGGCTGGCATTTTTTCTAGACCTTCTCCTATCCATATAACCTAGGTCCACAAAATTTGGGCTCATTTCATCTAGCCTTTGTCCCTCAGGAATTTTCTCAAGTTCTTGTTCAAAAAGTATCATTATGAAGCAAGTACCATTTTGGCTTGGCCAATTGGTACGAAACTTTTTGAGCATCTTCATATGGCCTAATAACTCCGCCTTGCCCAATTTGAACTTAAGTGGATACTCCATGTGAGTGCATCATCTTGATCTCTATTCTGGACCAGTTTATGCATTTGCAAAGCAAGTGTTTTAAATACTTGTCCAAATCTCCTCAGACTTTCTAGGATCGTAGTCTTTCCTTATCTAAACACCCCAGACAACTCCATTGACCCCAATCAGCTTCCTGTTGATCAGCAGTTCATGTCCAAGTTTGATACATCGAAGTTTCAGCGATGCCACACTCCTCTCCTTGTCTCCTTTTGTCGATCCATCTACTCCCTCGGCTTATATGATGCGGGGACTCATCACTAGACAACTCGCGGCAGCCTCTTGCGTCACCTCCTTGCCGGTCAAAGTGGTGACCACCACCTTGACATGTCATCTGCGCGCTCTGGCGCCACTGTCTTCTTCTCCCTCTCTACGCGTTGGTTCCCTCGGCGCCTAGCCACGTCCAGAGTCTTCCCCAAACAATCGCCGTCCCTCTGGAGCCCTTGCACCCTCCGTCCTCTTCCTCACCGACGCAAGCCGCAGCGAGCCCATGGGAGAACAATGGCGATTTGGCTAGGTTCATCGCCGTCGTAATCCTCCTCGTGCTCCTTTGGCCTCCTCCGCCCCATGAGCCGGCCCCCTGTGCCTCCCCCGTCGTCTACCTTCGAGCACATGCGTCCGTGGCGCCGGCCACGCGTCCGCGGTGACGCCATCTTGGCCATGCCCTTTCGCAGCTATATAAGAGCCACCCCGATGTCGTTCCCTTCGCCATCGACCTCATCTCGCCCCTCTCGTCCTCCCCAATGCCTTCCCTGAGCTCCAAGAGCCCTCCTGCCTCGTCATTGTCACCATGGACGCCGCCCCCGACCTCCTAAATTGGCTTGAAGCTGAGCCCCACTCCACTTCCTCTCTCCACCAGAACCACCACCGCACTCCGGCAATCATCCCCACATACTTGCCTCGTCAACGAAGCCACCTTGGTCGCGCGCTCCCGAGTTCAACCGCCATCGCCAAGATTTTTGTCCCCACCCCTACCACCCTTCCTCTCCTCCCCGATGCTCGTCTCCTCTCTGGATGGATGCGGTGGGCCACAACGCGCTCGCCAATGGCCTCCCCTTGGCTGGAGCTGGCCGGCGCCAACGAGCCCATTACCGGCCAAGTCCAGTCGTGCCTCTGCCTCGCCCCCTCTCTTTGTTCTGTCAAGCGCGAGCGATTAGAAGGAGCGGGAGGAGGGAGAAAGGCGTGGGGCCCGCCTGTAAGCAACCCAGCTGGCCGGCCACGCCTTTGCCACGCTGGATAAGGGGAGGCGTAATCCTGTGGGTTACCTCTTCGCTTACCGAAAGTGTATTTCGCCTCTTCGTCGATCGAGAATGCGTTTTCCTCTTTGGAAAGTGTATTTCCCGAATAGGCGCGTTATGTTTTTCATGTTAAGGGCCTAGTTGTGATGATTTTTATTACAGATATGTCCTTGGCGGAAAAACAATCGTATCTTTTTACCCGTAGCTCCGATCAAGGTGAATCCAACGCTCACATCTTCGTCTCGTCGAACCCGTTTTGTTACCACCAATTTCACTATGGTTTGACATACTGGAAATGACACTTTTTCCCTTGCCCTAATCAGCCGCCTCCGAGAGAGTACCCTTTCCGGCGATTCTTTACGCGATCATTCCACACTTCTTCCTAGAGCCTTCTTTACCCTCACGCAAGGCACAACCACCATTTGCATGATAGCCATGCAGAAGCATTGGTTTTCAACTTGAATCGTTAATAATTATTTGTTTGTTCTATTGCTGTTGTCGTTATTTTGGTTATGCTTATGGAACCGTGTTTACCGTAATGATATGTTTTCTTGCACTCTGTTATTATGTTCTTCATGCTAGTATTACTTTTGTATGACATGCTTGGTAGTAGTACATGTTGATGTAGTGATGTTCTTCGGTGCATGACTGTCGTCTGCTCCGAGTACGGTTCTTACGCATGTTCCTTTGCATCTCGTTGATTAAATACTTGCATGGTAGTTTTATCGTTATGTTATTGCCTGATAGCTATTATTGATGTTAGTGGTCATGTTATGCTATGAGTAGTGTTCTAGTTATGATATTCATGCTCGTCAGTATGCCATGCTCATCTGGATAAATGGTTAAGTGTTGTTGTTATGCTCGTTTATTGTGATGCACCCCCATACTTATGTTAATATCATGTCCATGCATTGTAGTTGCATCATGTTATTTTATCATGGCTCAGCAGTTTGCATTCAAGTTTAACTGGATTAAATTGAACTTGAACAACTGTTGGCTGAGTCATGGTGCCACCAAACCGAGCTGACCAGTGCAGCCACACTTACCCTATGGGGGGGGGTCCTAACTAGATCTATTGTCATGCCTCTTGCCGGGGCCTCCCACGAGGGAAGGTTATGCGCGGGCGCTACCCTGATCAGGTAGGACGGCATAAGCCTTGTGTGCTCGTTGTTTTTGTAAGGATCCTTGTCACCATTTGGGACCGTTTTGCCACGACGGTGGTCGTTGGTGCCTTTGGTAGGCACGGGGCCACCCAAGACTTAGCCCAAAGGGGAGTTGGTTGGAGTTGTCGGGAGAGTGTTATGGAAGTAAGACGGTTTTGTCGAAATGCTTTGGTCCACCCAAATGGGAGTGCGAGGCTAGGGTTCCGTAGTGTGGGTAAAGTCCGCTACCTGTGCAGAGTGTGTGTTTTTAATCTGTCGATAGCCGCGACCGCGGATATGGGCCCAGTTCGTGTAGGTCACACTATGGGTCAACAGTAATAATAATAATAATGTGCTTAATAACAACCCTCGGTCGATGATGAAAGAAGTTGGTTGAATACTTATGTGATCGTGAGAGGATCACTGTGGTATCGTGAGTACCGACTTGTTCGATATTTGGGATGTTATGCGGAAGTCAATTGTAAAGGTCAAGCTCCTTGTGGTCATAAATGATTACTACGGTATTGTTAATACCAAGCTTGATTGGATCCTGAGATGATCGTGCGATGTCCATGATGGTAAGTGATGCATGTGATGGTTACGAGGTAACCCAAGCAGAGTAAGTTGGTGCATGATAGTTTGGTCATGTTGCATGCTAGTTTCATCATGTTCATATGTTCATGCCATGCTCGTATTGTTCTAGCTGTATCATGTTGTACATGCCATGTTGTTCTGATAGTATCGTGTTCATGATTGCTTGATAACCTATAATTGCCATGCTATTGTTTGTCTTGATTTCTTTGGTTGATGTGAGCTTGCAAGTACATTCAATGTACTGCACTGGCGTGTCATGCCAATTTGCAGGTCATGCTGGATATGATTTATTGTTTGCCGTGGATTCCTTGTTTGCGAGCTAGGCTAAGCGTTCCAGCCAGAGTCCCTGCGGAGTGGAGTTCACCACCGTCGTCGCTGTTCCGCTGCCAGTAGTCATTTCGCTGCTTCGTGTTGTTTTGCTGCTTGCATGGAGCAAACGTAGCACGCGTAGTTTCATCGTGTCGATGTAACCCCTTGTACCCACATAGATTTTAATAAAGAACTGATTTGTTCTATGCTAAGAAGTGTATTATTCTAGAAGACTTCTCCTCGATCTCTGGGCTGGAATATGGGGCGTTCCAGTTTCTCTGAGCCGTGGTCTCACAGCGGAGTTCATCACCGAGCCCACCTTGCCCCCAGGATTAGATGCTTTGCAGGCTAAGACCACCTTTAGTCAGGATAAGATGTACTTGTTGTCCCCCTTCAAGATTGGCCGTTGTGGGATCCCTTCCCACCAAACATTTCGGGGAAGAGGACCAAGGCCACTATGTAAGTAGGATATCCACCACCCAACGGAGGGGGGAGAAGACCGAAAGAAAGGGAAACAGATCATTCAGACTCTCTCTTCCACATTGTACTAATTGATCCACAGCCCGTCTCGAGGCTAATCCATCATACTACTGCAGTAGGGCCACTCACCACTAGGTGGTCTAAACCAGGATAAACTGCCTCTGTCTCTTTTACATTCTTTTTCATCGTGCTAGTTCGTGGGATGGTGAGTAGATAGATAGGCAAGGTTGTGATCTTCGCATGCACCCCAGAGTTCGAACCTAGTAGGGTTTTGCGGAGCCCTGGATCCGACAGCCATGGTCATGGTGATTAGCCTAAAGGGGTTGAGCGGGACGAGAGACACAAGTTTACCCAAGTTCGGCCCCTCACCAACAAGGTAAAAGCCTACTCCTTATTTTTGCTATATTGCTAGAATATCGATTAAAAGGGAGCGGATTTGCTTGATCTAGCTATCGATTGATTATTCCTTGAGTTAACCAGCCGCCGGGTCTTGCCTTTATATACACAGTCGAGGCCCGACGGCTTACCAGATTCCAGGTCGGGTCACACAATGTAACTGACTCTAGTTCTAATTATCCTTGCCTGACAAGGCAAGTCATCATCGGGCGGCTCACATCTTCGGGTCTTGAGTCGCCTCCAGGTCTTGGGCCTTTAATAAGCCTACATATGAGCCGCCGTCTTCATGTCTTATCTTCTTGGGCCTACTTGGGCCCTTCCTATGAGTCACCAACGGTATAACCCGGCCCACAAGGTTATGTCCCCAACATGGCTCGAATCTCGGGGACTACACCCAGTGGGTGCGCTAGCATGCCCCCACTAAGAGTACGACAAACATACCTTCAGCAAGTTGAAGCGCCTCCTACTTGGTGGCAAGCCGCGCTATGAGATGCTACTACTTCTCGAGAAGCCTGTTGTAGACACCGACCCGGTAAGCATCCAGTTGCTGCGAAGGAGCAAGAATCAACACAAGACGAAGCATTTCAAGATTTAACCCAACTACTAAGTAGTTGGCGCGAATCTCGGGGGCTACTCCTAGTGGGTACGCTAGCATGCCCCCACTATCTAGGTGGAAGAAAGAAACCAGAGGAAGAAAGACTTACATACACAGAGCGCACCAACACCCGTGCTCGCACCGCTTCAGCTTGAGCGAAGGCCTGAACCCGCTCCACACACCCACGGAGACACTGGGTAATGGCGGCCATGGCGGCCTCCTCCTGCGTCATGGTCTCGATGACGGGCTGGCTAGTCCTGGCCCGAACCTACTACGACCCGGTGGCTACCTGACCACCAAGGCACGCTCACTGCTCACCGCCTCCTCCATCACAGACCTTGACTACGGCACGCCAGCCGGAGTTGTCGGCGTCTTGGGAACATGTTTACACAGACTTGCCTACCTGCGGCCCATGACGTGGCTCCATCTACGGCCTGGTACGGCCTAGCTTCAGTAACCATAGCTCAAGACCCTCGCGAGGGGCCAAGCCTCGCAAGACGGACGATGGCAAGACCTCCATGGGGGCAGCCTATCTAGGCTGGCTCCCAAGGAGCGGAGATATCTATGCGAGGTGCACCTCGCGAGATTCACGTGATGTGAGCCATGACGACCAAGGCCAGGCGGGTGCCAGTGGGCGTAGTGTACCAGTTTCCCGTTTGGTACCAAGGGGGCAAGCGCAGGCGCGGAGTCCCGAGGAATCAAGCAATGGTTTCCATATTGGTGCAACAAGACCAAGGACCGTCAGGACGGCAGGACGGTGGTCACCATGGAGCCCGGCGCGGCGTCACCACTAGTGCCTTTGGCAGGTGAAGACCGCTTTTGTCAGGACATCTTGTACTAGTTGTTCCCCTTCAAATTTGGCCGTTGTGGGATCCCTTCCCGCCTTCATTTGGGAAGAGAACCAAGGCCGCTATAAATAGGACCTAGCCACCACCATAGAGGGAGGGGGCATTCCACCACAACCAGGGGGGCATTCCACCACAACCAGGGGGGCATTCCACCACAACGAGGGGAGAGCATTCCACCACAACGAGGAGCGAATCACCTAGATCATCCTCACCCTCTCTAGCTCATCGAGCCCAATAACACCTTGCCTACTGAGGTTGTTCATCCACTGTACTAGTTCATCCTCAGCCCCATGAGGCAATCCACCACACACACTGGAGTAGGGTAATACACCGCTAGGAGGCCCGAACCAGTATAAACCCTTGTGTCTCTTGTTCCTTGAGTTCGTCGAGCTAGGCCGTCATATCGTAAGGCGAGCGCGCTGGGTAGAGAGTGTCCTTCATGCGCGCCCAGAGTTCGAACCTCTCTAAGGTGTGCGGAGCCCGAAATCCGACATTTGGTGCGCCAGGTAGGGGTGTGCCGAAACCTCTCTTCCGTCGGCCGACGCATCACCGCTCCACTGCTTCCTTGGTTGACGCTCATCGAGCTTATGTTGAGCGACGGGCCGCCCTCGCCGCCCGCGTCGCTCAGACAGCTCCCATAGGCACCCCCACCCCGCCATTCTCCATCACCTGCCGCCAACGCAGCCACCGGCTTGGCGAGGCACAGGCAGCAAGCCTCGTCGCTGCACCCCTCGGTGCGGCGCGATGGACGCACTGCCACCCTGTCGCTGACCCCAGCCGGCTCGTCGTCCCACGATCGTCGTGGACCTGTGGACGAGCAGGCTACGCTGCTCATGGTGCACGAGCTCCTGCTCTACCGCCTCACCATTGACTTTTACGAGGACTGGCTAGACCACATCGCCAAGCTTGTCAGCACCACCGGGGGCTCTCCTGCACCATCCCTCTCGCTACCTCGCCCGTCTCCCTCTACAGGCGACGTGGCCCATGGAGCACCTCCACCACCTCCACTTCAAGATGCTCCAAGGCGTGCGGCCCTGCGGCACGACCCACAGAGCGGGGCGCCCGTGCATGAAGAAGGAAGCTGTCAAGAGGTCCAACAGCCGCAAGGAGGAGCTACTGCGCTCCCACCACCACCATGTTAAGACCGTGCGCCCCTGCGGTTGCAGCGCATGAGAACCAAGAACAAGATTCTCCTCCACGACGGGCTTTGGTAGCCACAACAGGCTACCGAGCCTTCACTCCTGAGCTACACAGCGTCATCTGACCCGGGAAGTTCAAACCCGACCTGCCTCCACGCTACGACGACACCCTCGACCCTACTGAGTTCATGCAGCTTTACGAGCTGAGCATCGAGGCGGCCAACGACGACGAGAAAATAATGGTGAACTGGCTTCCCATGGCACTCAAAGACAGCACACGCTCGTGGCTCCTGAACCTGCCCACGGGATCGACAAACTTCCAGGGAACTCGCAACCGCCCGCTAGCGGCGGGTGACCTGCGGCGCGTCAAGCAGCAACTGGGGGAAACCCTACAGAAGTACATCCATCGATTCAATAGCGTTCGCCTCAAGATTCCTAAGGTGATGGATGAGGCCATCATCTCAGCATTCTCCGATGGCGTCTGCGATGTCGAGATGAAGGAGGAGCTCGCCATCCACGAGGACATGTGCACAGCCTTGGATTTGTTCAACATAGCGACCAAGTGTGCGAGAGCCGACACTACAAAAAAATACACTTCCGTGATGATACGTGTTTGTCACATTAGGTCATGTTTTCTGTCATGCAGTTACATCCATGACAAATTTATGACAGAATCAAGATAGGCATACCTGTGCTGTCGTAGATGTGTTCCATGACATTACCAAAATTATCATCAAGGAAGTGTCCACTTCCATGACGATAAATCGCGCGTCACATAATTGCTCTCATCAAGGGTGATCGACACGTGGCATCCACCGTAACGGAACGACGTTAAGCTATCGGGTCCGGTTTTGGATCCGATAACACGTTAATAGCCCCGACCAATGGGGATTTTCCACGTGTTAAATCATCATTGGCTGGAGGGAACACGTGTCGACACAACAAAGATTTATTCCACCTTTATATATGATTATGAATTAGAAATGTCGTGATCTTCGAATTCAGTAGGTTGGATACACTTTGAGTCAAACAGTTATTTTATCCAATACAATATGCTCACACGAAAAACAGTTCACCTTATGTCAATCATACAAGTACTGAGGATTACCTAGCCTAAAAAATTCAGATCATTACAACACATGGACAACATAGGGGGTCTTACCACATAATCCATTCAGAGACATGATACAACATGCAAGTACAATAATCTAATGAAAATTTGAACAGCTATCTAAAGAAGAATTGGGATTACCCTGGGCTTCAGATAGCAGAAGCAGCAGGACCTCCTCCGTCTTCAAATGCAACATTCTTACTTCCTCCAATTCTTGGGTTGCTTGCATAATGCGTGCAACAAATTGCATAATTTCCAGCTTCACGATCGAGATTACCTCATTCATGGTAGCCACACCATCTCTTTCTGCCTCTAGTAGAGCCTCAAGAACTATAATATCGGTGCGCAGACTGCTCTCTGGCAGTGTTGCCTCTGAACTGCTACCATCTGGTAACATGGATGGCGCACTGCTTCCACAAATAGATTCTGGGGTTGTACATTGTGTCCTAGTGTGAATGCCATCCGGAAAGGTTTCCGCTGGATATAAGTAAGAGATAGTTATCACATGATCCAGGCAGTAAGCTTACATGGTAAACGACATACAAATTATTGCCGAGCATGGCAAGCTATATTTAAATGGTTCGAAGCAGCATCAGCCGAAAAGAAATTAAAATGGTAAGATGAAAACTTGAAAGGGAGTGTACCACCACTATATTTAAGTTGCCAAGGAATCTAAGCAGTTGGTATAATCTGAGAAAGCACTTAACAGTGTGTCCTCATATAAACTACGAAAACAGTCTTGTGATGAAGTTCAGAGGAAAAGTTAAGGACTCAAATGAACTAGGCATGCATTTCTTTACGATAGTATAGCAGGCACTGCTGACATATTGGCCAACTCAGGTATAGCATAACAAGTAACAAACAAGCATTCGAATCAAGCAATACAACAAAGCAGACAACTGAACTATTTGTTATTCTGTAGGATTATAGGTTGAGGGCACAAGCCAAGAAAGCATCCCACACGCATTACATTTCACATGTACTAAAACACAATGGCTTACCATATACTGCTGTGAAGCCTCGCTGCTGTTGCAATGTTCTTTGAAGATATCGTCAGCATCCCGTGGTTGCAAATCTACTTGTTGTAGTTTATTTTGCACCCTCTATTTAGGTAAAATTAATTTTAATCGCATGCACTGGTTCGAATTGATCATCAATGGTTCATCTAAACTAATGAAAGAAGGGTGTGTGCATACACGACAATATATCTGCTTCCCACTATTTTTATGCTTGTTCGAGGTGCCAGCCCCAAAAGAACAAATATTTTGCTTGATGGGGTTGGCAGCTCCATTATTAATAGAAGCATCAAATTAGTCATGCAACTTGGGAAGATCAAGAACACACAAAAAATAATGAATAGAGGCTCGTAGCTGTGATGTAATAGCTAGCATCAGAAAATGTAGGTTAAAACGAACAAAAACCAGCGGAATCACATGCTAGTTTGCTGATGTGTAATTAAACATAGAGAACATGAAGCAGTCTGATGGAACCAACAGGTGGCATCAGAACAACACCATTATCATAAATATATCATGCAAGAAGTAAAATAGTAGGCATGTGATATCTAGGAAGTACAGTAATACTGTAACATCCCAAATTTTCAATTTTGAATGTTATACATAGATCATATTGCATTGCATATTTTATAGCATTTGTGTTCTTGCAATCTGACACACACTGATTTTCATGCCACAACACTTAAGCTAATAATCAACTAAAATGTGGTTTGACAAAAACTTTTGAGTGTTTTTGACCTTGCTTGATTCGTTTTCTCTTTGCTGTTTGCTAGTCCTCTATAAATTAAATAAATCATCCTACTCTTATACTCCTTCTCCTTGATCCAAAACCTCTTCCCCATGATCATGCCATGTGTATAGGACATCATAGTATTTTCTTACGAAATATTTTGGCCAAAAAGTAATTTTCTAAAATTAGTTTTCCAAAAACCCCTGAATTGAGGTCTGTACTGCAAGTACTTGATTTGCGGTGTGAAAAATATTTCAAAGTATATTTGACTCCTATTAGGTATAGGACTCCCTTAAACCACAAAAAATTTTAAAAGTTATTTTCCTATTTTATTTAAAGTCTTTTTCTTTAGGCCAGAAATGGTCTTTAATAGGTTAAAATTATTTAACTATTTCAAAAATATTTTTCAAAATTCAGGGAAGCTCAAAATATTGGTCAAATCCTTCAAAAACCCTTTCTGGATATTTCAAGCTTTTGAAACATTTACAAAGGAAATTTTCTTGAATAATTCCAAGAAAATTCTGTAATGTCAGTTATGACATATTTGATGATCCTGCCAAGCCTCATGCCTTGGAGAACAAGGAAACATTATCAAACCCCCTCAAAACCATTTTTGTCCATTTTGAAGTTTGAGCAACTTTACATTGCCAATCTTGTCCAAATGCTCTCAAACTTGGTGCACATGCTCATATGGTGTAATAATGCATCTAGACCAAATGGCACAAGTATTGGAGAAGGATAACTTGATCAAAGTGCCCAAAAACCCTTTCTGACCAGATCCAAATTTGAACAACTCTACATTACTAACTTTTTACTTGTGACCTCAAATTTTGTGGACATGCTCACAATCCCAAATGATGACACTACACCAAGTGGTGGATCAAGGAGGGATGATTTGCATGCCTAAATATTGGAAAATCCATTTCTGTTGATTTCTAGGGTTCACCGAAGTTACATTTGCAACTTTGCCCGAATAAGCTCAAACTTGATGGAACACCCTATTTTCATGTGCCATTTCATCCCGTTAAGTCTCATGTGAATTGGACTTCATTTACTTGCCCAAACTTACATGAAACACCTTCAACCACTTTACCAAAACCACTGTTTTGCCCCCTTTTACTATTAACCTTTGCTTCAACTTTTTACCCCAGATCATAATGATCTTCTTCTACCTCCAGTAAGACTTGCATGACCATCCCTCAATCAGTGGTGGGTGAAAACCCCCCATTTACATCGCTAGACCACACTGTTCCCTCTCTCTCTCACCCCTCTCCTGTTACCAGAGCTCATCCAGAGTATCCAATGCCTCTTCCCCATAGTTTACTACCCCTAGAGCTATTAGACACGGGAGGACACACCCAAGGCCCAAGGACATGGCCATGCCGGCCAAAGTCGCGCTCTGGAGCACGCTATAGTGCGCCAGGGCACTGTTGCTTGGCCCTCCCGAGCCACCCAGGCAGCATTGGGCAGAGCGAGTGTGTCCGTTGAGGTCGCCTCGACGTACACAATACGCTACGCGGTCCGCCCCCTCCTCCTTTTCCCTCCTATCGCCTCCCTCGCACGTGCACCGGCCGCCCACGAGCTCCAGTGAGAGGCTTCGCACGCGTGAACCCTCTGGCACCTCCCCGCTCTCTTTCTCCTTCTCCCTAGAGTTGGACCACGCCCACGCACACCGCAGACAGCCCCGAGCCTCCTCCCGTGGCCATCGCGACCATTTCCGCGGGCGCCCGTAGGCCGCGTCCACGGTGAGCCATGGCCTCTCTATATAGGGCAGCCCCAGGCCTCCCTTTGGAGCCCCTTTGCTCTCTCTCCTTCCCAGCGACCCCCTGGACCAACCCACACCTCTCCCCACGCCCTCAATGCACCTCCATGGCCGGAGCCGAGCCGCCGCCCTCCCCTCAAATTTAGCCAAGCCTGAGCTCTTCTCCCTCTCCTCTCTCCACCGACAGACTCCCCTGAGCAAGGCGGACCTCCCATGCTCTTTCTCTCGTCCAAGGTCACAACATAGCGCCGTGCCTAATCTCGTTGACGGCACCGTCCACTGGCGTCCAAGCCGCCGTCGACTCGACCATCCCTAGAAGCCGTGGCATACGTGAGTGGATGTGGCGTTCTTCGCCGAGCTCATCCATAGCCAGAGCATCGCCGGAGGTGCTCCGTAGCGCCGGCAATCGCCGTCAGGGTCCTCTGTTTCCTCGGCCAGGCAAGCGCGCGGGAGGAAGACGAAGACGAAGGCCGTGCAGGCGGGCCCCGCTCGTCAGTGGCCCAGCCACCGGTCCACGCTGGCAAGTGGAGGCGGGTTCACCCGCTCCCGCGTCCCCGCAATGAAGGCACAGTACGAGTGGGCGCCTTCAACGTCGCCCCTGTTGCCCGTGCACCCAAGCCGCTAGGCCGGCCCACTGCTATCTCCCGCCCAGTGCACAGGGTAAGGGTAAAATCCTTTCCATCTTCTTTTTCTTTTTCTGTAAACTTGTAAAATCCATAAACAATTAATTTGAACTCCGAATTTGGTGATTCAAATTTCCAGTGATTCCACAAATCATGATCTATCACATGGCGCTATTTGCACATTATTCCAGAAATATTTTCTTCACAAATATTTATCAAATGTTATTTTTCCATTTTTGTGATGAACTTTAGAAAATCACAGAGAGCTCATAGTTGATCCAAATTCATTGATTCAAATTTCGAAGAACTTCTAAGACCCTAACCTAATTTATGAACATTTTTCCCAATGCTTGTTGTACCACATCAAATCTTAGTCTATTTATCCATGTATAGCCAACTTTGTAAATTCATAAGAAAATCATTTGAACTCCAAATCCAGTGAAACAAACTCCTAGATTCTTCTAAAATCATTCCTTGTTAAATGGGTGGCTTTGCCCATTTTTCAAAATAATTCTAGTGTACACTTCTTACAGATCCATTAAACCCCTTGATTCCATCATATTGAAATGTTCCAAACTATCCATTGATCCAATGCCTATGAAACCACCTTGGTCATTTTTCATATGACCAGAGGTATCCTAGAAAATTTCAACTCCTATTTTTAGAGCACTTTTATTTTTGCCTTGTTGTGTTGCTTATTATGATTGTTTCCGTCGTTAGTTGACGAAATAGACGGAGTACTTGGAGATGGACCAGAAGGTTTGAAGACTCTGAAGGACAAGGAAAGCAACCCTTTGACCATGTTGAACCCTTTTATGTCATGTAAGCATTATCATTGTTTCATCGAGTGCATGATATAACTTGAATGGCAACCTTGTTAGGCTTGCCTTCGTTGCATACCCCATTGATACTTGCATTGTTCATGACTCTATCCTCATTTAGAGTTGTGTTGATGAGTTATAGAAATGTGCTATTGTAGTTGGCTACGCTATATGGATCAGGATTATGCATTGAAAGAAACAAGTGTGGTTTGACATACTTGCAAATGACCAAGTAGGTGCCACTAATGCCCCTGGGAGATTATGAGGAACTAGGGCACTACTTGGTGGAGAAGTAGTTTACCGAGTCTTGATGTAAGTGTTGTTTACAGAGACGTATTAGATTTAAGATTTGTCGACCGTCCCAACCAAACATGTGCAACCACTCTACCCGTTTATGGGACGGGGCATTATTGATTACCTAGGCCGATACTAGCATGGTGCCCACATTACTAGTGACGGGGGTGACATGAGGTCGTGCTTGGATAGGCGGCCATGACTGTTTTCACAGGGCACCGGACACACCGTTGGTACCCTCGTGCAAGTGAGATGCGATGAATATGGGAACATGGCTCCACCAAATTAAAATTGTGAAAAAAATGTTTGGCACGGGGGCTGTTACCAATCGAGTAGACTCTATGTTAGTGTCGTCTAGGGAAAGATAGTGATCGGGTGCTTACCCCGGGTACTTGAGGTACTGCGGGTCGTGGCTGACACGAAGGCTTCCCAAATCTTGTGGGTAAAGTGTGCAACCTCTGCAGAGTGTAAAACTATTAGAATAGCCGTGTCCACGGTCAATGACAGTTGGGTGGTGCTGCTTAGACTATGTACATAAGTTTCTGGAAAACAACACGGTATGGTAATTCTGTTGACGTGATTCGTGAGGAACTCACTATGAGCTTGAGCATGAGTTGTTCATAACTCTTTCTCGATACTGATGTCTGTAACCCCCTGATACTTGTTGAAGAGACATGCATGTCCTTGATATATGTTGATCATACTTGCATATGAAAAACTAGCTTTACGCAAAAATGCAAATTTAGTAGTAGAGCCCTGCATAATTATTCTGTCATCACACTTGGGTTGCTTGCGAGTACATTCAAAGTACTCATTGGCTTGCCACTGGTTATTTTATTGGCCAGGTATGAAAGAATATGATATGATGAAGATTTCTTGATGAAGAATGTGCGAGCTAGGATGCTTCCTAGTCAGAATGCCTGTAGGGTTAAGGCAGATGGCAAGGGTGCAAGTTGTTATTGAAGATTTCCGCTGCAATGTTATACTCAAGACTTGACCATAAAAGTCACAATTTGTGTAACACGGTATGTATGGATGTAAGACTCGTGTTATTCCTCTTCTGTGTGTTCAGTGAGCATTGATCTCTGGGATCACTGTACACGTGCATTCGGTGATCCCGACTTATGAGTCAGGGTCCCCACAGAGGTGGTATTAGAGCCATCCTGACTGTAGGAAGCCTTAGTTATCATGGTCGTTAGTTAGGGTAAAACTATTTCCAAAAACTATTACTAGTTTTCAAGACTATCTATACTTCTCTTCCCTTCTCAGTTTTTCAAAAACTAGGTTATACCTTCCTTATTGATCTCTTCCCCCTTCAAAACTTTTGGTCGCTAGAACCCCTATGCCCCTGACCACTAGATTCCTTGTAATCCTCGTGGGTAGCCTAGAAGGTGTACACCTTGCCAAACACTCACCCACCTCTTCTGAACACAAGATTGCCGATACCACAAGAAGACGATGCCAACAGAAAATACATCCTCGAGGAATGAGGACATGAAGACCTAGAAGATGGAGACGCCCTTAACACTACCCCAAGATGATGCAACCTTCGGCTACGATGCATATGGCATAAGTTATGCAAGATCATGATATACATCGCTAATAGAGCAACCATGTCCTTACCGTTGTTGTATCGGCAACCACCGGTGGATGACAACCGCGCCATTTGGTCCGCCTCACTATAGTGACCAGGAAAACGGTTCTCTTCGTCCCCCGCTCTTGGTGTCGATGTTGTCATCGATGTAACCGACATGTTGGACCTCTATTATGCCTTGTTATTGTCATTGCATAAGGATTACGTACCCAGTACCGTCGACGCCTTAGAAGACAAAAGGGATCGTTATGATTAAGAAGACAAGAGGAGACCAAGTCAACGCCAGCTACGAGCAGACACCTTCGCCACATCACCTCATCATGTGAGAAGTTGTTGTAGCTTCTTCAGGCTCAACCCGGATCGTCCATCAAACAACTATAAGGGACATAGCAACACCTGATGAAAACTCAGAAGACTGCACGAGGCACAAGGCACCACTGCTGAGTCCGAGAACCCCTAGGGTAGGATGAGTCGTGTACCCCCTATGCGCAATCGAGTCCGTATGATGGTTCGAATAGGACCATGATGGTGTGTTGCTTGTTTTTATTGTTTTTTTATATAAGTCGCACTTTTGCCATAGGCAACAAGTACACGACTATATCACCTTCCTTGTCTTGTTTCTTTTGTTTCGCTCTTTTTGCACCTATTTGTTTGCACTTGCACTATAGAACCCCCTTTAGGCATTCCCCTCCTCAATGCTAATTTTTGCTCTCTTTCTATCTCCTCAACTGATGACCGGCAAGACAAGAAGTACCAAGGATTCCAACTCGGCAACCAACTAACAATGAAGATTTCTGCTACAACCTCAACGACCAAGTGCAACCCCGTGAAGTTATGTTTACCCCTCAAGATTAGGAGCCCTCCCGCGGCCGCCGGAGCCCGCCCATCGCCGGAGTCGCCGCCGACGTTGCGGAGGTAGCCGCCGAATTTCTTCTAAAACCGTTCGGTTTTTTTAGGAAACCCTAGATATGTTTTTAATAGATCGGTTCGGTTTTTTTTGGTTTAGTTAAATAGCGGACGTCCATCCGTACGTTCGTCTTAACAAACATTGTTCGCCCGTTAGTCACAGATAACGAATGTTCGTTCGTTAGCCTTTTCGTCAGTTTTCTTTTTTAGGGCTTTTTCCGCGAATATTTTCGATCGCGATTTCTGCCCTGATCATGTGTTTAGTTTTCTTTTCGCTCGAAAGTCGGAATCAGGCGATTGAAGCGCTCAGATCTTCGTCTCGAAGCCCTGTTTCTGTTTAACCAACGTGAACAAGGTTTTTCTGCTGTAAATTTTCACTTTAGATCAATCTAGTAAACGGATCTTGTTTCTTTCGTAGTTTGAGTTTCGTTGCTCCGATTGATTTGATTCTTTTTGCAACCTGAGTTCTTAAATTGAACTTTGTGGTTAGATATGCTTATTTGGAGTTTTTTCTGTGCATCTTTGATAGTTTGCTTATGTATGTTATTGTTTGCTTGCGATTGAATTCCCAGAGTGCGAAGCGTGCTTCTACGAGTCCCTAGGTTTTGCGAATCATCAACAAGGCAAGTAACACTTTGATCGTACATTTATTACCCAATTTATATGCATTAGATCAAACCCTCACACATTGCATGAGTAGGATCTCTTAGCTTGTGGGTCTGGGAAGTAGATTGAGGTAGAACCTATTACCTGCATTATTTTCAAACCCTTGGGAGTTACTTCTACGTTATGCTTAGGTTGCCATGTTATGCTCGTAGACGTGGTTTTGGTTTGAGAGTATCCATGCCAGATGTGTGTTGTTAATTAATGGTTCAACTTAAGGTGGCTACTATAATACACATCTATGTGGACTAGTTGCAGGGCAGCTGGAGAATCTAGTGTTGTCCTAGGAAATCCCGGGGTTACCGTGTGATTATCCTATGGAATGCCACCCAGGCTCAAAGGGATCATAAGACTATTCATGCTAGAAACTTCCGTGTGCAGCCACAATGCGATTATAGGCTCTCACATAGTACGAGTTAGTTGTGTGAGCTCTTTCAGTGGTGGACTAGCAGATGTAGGGGAATGTAGGTGTACCGGTCCACCCGGGGTAAAGAGTGAATGCTTTTGAAAGACTATGTCTCGGTCATCCGTTTCTCAAACACCATGCAGTAAGAGAAATCCAACTGAGGAGATCGAGTCTTGTGGGGAAAAGTGCGTAAACCCCTACAGAGTGTACAAACTAATCATGATTAGCTGTGTCCCTGGTTATGGACATCTTGAGTGTCTGGTACTTGAATTATTGGTTGATCTCAACACTCTAAAAATTAATTTGTTGGGTTAATGATGACTACTTTAATTGGGATTGAGTTGGAGGTACCTTCTCAATGATGTTTCAACCAGCATGATAGTTAAAATAAAAGTTATTCCTTTGTTATAGGAAAAAATTGGCTTTATGCAAAAACCTTAACCTTAGAGCCTCCACCAGCCAAATATGCATGTAGTGTTAGCCTTTATATTGTTACTTGCTCTACTTTGTTATCTTGCCAGCATATTCCATGTGCTGACCCATTTCGGGCTGCAACATGTTACGTTGCAGACTTTTTAGAAGAAGAGTAAGATGCGCTAGGTCGTTTGTCATGCACTCAGCTATGCCGTTGGAGTTGATGGACCTACTTATCTTCCAAGCCTTCCGTTGTTATTTTGTTAGATGGCCTTATGCCATAGACTTCTGTAATAAGTTCTCTTTTGAGACAATCGATGTAATAAGTGTGTGATTGCCACTCTATTATAAATCCTTCAAGTACTGTGTGTGTCAGCATTACCAATCCTGGGATGACACAGGAACACAGAGACTTTGGTCCATTCGGATCATTGTCACTACAAGATGGTATCAGAGCACACGCTGACTTTAGGACACGACCACTAAGATAAACCCTAGGTCACTGTTCTCTACTCATTTCTGACTCCTCTCCATTTTCTACTCTTTAGGATGGTGGACCCAAGGAACAAGTTCACTCAACAAGATGAAGACACACCATTTGGACGACATTTGAAGGAAGTCACTAGGTACCTAAACATCGGAATACCAAGCTTCACCGGGACCTACACCGCCACTCTCCCAGAGGAGGAGCGGTGGAATATTCAAGTTCAAATTCCCGGGAGGACATTTGCACCATCCACTGAGCCCATAGAGTTTTCTTTTGATGCACCAACCTGGAGCCTAGGCAAGAGCATGGCAGCCCACATTACCATGGGACGTATTGGAGAAGTCTACAAGCAGGAGCTGAAGGACACTATCTACCAGATATGTGGACACCGAGATGAGCAATGGGACATGATCAGTACATGGAAGGACAGGTCCATTGCCGCATTCATCCAGGAGTTAAACCAGCACATTCGTCAACAGGAGCACCAGATGTGCACAGGGATGATAGATTTGAACAAGGCTCTAACCAGGAACTTGGAGCTAGAAGAGGAACTCAAGTCTACACATGACAGATACGAGGAGCAGATGACAATACTTCTGCAGAAGAATGATGACTCGACAAGGAAGCTAGGAGTATACATGGGAGATCCAGCACCAGGAGGAGAAGAAGAGGAAGAAGAACCTAAGGAGATTCATTTTGAGGACTACATCATCATCGACGACACCGACTCAGACCCCGATGATAGTGATGATGACTATGAAGATGAAGCTGGAGCAGACATCATGGAATCTTCCGCCGATCAAAATTTCTAGATGACCACCCTATGACTAGTAGTTTTTCCCGCATAGAGTAGAATTTAGAGCACTTTTGTAATCTTAGCTAAATCTTTCGTATGCCCTTGCTTGAAATTGATTGGTGTGATATGATTGTGTTTGTCTATGTGCATATTGATAGTGATTTTTCCCCTATAACTCATTTCTATTCTAATCTCTTCCCTCTACACCCCTCAGATGCCTCCGAGACGTGAGCTCGGATTTCAGTTTCCCCCTGAGCTCACTCAGTTGATCCAGTAGTAGAACACTTTGATGCAACTTCTTGTCCAGAATAATCATAACAAAAACAACAACCCTCCACCACCACCGCCCGTGGACAACCTGACACGTTTCTTAAGGTTGCAACCACAGGTGTTTTCTAGTAGCATTGAACAAATAGTTGCTGATGACTGGTTGCGCAAGATTGGAAGGGATTTGACCACCGCCAATTGCAGAGATGCTGAGAAGGTATGTTTTGCCGCACATCAATTGGCAGGACCAGCAGCAGCATGGTGGGAGAATTACACAGCCACCTTCCCTGTAGCCAATGTCACTTGGGATCAATTTCAGAAAGCTTTTTGCACTGACCTTGTCTCAACTGGAGCCATGAGCATGAAGAAGCGAGAGTTTCGCAACTTGTGCCAATGAAATCGTATTGTGGCTTAGTGCATAGATGAGTTTAGTACTCTATCCCGTTATGCCACGGATGATGTGGCCACAGATGCCGCGAAGCATGAGAAGTTTATGGAAGGGCTGAACGATGAGATGAGCATACAGTTGATGGTGGCAACCTTCAACAACTACCAGGAGTTGGTAGATAAGGCTATTATGATTGAAGGGAAGCAACAGCAGATTGAAAGCCGCAAGAGGAAGTATGGACAAGGCAGGAATAATTCTGGAGCCCAGCAGAAGCCCTGTTTCACCCCGAACTCGGGGGGATACACCCATAACCATGGAGGCCACACCCATAATGGAGAAAGTTCTCACAACCACAATGGCTCCAAGAATGGGAATGGGAATGGAGCAAGCAATAATCATAATCGCTCCACTCCATTGACACCCTCCAAGAGGGATTTAATTCACATTACATGTTTCAAGTGCGGGAAGAATGGACACTATGCCGGAGAGTGCCCTGAAGAAAAGAATGGGAACGGCAATGGAAGCGCTGGGAAGAAAGCCAACCCTTTCAACAAAGGACAAGTGAACCACGTGGCCGTGGAGGAGGTTGAATAACAGCCTGATGCAGTTGTCGGTAAGTTCTGGTTAAGTCATTTACCGTTGTAGTTCTTTTCGATACTAGTGCATCGCATTCATACATTTCAAGGGGATTCGTGAATAGATATAAGTTGCCCACCCAAGTCCTTAAGACCCCCATGTTAGTAAGTTCCCCAGGAGCAGAGTATATGGCACATCAAGGATGTTTTCAGATGCCATTGACCATTGGACGACATGTTTTCCCCTCAGACCTGATAGTTTTGGAGTCACAAGGATTGGATGTGATACTAGGTATGGATTGGCTATCGATGTATGGAGGGAACATCAATTGTACCAGTAAGTCTATTTTACTTACCACCACAGAGGGAAAAAGATCAAGTATGTATCTAGGCATTCGCCTAGGAGGACACAAGTAAATTCTCTCTCGGGAGTTGTTCAGGAGGAAGTGCCCGTAGTAAGGGATTATCCGGATGTATTTCCACAGGAGCTACCAGGCATGCCGCCAGATAGGGATATTGTGTTTTTGAGAGAGCTATTGCCTGGCACCGGACGAATATCGAAGAGACCATATCGGATGCCAGCGAATGATCTGGAGTTGATCAAGAAGCAGATTAAGGAGTTATCGGAGAAATGATTTATTCGACGAAGTTCATCACCTTGGGGAGCCCGGGTGCTTTTGGTAGAGAAGAAGGATGGATCTTTAAGGATGGTCGTTGATTATCGGGCACTGAATGAAGTGACGATTAAGAATAAGTACCCACTGCCGATGATCAATGATTTGTTTGACCAACTCCGAGAAGCTAAAGTATTCTCCAAGATCGATCTGATACGACCAGTTGAATATCCAAGAGAAGGATATACCTAAGACAGCCTTCACCACGAGGTATCGGCTATATGAGTATATAGTTATGTCATTTGGATTGACTAACGCACCTGCCTATTTCATGAGTATGATGAATAAGGTGTTCATGGAGTTCTTGGATAAGTTTGTCGTGGTATTCATTGATGATATTTTGGTATACTCGAAGAACAAAGAGGAACATGCAGAGCATTTGCGTTTGGTTCTAGAGAAGCTTAGAGAACATCAGTTGTACGCAAAGTTTAGAAAATGTGAGTTTTGGCTGAAGGAAGTTGGATTCTTAGGACATGTTATATCAGGAGAAGGTATAGCAGTGGACCCTGTCAAGGTACAGGCAGTCACTAAGTGGTTGGCACCCACTTCAGTTGGAGAGATCCGTAGTTTTCTTGGACTCACGGGATATTGCCGGAGGTTCATAGAGAATTTCTCCAAGATTGCAAAGCCTATGACGACATTGTTGAAGAAAGACACAAAGTTTTATTGGACTGAAGAGTGCGAAGAAAGTTTCCAGGAGTTGCAGAAACGGTTGACGACAGCCCCAGTGTTGATCTTGCCAGATATAGGCAAGGATTTCCAAGTGTATTGCAATGCTTCATGCTTAGGACTTGCAGGAGTACTCATGCATGACGGAAGAGTTGTTTCTTACCCATCTCGATATCTTCGACCGCATGAGTTGAATTATGCTACACATGATTTGGAGCTAGCAGCAGTAGTGCATGAGCTCAAAACCTGGAGACATTCCCGTATTGGCAATCGTTGTGATGTCTACACAGATCACAAGAGTTTGAAGTACATTTTCACTCAGAAGGAGCTGAATCTCAGACAGAGGAGATGGTTGGAGCTTATAAAGGATTATGATATGAAGCTGCACTATCACCCCGGAAAGGCCAATGTCGTTGCAGACGCTTTGAGCCGGAAGAGTTATGCAAATACCCTAGTGAAGGGAGGATTGCCAAAGGAGTTAGCAGAAGATCTCACGGAGGTTCGTTTGGAGATAGTTCCTAGTGGTTTTGTTGCAACATTGGAGGTTCCGTCTACATTGTTGGGAAAGATACAAGAAGCCTAGAAGGATGACAAAGAGATTGCCAAAATTAAGGAGAAGATGGGTGAGGGAAAAGCCAAGGGTTTTCGTGAGGACGAACACGACACCTTGTGGTTTGAGGATCGAATCTATGTGCGCAACAACACCGAGATCAGGAAGTTGATATTACAGGAAGCACATGACTCGCCATACCCGATACACCCCGGAAACACTAAGATGTATTTGGATCTGAAGGAATGTTTCTGGTGGACGGAAATGAAGAAGGATATTGCCGAATATATAGCAGTATGTGATGTATGCCGGAGAGTGAAGGCAGAACATCAGAACCCAGCAAGATTACTACAACCTATGGAGATACCCGAATGGAAGTGGGATAAGCTTGGCATGGACTTTATCACCGGATTGCCCAGGACTAGATCGGGATATGACTCAATCTGGGTACTAGTGGATCGCTTGACCAAAGTAGCCCACTTTATCCCCGTGAAAAGCAAGTATACCAGTGCGAAGTTGGCCAAGATATACATGACCAGGATCGTATGTCTGCACGGAGTTCCGAGGACCATTGTATCAGATAGAGGAACACAGTTCATCTCAAAGTTTTGGCATCAGCTACACCAGACTTTGGGAACTAGGATAGAAATCAGTACAACTTTTAACCCGCAGACCGATGGACAGACCGAGAGAGTCAATCAGATTCTGGAGGACATGCCGACAGCTTGTGCGCTAGGCTATGGATCTAGTTGGGACGACAACTTGCCCTATGCGGAGTTCCCGTACAACAACAGTTACCAGGCCAGTTTAAAGATGGCACCGTTCGAAGCATTGTATGGAAGGAGATGCCGAACGCCGTTAATGTGGGATGAAGTCGGAGACCATCAGTTGTTTGGACCAGACCTGAACAAAGAGTCAGAAGAGAAGGTTAAGCTGATTCGAGATAGACTGAAGGTATCTCAGTCCATGCAGAAGAGTTATGCAGACTCGAAGCGCACAGAAGTAGCCTATGAAATCGGAGACATAGCGTACCTAAGATTGTCGCCCCAGCGAGGAGTTAAACGATTTGGAGTTAAGGGAAAGTTAGCCCCGAGATTTGTGCGACCATACCATGTTTTGGAACGCATGGGAGAGGTTGCCTACAAGTTGGAGTTACCCAAAGGATTGTCAGGAGTTCACGACGTGTTCCACGTTTCTCAGCTTAAGAAATGTCATGCGGAGATGGTGCATATTCCTTTAAGAGAAGCAGTGCCCCTGGAAGCAATTCAGTTGGATAGTGATCTGACTTACAAGGAGGAACCCGTTAAGATCCTCGAGTTTGCGAGCAGAGTCACCCGCAGCAAAGTTATCAAGTTTTGCAAAGTTCAGTGGAGTCACCACACCGAGGATGAAGCCACCTGGGAATGAGAGGACGATCTACGCAAGGACCACCCATACCTGTTCTCTAGCCCAACCGAATCTCGAAGGCGAGATTCATTCTAAGGGGGGTAGGTTTCTAACATCCCAAATTTTCAATTTGGAATGTCATACATAGATCATATTGCATTGCATATTTTATTGCATTTGTGTGCTTGCGGTCCTCGAAAATTCTAAGCAACTCAAGGACCCACTGAGAGAGTTGGGGATTTTACCATTTTTGTATTTGAGTTTTCTCAAATACCGGTACGGGGATCACCTAGGTTTTAATAGTTTTTCTCTCCTAAAAATATTTCTTAATAAAATATATGAGTGGAGATAATATGACTTCTCCAAAATAAAAGAAATATTAGAGGAAAATATTAAAATCAATTTTTGATTTTATTCGGATTTATTTGCGATTTTATTTGCATAGGAAAAATGTGCGTTTTTCAAAATTGCATTTAGGTCCGAGAAAAATGTTCACTTTGTCCCAAATATTATTAGAGGACGGTGAGAATTTATTTCAGAATTTTTTAAGTCCGTTTAGTATTTTTTTTTCGCCTGTTTTAGTACGTGAGGACTATTTATATAAAAAAGAGGCAACTGACCTACGGGCCGTAACCGATCCGGACTCCTCAGCCCGGGGCCTTTAAAGCCCGAGGTCACCGCTCCCGCAGCCCACCCAGTGGTCCGCCTCCTGCCCTAGCGCCGCCGCCTGCCCTTGCGCCGCGCCGCGCCACACCCCGCCCGCGCCGCACCACCGCCGCCGGAGCCCACCCGCCGCTGGAGTCGCCGCCGCCGTTGTCGAGGTAGCCGCCGGTTTTTTTCTCTAAAACCGTTCGGTTTTTTTAGGAAACCCTAGATCTGTTTTTAATAGATCGGTTTGATTTTTTTTCTGTTTAGTTAAATAGCGGACGCCCGTCCGTACATTCGTTTTAACGAACGCTGTTCGCCCGTTAGTCATAGATAACGAACATTCGTTCGTTAGCCTGTCCGTGATTATTTTCGATCACGATTTGTGCCCTGATCTTGTTTTTAGTTTTTATTTTCGCTCGAAATTCGGAATTAGGTGATTCAAGCGCCCAGATCTTCGTCTTGAAGCCGTCTTTCCGTTTAACTAACTTGAACAAGGTTTTGCTACTGTAAAATTTGACTTTAGATCAATCTAGTAAACGGATCTTGTTTCATTCGCAGTTTGAGTTTCGTTGCTCTGATTGATTTGATTCTTTTTGCAACCGGAGTTCTTATGTTGAACTTTCTGGTTAGATCTGCTTATTTGGAGTTTTATCTGTGCATCTTTGCTTGCTTTCTTATGTATGCTATTGTTTGCTTGCGATAGAATTCCTGGAGTGCGAAGCGCGCTACTACGAGTCCCTAGATTTTGCGAATCAGCAGCAAGGCAAGTAACACTTTGGTCATACCTTTATTACCCAGTTTTTATGCATTAGATCAAACCCTCACACATTGCATGAGTAGGATCTCTTAACTTTTGGGTCTGGGAAGTAGATTGAGGTAGAACCTATTACCTGCATTATTTTCAAACCCTTGGGAGTTACTTCTATGTTATGCTTAGGTTTACATGCTATGCTCGTAGACGTGGTTTGGGTTTGAGAGTATCCATGACAGATGCGAGTTGTTAATTAATGGTTCAGCTTAAGGTGGCTACTATAATACACATCTGGGTGGATTGGTTGTAGGGCACTTGGAGAATCCAGTGTTGTCCTAGGAAATCCCGGGGTTACCCTATGATTATCCTATGGAACTTCCGTGTGCAGCCACAATGCCATTATGGGCTCTCGCATAGTATGAGTAAGTTGTGTGAGATCTTTCAGTGGTGTCCCAGCAGATGTAGGTAAATGTAGGTGTACCGTTCTACCCGGGGTAAAGAGTGAATGCTTCTTATAGACTGTGTCTCGGTCATCCGTTTCTCAAACACCATGAAGTGCGAGAAATCCAACGGAGGAGATCGAGTCTTGTGGGGAAAAGTATGGAAACCTCTGCAGAGTGTACCAACTAATCATGATTAGCCGTGTCCCCTGTTATAGACATCTTGAGTATCTGGTACTTGAATTATTGATTGATCTCAACAATCTAAAAATTAATTTGTTGGGTTAACGATGACTACTTTAATTGGGATTGAGTTGGAGGTACCTTCTCAATGATGTTTCAACCACCATGATAGTTAAAATAAAAGTTATTCCTCTGTTGTAGGGAAAAATTGGCTTTATGCAAAAACCTTAACCTTAGAGCCTCCACCAGCCAAATATGCATATAGGGTTAGCCTTTATTCTGTTACTTTCTCTACTGTGTTATCTTGCCAGCATATTCCATGTGCTGACCCGTTTCGGGCTGCAACATGTTACATTCCAGACTTTTCAGAAGAAGAGTAAGACGCGCTAGGTCGTTTATCATGCACTCAGCTATGCCGTTGGAGTTGATGGACCTACTTATCTTCCAAGACATCCGCTGTTATTTTGTTAGATGGCCTTATGCCATAGACTTTTGTAATAAGTTCTCTTTTGAGACATTCGATGTAATAAGTGTGTGATTGCCACTCTGTTAGAAATCCTTACCGATCCAGGGATGACACATGAACACAGAGACTTCGGTCCATTCGGATCGTTGTCACTACAAATACTTAGGACAAAACTAAAGCATATTAACTACATGTGCACTGGTATGTAATTTAGCACATGTAACATGTTCACTGCCAGAAGTATGGCCCTACAGCTGCAAGCAGAATAACACGTCTCATGAAAAACTGAATGATGACTTGAAGAAATTCAAAGGTGCGGTGCTTATGCTAAGAAAGTGAACGTAGGCGCCGCCGTTGGATAATAGTACCTGATTCTAGACGGCGTATGGGTATTGTTGGCATACTTGATAGCTAAGGATCGTCGATGGTGCTCGTGTTGCGGTTGAGTTTGGGCCGGCTATCGCCGTCGCTGAAGCTGCTCCGGTGCTACGGTTGCGGCGCCTGTCGACATACAAGAAAGCTCATCTGTGGTAAGTGAACAGTTGCATGATAAAGAGAAAAACCTAAGGATTACAGATCGAAATAACCTGATGAGGCTGCGGCGTCGGTAAAGCAGGGCCGGTGGAGTTCAATATGGCGTCCGTGGAGCGGGTCCGGTGTAGTGGACAAAGGATTTGGCGGGCATGTTGTACAGGGCTTTCGGTGAGGCGGATCTGTTACAGCGGACGAGGGCTTCTATGAAGGGCCAGCGAAGGGACGGACGAGGGAGTCAGTGAAGGGCCTACACTGTGGTGGACGAGGGCGCCGGTTAAGCATATCCTGTGCGGTGGACCATGATGGTGGTCAAGGAGATCTGGAGTGGTGTACAAGCCAGCCGCTGAAGCGGCTTCGGTGTAGTGGTTAGTTGGTAGTTTGGGGTTCCAAGGTGCGGAAGGTAGATCCGTCGGGGTGTGAGGTCCGCCGTTGCGGCGGAGGACTAGATTCGGCTTGTTGCCGTAGTTGGGGGTCAGGGAGGGGAGGGGGAGGGGCTCTGGGAAGAATGTTGGGGGAAAACAATGGAGTTACCAAAGCAGCCCTTTTCCGTTCATATGGCAGGGGTAACACAGGAATATCGCAGGGCTAAACTTTTGGGCCTGAAAATTTCGATGTGAGCAGGAAGTTTGAATGCATTTGGCGCCTGAAATTATATTCTGCTCTTGTACGGCCGACGATGATATCATGGCCGAGAATTTGTTTGCTTTGCACGCAAAAAAAAGTGCAAGTGTTGACAATCAATGTCTCCAACTCAAAAATTAGATTGTCCATTCAATTCAAGTATGGATCATTGAGCTACTACAAGCAAATACAATCCTATGGTCCAATTCAAATGAAATTCCAAATGTTTTTATCCTAAATATGATGTAAAAAGCAAAAATGTGTATGTGTATGAAGTGGATGATTATAAAGTTTGAACATGCCCGTATATGTATATCTCTAGGTTTGATATATGAATTTGAAATCACGAAATCCCGGCTTAAAAATGTACCTCCCTTTAAGTGATACACAAAAGCTAATGATGGAGGCGAATTCCAAACTTCCAATCTTAGGTTTGTAATTCTGGTACATCAAAGTATTTCACGCATGTTCAAAAGTATCGTTATCTCATAGTCCAAACTGTGAAACAAATTGATAAACCTTGAGTGCACACACTATTGACCATGTATATCTCAATTACGCAAAAGTCCCTTGAATATAGACACCTCACTCTTTATCAGAAGCCACCCTCCCTCGTCGCCCCCCCCCCCCGCACACAGAGAAGTCGTTCTCTCCCCCAAACACCAACACACGAGTACATTAAGACCCCTCTCTCTTCTAAAGTCCGGACCCAAATATAGGTCTCTATCACTTTGTCTCTTGGGCATGCACACATCTCTTCCCCCACTATCTAGTTAGGACACCCGGCATCTCTCTTTCCCAAGCACACGCACTATGTAGAGTGTATCTTTCCCATACACACAAAAGTCGCCCCCAAACGTCTATATCCCTAGTTATGTGGTTCTCGCACACTCACCTCACACACCACCCCCACTACAAAACAAGCACACTTTGTCTCCTTGTGCACGACTCTCCTCTTTCTATCTCTCCCACATGCGGACCCGCCCCAGCTCCTCCCTGTATACATATATGTCGTGACTCTTTCCATAGCTCCCTAATGTATCATCGTTCTCGACCTCGCACATTGTACTCTACACCATCTATTCTAGATCTCTCATGAAGTCCCTATCACACACACGATGACTCGCTTCCCTTGCATCTCCGTACATAGGCCAATTTCAAACAACATCAACATTGCCTCCCTATCTATACGCCATTTATGGACACAAACGCCCCCTCTCTCGCCCCCTCTCTCTCTCTCTCCGTCGCTAGCTCTCTCTCTCTCTCTCACTCCCTCTCACACCCCTCTCCCACACACAATTGATGTCTCTTCCAAATAGTCTGCTTCCCCCGCCCGCACCCATGCTATCCCGCTACTACTCATGTAACACCATACCCCCTTCCCTTATACTAGGTTTACATCATTAGTGGTCTCTCTACTCCACACACACACACACACTCTCTCTCACACACAAACGCGCATACAAAAACACACAGACACGCACAAACACCCATCAATCAGGATCCTCATCTCTCCCCATGTCCGGTTGTGTATCTCACACACTAACTCTCTAATTATGTATATGTGTCTCCACGTTACACATCACAAAGCCCCATGTACATGTCTCTCTTTATCCTCCACGCACATAGACACAAAGAATATGTTATCATTGTCTCAGTCTCTAGACATATCACACACGCACACTGTCTCTCTCTCGCAAAAACGCTCAACAAGTGTTTCCCTGTGAATAACTTACCGTCTATTCATCAACAATCGTGGCAGTACGGCGAACACAAGACATTAAAAAGAATAAATCTACACGTGCTTAGACCACCTAATATGACTACTAGGACTAGAGCAAGCAAAAAAGCGCGTCGCCGTCACCCCCTCCTTATCGGCGACGGGAAAACCTTTATTTTACACAGTCGAGAGTCATTTTGCTAAGGCCTCACATGCTGAGGCGTTGAATAGAATGTAGATGCAAGTATCCGTAATACGTTAGTATCTCCACACTTATATTTCTTCTCTTATAAAAAACCTAGTTGGTGATGATGGTACGCGTGCCATCTTGCAATATATACCGTCCGATCTATATCTGACTGATGGAAATTAAACTAAAAGATACCCTCAACCCTCTCCACATTTGCAGACAAGGCCTTCCCTCGTTCATCCTTATCTCCAACAACCTCATTGTTGAACAATTAAGAACGGAAGCCTCTGGAACAAACTGGCCTGGTGGCCGCTGCCGGTGTCGTGAATCCCCATGCCTCCGCTTAGTCCGACCACCAATCACCACCACGCCCCACTCCTCTTAAACTTATCTCCTATTTCTCAAGATATCATTAGTTTTTACACATGGGATTACTCCCGCTTGGGTCAATCACAACGAGTGTTTTTATAAAAAAAAATGCATCTTGATGTTCCGCGCAATGCACGGATATTGCTAGTACTCCTACAGAAGACTAAGAAGGTGATGATGGTGTGTCTGCCATCCGTTGTTTGCGACCATTAGATCTACTTCTAACGACTGTGAGGTAAGTTGTTGCCTTTTCTCACAAACATCCCACTTGTCTACCAATTTGCAGAAAAACCCATAATTAATATCTTAAAACCAGCCACATCCCTCCTTAACCTCACCAAAACAGCCCAAGGAATATATTCTAATTTAAACATAATATATCTCTAGTGATATATGTATATCAAAATTAGAGTGTTTTGTATCAAGTTTGTGAATAAGTATTATTCTAATTATGATTCGTTGCAACGCACATGAACATTGCTAGTATTTCCAACCATGCAAATATTTTTCCCTAGTATTCCATAGTTTCGAGTTTCCATCAAGATATTAGTCACTCATGGTTGATATTTACTTTCAATCATGTACACATATGCACTATGTAACTAGCCTTGCTTATTGGGTTCCAAACCTTAACTTTCACTCCTACTTACAATATGTAGAGTATTTAACAAAAAAACTACCACTTTCAACCAGCCCTAGGAAGAATCTATTATACAAAAAATAGCAAAAACATACGAAAAATTTCTTAATCCACGCCAGAAACTACTACCTACCGATTAGATTAGTTTAAACCCAATTATGATAGGGTTGGCCCACACGTCCGTGCTGACGAGTCAACTTAAACCAACACATTTTGTTTGACCGTTGACACGAGGGACCCACATGTGACCTTCTATCCTGTTATTGCCCCTCAAATCATTATTTTTCTTGAACATTACTTCAAACAGTACTGATGCGTGTTTGTCGGTGGTGCCGGTGATGAGCGAGTTGGTCGCCGCTCTACCGGACAGGATGGACGCTGCGCTGGCCTCCGCATGGGTTAGCAAGCTGGGCCGAGCGTGACTCACAAGCAAGCAAGCCGCCGCGCTGGCCTTCGCTCGAGCCAGATGGCAGGCCTTAGCGCGGCGTGCGCGAGCAAGCCGCCGCACTGCCATGCCAATCTAGCTAGCAAACCTTGCTGACAAGCAGCTGGACAGAGCTATGTTGGCGAGCTAGCGGCCACGAGCACCGGACAGAGATGACATCCGAGGTGCCGCAAGATGGGCTCCACACCGTCGATGGTTTTGACCTCGCCTTCTGTCGGCGGCGGTAGCTGCGTCCCATGGGCGAGGATGACTAGGTGGACGGGCGGGAGGTAGGAGGTCACTCGGGGATTTTTGTGTAGACTGACATGTAGGTCCCACAAGTCATAACGCCTGGTCGAATAGAAGGCGTTGACTTAATGGGCGACATGGGCCCTGTTTGGATACTCTAAGTCAGAGGTTAGATTCTAACCGTGAACTAACTATATCCAAAGTGGTGTTTGGATTCCATGGTTAGATTGATAACAAATGTATCCAAACAGGGCCATGGGTTGAAATGTGCCTATAACGGCACATTGTAGAGTAGTCGTTTCTTGGTAGGGTTGGTTGGTAAGAGCATATACAATGGTTGATAAGGTAGTCTTATCTTAAGTCTACAACGTATGCAAGTGGTAGTAGTTTCTTGGCATTATTAGTGGTTTCTTGCATCGTTAGGGGTTTCTTCTAAGGAACAATGTACTACTAGCGACAAAAGGCGATTCTAGGTTGTGTTGCACTCCAACGAGTACTACTAGTGGTCTCGGGAGTGTATACCTTGTTTTGTGGGTTCGATCCCAGCCGAACGCACGGCGGCCTTTTTTTTAAATAGTAACTTCGCTGTGAGCCAATATTTTACACGGGTAGTTTGAGTTTTGAAATCAAATAGACGTGCAGCACCATAATCTGGGTGCACTGGATAGCCTAGCCACGTGAACGGGTTTTCCTTCCAAGCATCTCGTGGCTCACGTGGTCGTCCTAGCCGCACCTCACTTGCAGCTTCTCATCAGCTAGTAGCACATTTAAACTAGCGCATCCCAATTAAGCCCGGGGAGCTGGAAAAGCTTGGCGGGGCATTGCGAACTATGCAATATGGCTCTGTACGTAAAGTGCTCTACTACTACTCTGTAGCTTGTGGTGTTGCACGCATGGACTTCACTCCATTATCGACTCTACTATAAAAGAAATTCCTCTTGACGTGTTTTTTTTAAATGGAGGAAAAAGCTTTGTTTCATCTCATTCATAAAGAAGGAACTACTAACAAAGTTCGACGAGATCTATTACACGTCCACAAATGGAAGCGAAAAGCCTAGTCTTGTTGTATCAAATAATTCAAATGTTCTGCCACTGCAGTAATCGTTGTTGATAAACAGGCTGCTACTGTGTGCCAGAAATCTAAAAAGTTTGCCACATACACTTCGATGCCATATGAATAATATTTAGCACCGGCACCACAACGTGAAGGATTTGGCAACCATCCACCTCTGGCTCAAATTAGTGTCTCGCTAGTGGTGTTGGTGGTGCTTCGCATGCAAAAGTACAGTGGCTGCTTTGTTTATTGCCTCAACGAAATATGGCATCGGAGCAAGTAGAAGCATCGATGCCCTGAAATTTTTATATGGCATCGGCTGGGCAATGTAGGACACCGGTGCCAAATGTTCAAAAAGTGAATTTGGGACCGGTTTTGGCTGACATAGTGGAGGGCCTGAGTAGGCCAGCTACGTGAGAGGAGCGGCTGAATAGAACACCGAGAGTACCCACTAGGCCACTACACAGGTGTACTTTCCTTGCATTGATAGTACACCGATGGTTCTAGAGGACAGTAGTACCCTCCACTTCCCACTGTAGCTCCTTGGCCCTGAGATTCAAGAGTTCAAAACTGGTGCACTATACTGTATAGTACATAGCACTAGTAGTACCCTCGCACTACTAGTTGAGAAAGTAGTACGAGTACGTACTCCTCTGTCACATAATGTAAGTCGTTTTTTGACACTAGTTGGCGTGTACAAAAAATAGCAAAAACATACCCAAAATTTCTTAATCCATGCCAAAAACTACTAGCTAGTGCCAAAAATTTCTTACTAGTGCTATTATTTACAGTATAATGCAATCCCATAACGACCCATAATGCTAGTACTAGTAGTAAATAATTGCTTCACCCCTTTGCTATAGTTGGAAGGAATGATCTAAAGTTGGAAGGGACGAGGCCCTGCGGTTACTACACTCTTATCTCCTCCTCGCCAGTTCCCCTCCCCCGAAGAGAAGGCAGTTCGTCGCTGCTCCCATGGATTCGCCAGGCGGTTCTCCTCCTCGTCATGGCTAGGAGACCTTGGACGACGATCCTCTGGGAGAAATTGCACACCGCTCCGGTGTCCTCACCGTCGCAAGACTCGGTGCTTCCTGCACCAACTTTTTCAAGATGGTACTTAAAATGTCTTGGGAAAAGGCCATGCTTGTTGGTCTTCCATGCGTCCTTGAGGAGAAGGTTCTTCTATGGGACAATCCATCGAACAGTCCACCTCTCCCTGGCCATGGTTGCACGTTGACTCCGCTAGAGTTGCAGACGTTTAGAGGTAGTCAGATTTTGTACGATGAGTAGGTCAGAAATGGAGTTTGATCATGTAGTACTTAGTTATTCCATTTACATCCCGTAATTTCTCCGCTACCCACTGTCGTATATACAGGTCTGGGTCGGTGCCAACGAAGATTGGGTTGCATACCTTCGGCCGGATACCACCATCATTTTGCACAACATCCACAGCAGTGCGGCCGTTCCGGTAGACTCCTTCTCCACCATTGGGATCGGCCTTCCGGACTAGCTGGGCTTGAATATGTATGATGATGCCTACATGAGATTGAAGACGATAGCAATTGTGAACCCGCCGACAAAGCGATGCAGCCACGATGATTACTATCTCATCGTGGTGTTCAACATAAGGATTACCATCAATGCAAGAGGCACTAACGGCAGAGTCTGGCGCATGTTGGCGGCGGCAGATTTGTACCCCTACACGTTCGAAGCCGCCATGTGCCATCTAGGGCGCATCTTCGCGGTGACAAGCCAGGGGACCTATTTCATATGGTTACCATCCTACGGTACGGGAGATTACAAGCGGAATGCACAAACCATCATTTGCATCCCTAACGGTACTGCATTACTTTGCAGGGACCAGTCATCCCGCGGTCAAAATAAGATCGCTGATCCTCAATGTGCATTTTCATTCGCGATTCGGTCCAACCAGGAACCTTGTAGCTGACTAAGGCATATTGGGATCAACTATCTTAGCAGTCATTACCCGTGGTACCATTGATGTGCAACATGGTCACACAATCTACCACGATCGGACCGTCACCATCTACCCAGGTATTCCATTTTTTAACCCTCTCGCCTTCTCTTTCATTGTTGTACTAGTACTCTACTTACGTATTAGTAGGAGTTCTTTTTACCATGGAGGACGTGTATAGCTAGTTAGGCCCTTGAAGACTTGAAGACACTAGCTGCCACCATTTTTGTTTTTCCATGTCTTACTATCTCATCCATGTATCCAAGAGTGGCTATATATAATAAGCCGGTTATTTTACTTCCTCTATACCAGAGTAGTAGCACTATTTGCTGCACAGTATTACTGACCGCCATATTTGAGCACAACATTATTATGCATGGACCTTGACTATGTACGTCACCATGTGTCCAGATCTGAGATGGCGTGTGTACCAGATGAATGGCGCCGAGTTCGACCCCCTTGATGCTACGGGGGTGGTGAGGAACACTCTTGGAGAGTACTCGCTTTTCATTGGGGACAGCTACCCCATTGTGAAGCGGATGCGTGCCGTTCATGAATCATGGTTGTGTCTTCAGTGCGCACCACCGGATAAACGACATGCTGGGACACGTTATCCCTGATTTATGCCGCTTCAGCTTGGATGAGTCTCCATCGTGTGGAACCGGACTAGAAAGCTGCGACAATGATTCCCGTTGCCCACCGCTATGGATCGTCCCATCCATGAAGAACACCTAGGACTGGAACCTGGAGGAGGACATGTAGCCCAACTATAACGTGTAAGTGGAGTACGGTAAATTGTGAACGGTAGCACTACGAATATATGTAGACTAGTCATGCACAAATTTATCACATGAATTGGAGATGAACTTGTGTGGCATACTGGCATTTTTCCTTTAGAATTTATTACTAGTAAATGTGTTATGTGTACGTGCAACTTATGTGGTTGTTGCATGGGCTCCAACACGCTCTTTCAGAAAAAAAGGTGGCACAACTTTGGATATACGTGACCTGGCGGCATCATACAGTAGCATCGTTCGCTATAGTTGTAGTACGCTCCTACTAGGACGACAACTCCTATAAAACCTTGTGCTTGGCTCTTTGCCTCTTCGGGAGGTTCAACAGTTCGTCCTCGTGTGAGCCTTGCACTTGGCTCTTCGCCTCTTTGGAAGGTCCAACAATGATGATACTACAGTACACATTATTCTTCTGGCAATCTGACACCGATTGAACTGCTGCACGTCCACCGCGAGGGCGAGGGCGAGGGAGAGGGAGAGGGAGAGGGCACTGTAGTCAAAACCCCCTCCTCGTCATGCGAACCACCGCATGCGTAGGCGCGGGAGAGGCGTAGTAAGCAAGCTTCTCCTCGTTTGGCGAGTTGACGGGACACATCAAAGTAGTACTAGTACTAGTCCATATTGCGTCCTTTCCGGTTAATATGGCTTAATTTGAAACGAGAAAAATACACTGCCGGTCAATGTATGTAACAATACGCTCTTTACGGTCACCATATATACTTTTGCGGTGATTATACGATCACTAGCTCATCGTAGAGCATCGTATTGCACCCTACTGACCGACCACATAGTCGACGTGGCACTTTGTTGACTGGTTAAATTGCACCTGTTTTCTGGGTCCCATCTGTCAGTTGGCAGAGCAAAGAAATCAGCTAAAAAACAAAGAGTGTAGTTCATCTACAATGCATTTAGCCTTTAATCTAAATCGATATTGATTGACTAATGCACCAACTTGTGCTCTAGGTATAGGCTACATGTCTATCCTTAATTACAGCATGCAACGACCTTCATTTAATCTTCCTCTCTCAATGGTCGCATGCACACATAAGTCTGCTACTTTTGGGCATTAATAATGCCCTGGTCAATGTGTAAATATCTAAATGTACAGTCTTTCACAGACGTAGGGAGTAGGTTGAGCACTTGAGCGTGAGCATGTGTGTTGCATTGTGTGCTCTATACCGCATGGGTGTGTGAGTGTTGCGTGCGTCCATGTGTACGTGTGAGTGTTGCATGTTGCATGCATGCATGCATGGGTCTTACTCCCTCCCATTGACAAGTTCATATTTCAAGCTTCCTCTGTTCCCTCCATATGGTGATACTCCCTTTGTTCCCAAATACGGAGCAAAATCCTCCCTCTATTCCCAAATACGAAGTAAAATACTCCCTCTGCTCCCAAATACGGAGTATTTGTCTTTCTAGAGATTTCCACAAGTGACTACGTACATAGCAAAATGAGTGAAGTGAACGTAGAGCCATATGGATAATGTAGAAAGGAAGTCTTCGCGATCCATTATTCCCCATCTCGGTCATAGAGATCTATTGTGACACCCTGAGACCGGTGCGCCACGTGTCAGCCAGTTATTCGTCGTCGTTGCCATGTCATCTGCTTGCGTGTTGCATCTTGCCGTGTCATCTTGCCATGTCGATTGGAGGGTCCAAAATCACCCCTAGACCCAAACCCTAGCCAAAACTGCTTATTTAAACCCCCTGCCCTTGCCATTTTGGGCATCCCTAGCCCCCCTAACCCCATACCTAACCTCCAGCCGCAGCTAACCCACCTCCTCCCTCAATTTCAGTGCACAGCCACCTCCAATGTGCCACTTGTCGCCTTCCCAGTGGCCAGCGCCGCCACCTGGGCAGCCCCTGGCCAACCCTCACGCGCCATGTGGCATCAGCGATGTCGCCCGCGCCCCCTTGGGCGCTTCCACCACCGCCAGCCCGCAACCGTCCCGCTCGGGCCCGATCTGGGCCGCGCCGGGCCCCGACCAAGCCTCCGCAGCGCTCGCTCGCCCGTCCCACTCCTTCCACTCCCCGAGCCCCGCCGCCGTCTGCGTCTGGTCCCGCCGTGTCCCTGCCGTCAGCGAGCGTTGCCGCCGTCCGCCGCCGAAGCGCCGCGCCCCGCACGAGGCTTCCCCGCTCCCGCTCGAGCGTCCCCGCCGCCGCTGTATCGCCGAGCTCCGCCGCCTTGCCCCCGCATTACCCGGCGCCGGCAACGGAGTCCGCCGCCGCCGCCGTGGCCACCGGAGCTGCTCGCCTCCCGCTCGCCCTGCCATCTCCGCGCCCAGGAGCCAAGGCCGCCGCCGGCGACCTCGAACCGCCGCCACCCCCGCAAGATCTCCGCCACCGCCGGTCGGATCCGGTGCCCGGAGGCCCGATCCGCTTCTTCGCCAAACCCGACCCGCGTTGACCCTCGTGCAGATGCCATGTGGGCCCCGCGCCGCCGCACCGACGGACGTGTCCGGGAGGAGCCCGGACATGTCCGCCGCCTCACTGAGACGCTGCCACGTGGGCCCCATTCGTCGGACGTGTCCGCCGGGACACAGACATGTCCGTTTCTCCGAGGTCTATTTTCTTCCAAGTCATTTTTTCTGTCAGCTTTTTGTTGCATCTTTGTGAGCTTGTAACTATTTGTGTGTATGTCCAAATTGAGTGTATGATATGTCAAAAGAATCGTGGTGATATGCACTTCACTTTGTTCCATTGTGCCATGCTTGTTTGACTTCATCTTGGTGCTCTAATATCTGTTGCAAGAGTGCTACTTGTTATAAACTGCTGATACTTGTTATTTTGTTGCCATGTTTGAGATATGATAACTTGGTGCATGTTTATCCAAATGATGCATATGATATGTCAAATTGTTCATTATGAAGTGTACTACATGATGATTGCTATAGCTTGCTTGTTTGAGTCCATATGGCCATGTTAATCTCTGTTGCATAAGTGCATGTGGCTGTTAGTGCTGAAACTTGTTATGAGATGCTGATTTCAGTTGCTCGTTGCTATTGATGTGTTTGTCCCCTTGTCACATGCCAATATGTTTTAGAATCTCCATCATGTGGTCTTTGCTGTGGTGCAAACCATTTTCCATAATATGCCTTGAGGTGACTTAAACATGCTTGTAAACATGCCATGCCAACTTAACTTTTTTATACCTAGTGAAATTTCTGCTAAGTCTGGAATTTGTCTTAACCTCATGCTATGTTTGCTTGATGTCCTAGTCAAATTCATGCATGTTTTGGAGTGGCCAATGATCATTCCTTGTTTTCCATGTTATTGTCTATCCATACATGCCCTCACTTGCACTTTTGGGTTGCTGTAGCTTATTTATTTCTTGCTCTCAAGTTGCTATAAAATTATACCTGCCAGGATTTTATCAGGATGTTCAATTTGGTGTAGCTTGTTGCTATTGATCCATGCCTCCTATGGAGTTGCTCCAATGGAGTTGTTTGTTGTAGGATATGTCTACTTCATGTACATGCTCTTTATATACTTATTAGAGTTGATATGCATGTTGTTTTGTGCCTCCGAAGGCAGCATCGTGATGATGTTTTTGCCTTCCCAGATTTTGGCTAAGTCTGGATAATTTTATTTCAACTTGACACGCTTGGTTAATTGTGTTACAGCAAGATTTTGGGTGTGTTCTAAGTTCATACTTGTTAAGTAAAATGTCTACTTCACATCCATGCTTCTTGTTATCATGTTTGGGTGTTGTAGCTTATATATACCTTGCTCCAAAGTTGCTATGTGGCTGTTAACTTCAGCTTGTTGTTATATCTTGTTTCATGTGTATCTTTTAGCCCGTTGCTCCGTTTTGAGTGTTTCCTATATGAAACTTGTGTGATTTTGCATGTAGAATCATCATATCATGTTGTTTACCTATTTGGAGTGTGTTTGCCTAATGTTTGGGGTGCATCTTGCACCGTTGCCATGCTTGTCTTGTTTTGCTCATATCTTCTAGGCCGTGGCTCCGAATTAAACAAGCGTTATATGAAAATTGACTAGAATTTTGAGTAGATCATCATGGTGCATGTTAACTTGCTGTTTAACAACTTTAACATAAGGTCTGTTCAGATCTGGACTAATTTCACAATATGCATATGAGGACTTACCGGATTTGTTATATGTTGATTCCGGCCTCATTTAAACTTGTTGTTTGGTGTTGTTCTTGTGTGCTTCATCCCTTGCCATGTATTGCATCATATATAGACTTGTCTTGCATCATACTTGGTTGAGCATATTGTCATGTTTTTGTGTTGTGTGTTTACCGTATTGCTTGCTTCTTCTCGTTAGTGCTTGTTCTGTTGCGATCATGAGGATTCATTCGTCTACTCGTGGTTCGTCTTCAATGCTTCTTCTTCGTCTTCTTCATGGATCCGTTCTTATTCCTTGTGGGACCTCAGGCAAGATGACCATCACCTTGGATACCTTTACTGTCATTGCCATGCTTAGTTGTCTCGATGCTATCGTTATATGTCGCGCTACCCATCTTTATTGTCAGCCCCTGTCCTTGTTGCCATGAAACCTCTAACCTTTGACACCTTCCTAGCAAACTATTGTTCGGCTATGTCACCCGCTTGCTCAGCCCCTCTTATAGCGTTGTTAGTTGCAGGTGAAGATGAAGATCGTTCCATGTTGGAACTTTTTGTTGGAATATCACAATACCAATTATTATTATTAACACACCTATATACTGGGCATGGGTGGAAGGCTTGGCCTTTCGCTCGGTGTTCTGTTCCACTCATGCCACCTTAGGAGCCGATAAACCGGGATTATGTTCCTTGATTTTGCGTTCCTTACATGGTTGGGTATATGGGGACCCCTTGACACTTCGTCTTTGAATAAAACTCCTCCAGCAAGGCCCAACATTGGTTTTACTTTGCCAAATAATAATAACTTCATTAATGAATTAAATTGCATAGGGGGGACGCTCCCTCGAGATTCTTTTCGACATAGCAGGGGGGGCTAGTGCTGATGGTGTTGGTCCCAAATGGGGAGTATGCGGGGCCACCTTGGGGGAACCTGAGGGCTGGTTTTACTCGTAGAATCGCCCATCCGGACGGGGCCTGAGACGAGATACGCGCGGCTACTATCAGGGTGTCGGCACACCGGGAGGTCTTGCTGGACTTGTTTTACCATTGTCAAAATGTCTTGTGCACCGAGATACCGAGCCTGATCGGATTTCCCTAAGATAATGGGTAATAATTATTATTACTTCAGCTAATCGTGAGAGCTTGTGATGGGCTAAGTTGGGACACCCCTGCAGGGTTATGATCTTTTGAAAGCTGTGCCCACGATTATGTGGCAGATTGGAATTTGTTAATGTCCGGTTGTAGAAAACTTGACAGAGGATCCGAAGTAAAACGCACAACTGTGTGAGTAACCGTGACTGTCTTTTTTCACCTTGAGAAGAGAACACGGTGGGGTTATGTTTAACTCGTAGGTAGTTCAGGATCTTTAGCGATCATTACTAGTTTGCGACTGTTTGCGTAGATGCTCATCTTATTCTTGTACACGTAAGTTAGCCACCATATATTGCTTAGCCGCTGCTGCAACCTCACGACTTTACCTCTTCCTACCCATTAAGCTTTGCTAGTCTTGTTACCCATGGTTATGGGATTGCTGAGTCCTCGTGGCTCACAGATACTACAACAACAGTTGCAGGTGCAGGTTTCCGATGTCTTGACGTGAGAGCGACGATCGTTGTGTTGGAGTTCATTCTTCTTCTTCTTCTTCTTCTTAAGTCTTGGGTTAGGGTCCGGGTCAGTAGCCTGGGATAGCAGATGGATGTCTTTGTTCTTTCATGTTTGCATCTGTAGTTGGATGCTTTGTATTTATGTTGTTGTATTCATGTGACTTGTATGTATGGTTGTATCCCCCATGTTTGTATGTAATGGTACGATGTAATGATATCCATCTTGCTAAGCGCCTGAAATGCGGTTGTGCCCCAATCACGTAAGTGTCACGTGATTGGGATAAAATCGCATCTTGGGCCTGACAAGTTGGTATCAGAGCCTCGACTGACCATAGGAGCCCCCTTGATTGATCGTAGCTTGGCCGTTGTCGAGTCTAGCAGAAAACTTTTTTAGAGTCTAGTTATATCGGATAGTAGGATTTCTTTTTACTCCCCTACCCCTTCGTCGCTCTGGTGAGGAATCTCGATGTAGGTGTTTTGAATTACTCCTCTTCCCCTTCAATTTTTTTTTTAGGATCACGTGGTTAGTTTTCGTTCGTTGCGTTGTCAGTTCTTTCATCTGGTGCATCTCTCGTCAAGTGGATTCAACCCTTTTCTTCTTTGCAAGTTCATTCCTCAGTTCTTTCCATACGACAGTGTTTGCCCGACCGATGTGGTCTTTCTTTTCCCACCCTCCCACCCTTTTGCTTTCGGAGCCGGAGTCCGTAATCGAGTATCCATCCTACTCGTGTGAATTCTTTGCATTCGTCCTCAGTTATTTCAACCAGTGAATTCTCCTCTCGTTCGTCATTCTTCATCTCGTCTTCTTTTCCGGTGGTTCCAATTCAATTTGTACTCGGTACTCAGCATATTATTTTCCCTCGGCTCAAGTGAGTTCCCCTTGCTCGTTTACCTCTCGCCTTTTAATTATTCCGGTGTTCAGAAGACATTCCAGTAGATACGTCGGTATTCCAATTAATTCGAGGTTGTCACCTCATTCGAGTCTTTTAACCGTTCCGGTGCATTATCTCCTTTTTCGATCCTTTCCTATAGTGTTTTCTCTTTGGTGGGCCCATAACCCACAAGTCTTTTCCCAGGATCTTACCTGACTCTTCTAATTTTCCCGGAGTGTTCCAAAATTCTTTTTCAAGTGTGACGTGAGTATGGATTCCATCAGTCATATGCCTTCTCCAAGATCGCTTTCAATTCTTTTCATCGTTGGTCCAACCTTTCTTCATCCAGAGTAGTTCTTAAATTCTTTTCCTTGTGTTCCTCCGAAAGCCATCATTTCAGAAGATTTCTTCGTTCTCAGTTTTCAACTTCGTCCTCCAAATATTCTTCATCGATGCCTCTTCGTTCGTCTCACACTCGTCCGGTGCTTTGTTCAAGAAGTATTTAATCAGTTTGCGATCTCTTCACTCTCTTGTTTCTAAATTTCCTCAAGTGCTTTATTCTTCCCGGCGATTCATTCTCTTGTATTAACTCAATTTCAATTCTTTACGGTGGTTTGTTCTCTTTCATCACTCGTTTTAATTCTTTCGGTGGTTCGTTCCTTTTCTTCACTCGGCTTCAATTCTTTACGGTGATTCGCTCAACATTTCTTTTTCGGTGCTATCATATCAATCCATTCATTTATTCCAATCCTACCGGTGTTTCATGATGATTTTCGCAAGTGTGCGATATATCCCTCTTTAATCTTTTTCAATGAGAAAAAGTAGTATGTGAATCCATTGCTTCTTGTCAATGTAATTGATGAAGGATAAGCATAATGTAATTCTTATTCTTTAAGTTGTCCAAGCCCTTCCTTCAGAGTTATTCTCGATGAATAAATTCCAGTCCCAAGTGCTATCATATTTTCTTTCCGGAGTTCAAGTTTTCTCGGCCATCTCGTCGGAACCCCGACTAATCATCGCAAAGCTTTAATCTTATTCTTTTCATCCGTCTTTTCTATATCATCATCTTTTGTTACCGGAGTTCCTCAGGGCAGTTCTTCATGAGATAATTCATTCTTCAATTGTTCATCTAATTCTTCTAGAGCAGCTCAAGCATTCTTATTCTTTTGCCTCTCGAGTGCCAATAATTTCCAGTCTTCTTTTGAAGTGGTGTTTCACATTTCTTCCCTTATCTCATTTATTCAATATTTTGATTGCGGCAAAATTCACCTCAACTTTTGAGATGTTTACTTAAGTCCACAACAAGTTAATTTGTTTGTTGTTGATTTTTTTCCAACAACTCCATTCAAGCCTTTCTCTTGAAGATCCTGTTCCAAATTCATTTGTGTTGGTACTTGTTGTTATCTTATCTGTTCTTTCACTTCACTCATTCATTTCTTCCGGAGGCAATGGTGTTGTTCCTCTCGTCAAATATTATTCCATCTCTCAAGTTATTTTTCTTTCCATTCATATTCAATTGGTGTGCTATTTCTTTCAGTTTCAGCCGGAGTGCTGCCCAAATTCCTTCGTAGAGATTCCTTTCTATCTCTTACTAACCAGAGTGGTTTCGAATTCATTCTCATTCCTTCCACTCTTCTTTCATGCCTTTCGACCTCATTGGTTCTCGTGTGTTCCTTGTTCCTCTTTTGTAATGGAGCATCCCTTTCTCATTCTTCTCCATTATATTCTTTCTTTCGAAGTTGTTCATCCTCTCAAGGTTCTTTTCTTTCACTATTTTGTCATCGAAGAACTTTGTTCTTCCTTTTCCCTCTCGTCTTGTTCCTAAGATCTCGGGACGAGATCTCTTGTTAGTAGGGGAGTGTTGTGACACCCTGAGACCGGTGCGCCAGGTGTCAGCCAGTTATTCATCGTCGTTGCCATCTCATCTGCTTGCGTGTTGCATCTTGCCGTGTCATCTTGTGTGTTGTATCATCATGTTTTCAAAACTTGCATCCGTCCGAGCCCCTAGTCCTTTCCGTTGTCCGTTCTGAGCCCAGACACACTTGCACGCGCCCGCGGTGTCTCCGAATATTTATTTTATGAGTGGCCGGAAAACATTCTCGGAATGGGTTGAAACTTGTCATGTGGTCTTATTATAGTGTAGACAGGCCGCCTGCCAAATTTCATCGCATTCGGAGTCCGTTTGATAGCCCAACCGTTAAATATAGCGGCACTAGTAGCCGGTCTATACGTCAGACGTTTTCGGTCTCCGAAAACCACCGCGTGCCTCATCTCTTCTCTCCCCAAAACCTCTCCAACACAGACCACTACCTCTGCCTAGGCCCATCCTACCCCCTCTCTCTGTCCGGAGGCGTCCGATTCGATCGGATGATCCAAATCACCCCTAGACCCAAACCCTAGCCAAAACTACCTATTTAAACCCCCTCCCCTTGCCATTTTGGGCATCCCTAGCCCCCCTAACCCCATCCCTAACCTCCAGTCGCAGCTAACCCACCTCCTCCCTCAATTTCAGTGCGCAGCCACCTCCAATCCGCCACTTGTCGCCTTCCCTATGGCCAGCACCGCCACCTGGGCAGCCCCTAGCCAACCCCGACGCGCCATGTGGCATCAGCCACGTCGCCCGCGCCCCCCTGGGCGATTCCACCGCCGCCAGCCCGCAACCGGCCCGCTCGGGCCCGATCTGGGCCGCGCCGGGCCCCGACCGAGCCTCCGCAGCGCTCGCTCGCCCGTCCCGCTCCTTCCGCTCCCCGAGCCCCGTCGTCGGCTGCCTCCGGTCCCGACGTGTCCCCGCCGACGGCGAGCGTTGCCACCGTCCGCCGCCGAAGCGCCAAGCCCCGCACCAGGCTTCCCCGCTCCCGCTCGAACGTCCCCGCCGCCGTAGTATCGTCGAGCTCCGCCGCCTCGCCCCCGCATCCCCCGCCGTCGGCCACGGAGTCCGCCGCCGCCGCCGTGGCCACCGGAGCTACTCGCCTCCCGCTCGCCCCGCCGTCTCCGCGCCCAGGAGCCAAGGCCGCCGCCGGCGACCTCGAACCGCCGCCGCCCCCGCAAGATCTCCGCCACCGCCGGTCGGATCCGGTGCCTGGAGGCCCGATCCGCTTCGTCGCCGAACCCGACCCGCATTGACCCTCGTGCAGCTGCCATGTGGGCCCCGCGCCGCCGCACCGACGGACGTGTCCGGGAGGAGCCCGGACATGTCTGCCGCATCACTGAGATGTTGCCACGCGGGCCCCATTCGTCGGACGTGTCCGCCGGGACACGGACATGTCCATTTCCCCGAGGTCTATTTTCTTCTAAGTTATTTTTTTGTCAGCTTTTTGTTGCATCTTTGTGAGCTTGTAACTATTTGTGTGTATGTCCAAATTGAGTGTATGATATGTCAAAATGATCGTGGTGATATGCACTTCACTTTGTTCCATTGTGTCATGCTTGTTTGACTTCATCTTGGTGCTCTAATATCTATTGCAAGAGTGCTACTTTTATAAACTGCTAATACTTGTTATTTTGTTGCCATGTTTGAGATATGATAACTTGGTGCATGTTTATCCAAATGATGATACGATGTGTCAAATTGTTCATTATGAAGTGTACTACATGATGATTTCTGTAGCATGCTTGTTTGAGTTCAAATGGCCATGTTAATCTCTGTTGCAAAAGTGCATGTGGTTGTTAAGGCTGAAACTTGTTATGTGATGCTGATTTCAAGTGCTCGTTGCTATTGTTGTGTTTGTCCCCTTGTCACATGCCAATATGTTTTAGAATCTCCATCAAGTGGTCTTTGCTGTGGTGCAAACCATTTTCCATGATATGCCTTGAGGTGACTTAAACATGCTTGTAAACATGCCATGCCAACTTAACTGTTTTATACTTTGTGAAATTTCTGCTAAGTCTGGAATCTGTCTTAACCTGATGCTATGTTTGCTTGATGTCCTAGATAAATTCATGCATGTTTTGGAGTGGCCAATGATCATTCCTTGTTGTCCATGTCATTGTCTATCCATCCATGCCCTCACTTGCACTTTTGGGTTGCTGTAGCTTATTTATTTCTTGCTCTCAAGTTGCTATAAAATTATACCTGTCAGGATTTTATCAGCATGTTCAATTTGGTTTAGCTTGTTGCTATTGATCCATGCCTCCTATGGAGTTACTCCAATGGAGTTGTTTGCTGTAGGATATATCTACTTCATGTCCATGCTCTTTATATACTTATTAGAGTTGATATGCATGTTGTTTTGTGCCTCCGAAGGCAGCATCGTGATGATGTTTTTGCCTTCCCAGATTTTGGCTAAGTCTGGATAATTTTATTGCAACTTGACATGCTTGGTTAATTGTGTTCCAGGAAGCTTTTGGGTGTGTTCTAAGGTCATACTTGTTAAGTCACATGTCTACTTCACATCCATGCTTCTTGTTATCCTGTTTGGGTGCTGTAGCTTATATTTACCTTCCTCCAAAGTTGCTATGTGGCTGTCGTGTCTCCCCCGGCTTCAGGTCGTTCCCTTCGTAGGCCTCTCCGTTGTCCACCGCCCTGGTGGTCTCGGCGCGGCGTGGTCAACGAACGACATCCATTGGAAGTGGATTGTACGTGGAGAGACTCACAGCTGGGTCCACAGCCGCACACAAGGAAAAGCTTCCTTATTACGCGCAAAATAATGATTCCCCCACCTGACATCTGGGACCCGCCGGAAGGGCCTCTGTATTTCGCGAAAAAAATGTTCCCTCCGCTGACAGGTCGGACCCACAAATTATATCTTCGCACGCAAGGAAGTGCCTCCTTATTGCGCACAAAAAAATGAATACCTCCCTGCTAGCTAGGACCCACCACAGTGAGATGCTGACTTGTGGGCATACTAAGTTGATGGGGACGGAGGGCTTTGTCAACTTAGTCAATATGAACAAATCTTGCTCTAGTGACCGTATGATGTTCATCCAACAGCCTTAGTGGTTCTTCAACCTCTGGTCTTCTTGCTCCAGCCGCCCAAAGCAGCGCCGGTCGTGCCGCCTACTCCTGCCTCCCATGGCTGGCTGTGCTGCCGCGGAGGCCTCACCGCCCCCATACTACTCCCACCGCTGGCCAGGCCATCCCTCACTCACCCACACCCCCTATTATTCTGCGGCGACGACAGCCTCACACCGCAGCCGAACTAGTGAACCCTCGTACTCCCCTCCGCGTGGGCATCCAATACCGCGTCTTCCCCGGCTCCGCGTCGTCCCCCCCTAGGCCTCGTCGTCGTCCACCACCTTGGTGCTCTCGGTGTGGCATGGTCAATGTGGTCAACGACGGACTTCCATCGAAAGAGTACTGTACGTGGAGAGGCTGACAGCTGGGTCCACGGCCATAGCCCAGTTTTTTTGTGACTTGCCAAGTAAGTCGCTTTGTCAGGCCTATTGGGCTGCAAATCTTTCAAGACGAGGAGAGCTTCATTCGGCTGGCCGAGAAAATGGCCTATCAGTAATGAGAAATGGGATTTATATTTTTAAAACACATCAAACTGGCAATTAGTTTCAAATTTCTTTTTTCAGTTCGAGATTTTAAATTGCATTGATTTTTATGTGTGGAAAATTTGTTGGATTTTATATTGATATACATTTATTTTTAAAATAAGTTTGAATGCGACTCTAAATTTCGGGATTAAAAATAGTTCGGACCCCACCGAAATATTTAAAATTTTGTATAATTTTTTAACCGTGGCCACAATATGGGCTATAATGCTAACAAAAAGAATATGGGCTCCAAAAAAACCTTAAGAATTACCAAATGGGCTGTAAATTATTATAAATAATGGCAGATGGGTTGCATGATGTTTTCCACAGATTTGAGGCTTTCCTAAAAAAAGGTTGACGAACAAGCAGTTACTGTTGGATGTCCATCCAACGGCCGTCGTACTTCTGCAATCTCTGCTCTTCCTGCTCCAGCCTCTCAAACAAGCGCCGGCGGGACTGCCTGCTCCCTCCTCCCCGCGGCCGGCTGTACTGCCGCGCAGGCCTCAACGCCCCACCGTACTCCCATCGCTGGCCTAGCCATCCCTCTACTCACCCACACCTGTTGTTATTCTCCGGCGACGGCAGACGAACCGGTAAACCCTCGTACAGTCGTACTCCCCTCCATGTGGGAAACAACTGCCGAGTCTTCCCTACCTCCGTGTCGTTCCCTTCCTAGGCCTCACTGTCGTCCACCGCCCTGGTGCTCTCGGCGCGGCCTGGTCAACGTGGTCAACGACCGACATGCATCTGAAGTGGACTATACGTGGAGAGGCTGACAGCTGGGTCCACGGCCGCACGCAAGGAAATGCCTCCTTATTATGCGCAAAATAATGATTCCTCCACCTGACATTTGGGACCCACCGAAAGGGCCTTTGTATTTCGCGAAAAAAATGTTACAGCCGCTGACAGCTTGGACCCACCAGCTATATCTTCGCACGCAAGGAAGTGCCTCCTTATTACGCACAAAAAAATGAATACTCCCCCTGCTAGCTAGGACACAATATAGTGGCAGGCTGACTTGTGGGCTTACTAAGTTGACGGGGATGGAGGACTTTGTCAACTTAGTCAATATGCATGATGCTAGATCCAGTGACCGTACGATGTCCATCCAATGGTCGTAGTGCTTCTTAAACCTCTGGTCTTGTTGCTCCAGCCGCCCAAACCAGCGCCTGTTGTGCCTCGTGCTCCTGCCTCCCGTGGTCGACTGCGATGCGGCGGAGGCCTCAACGCCCCCTACTACTCCCACCGCTGGCCAGGCCATCCCTCTACTCACCCACACCCCCTGTTATTCTGCTGCGACGGTAGCCTCACACCGCAGCGAACCAATGAACCCTCATACTCCTCTACATGTGGGCATCCACTGCCGCGTCTTCCCCAACTCCGCGTCGTCCCCTTCCTAGGCCTCGCCGTCGTCCACTGCCCTGGTGCTCTCGCACGGCGTGGTCAACGTGGTCAAGGAACGGCTTCCATCGGACGTGGACTGTACGTGGAGAGGCTGACAGCTGGATCCACGGCCGCAGCAAGGAAGTGCATCCTTATTACGCGCAAAATAAGTATTCTTCCACCTGACAGCGGGGACCCACCGGACGGGCCACCATATTTACGTTTCCCCCTGACTGCTGGGACCCACCAGCTACATTTTCGCAAGCAAGGTAGTGCGTCCGGGCAAAAAAAACGATTCGCCCCCTGACTGCAGGGACCCACCAGCTACATCTTCGCAGGCAAGGAAGTGCCTGTCTGTTAGGACCCACCTGGTCCAAGCGTATGTAGCGTTGTCATTCTGGTCGATGTAGAGGCATGCACATGTCGTAGTATAGAGGCGCGCACATAGCATGTACATGTACATACAGCGGCAAGTGTGCAAGAAAGAAAATACGGCCATGTACGTACATACGGGCAGGGTCTCAAATGCCTACTCGCACATACGTACAGCCAGGGCTCGTGTACATGGCTAGGTCAGAACGGAGAAACAACGTAGTCGTCGTGTTCATGGGGAGCCAACCGGCTGAGTCGGAACAGAATGCGTCGTCGTGTTCATTGGGAGGGCTTGGATGGAACATCCGATGGAAACTAGGCCCAGTGTACCGCAGAACGGAGGAAACGGCCTTGTGTTCGACCGACCACGGTCGAAACGGGATCCTGTTCATCGGGAGGGGTCTGGCGTACCGCAAAACAGAGGAAATAGACCTCCTACGGTCGAAATGGGGGTCCTGTTGATCAGGAGGGGTGTGGCGTACCACAAAACGGAGGAAACGGACTTGTGTTAGAGCGCTACGGTCGAAACGCGGCACCTGTTCATCGGGAGGGGTCTGGCGTACCGCTAAACGGGACTCCACGGGATACTGTTCATCTCCACCGTCGACCCCCTCCAGCCTCCACGGGCTACTGTTCATCCACCGTCGACCTCCTCCTGCCTCCACATGCGACTGTTCATCCACGACCTCCTGTTCATCCAGCCTTCACCGTGCGCTACTCCACCGGCTATTGTTCAACCAGCCCTCTCCACGGGCTCCTGTTCAACCACCCCTCCATGGGCTACTGTTCATCCAGCCCTCCACCGTCTACTGTTCATCATGCCCTCCACGGGGTGGTCCTGTTCATCCAGCCGTCGACGGGGTCCTGCTCATCGAGCCCTCCAACATCTACTGTTCATCCTGCCCACCACGCGGTGGTCCTATTCATCCAGCCGTCCACGGGGTCCTGTTCATCCAGTCCTAACCGGCTCGATCGACCGAGGTCCTGTTCATCCAGAGGCAACACCACGGGGTCCTGTTCATCCTCCCCCACTGGGAACTGTTCATCCAAACCCCCAGCAACACTCACTATTCATCCAGATACAACATCAATCGGCTTCAGTTAGCAGCAGTAGTGAAGGAATCGCTTGATCGGGTTCAGTTAACAGCCATCGATTGATCGCTCGGGTTCAGTAGTGCGTAGCCTGCAGTGCAATCGCCCAGGTTCAGTTAGAGCCCAACACCTCGCTCGTGTTCAGTTAGAGCCCAACACCTCGCACCCACGCGCATGCGTGTACGAGAGAAATGCGCATCGCTCGGCCCCGACCAACCACCGTAACCAAGAACACCTCGATATTTTCCTCGCCCTCGCTTCTACCACGGTTTTTTCGGTCATGGACGGCCCTAAGAATGTCATATAGCTGCGTCTCTGGCCCGCCAAGGACGAAAAGCCCATTTTCTGTCATGATTTTTTTTCATAGAAGTAGGACCCCACCACATCTATGATGATACCGTGTTTTGTCACAATTATTATCATAGAAGTGTCATAAGTATGATAGAAAAAAAAATTCGTTCGGCGCAAAATGTCACGGATGTGTCTTTTTTTGTAGTGCGAGGAAGGGCGCCTTTCCGTCGGCGAGCTCCCAGCAGCTAACCAAGAAGAAAAGAAGGCCAAGGCTAAAGACGTGAAGCGCAAGGGGGTGGCCGTGCTCACAACAGAACCAGAGATGAAGTGCGGCCGCGGCCACCCAGAGTCATCCAAGGGCAGCCGTCCGTTCTGCGCCTTCCACAACGTACACAACCACAACACCAACGACTATCAGGAGCTCAGGGCCATTCGCGAGGGTGCTTCAGCAGATGCCCCGAGCAAAACGACCAAGGTTACAGCCATGGCGGAAGCCGAACTGGACGTCGCTGGGACGACCACGGCCCCTGTCAGGATTGGCGCGATCAGCCTCGTGAGGACCACTGGCACGACCAGCCTCACGAGGGCGCCTGGAGGTACCAGCCTCGCGAAGGCGCCTGGAGGGACCAACCTCGTGAGGACCGCCCTTAGAGCAATGCCGGCCTCCCTCCGCTGCCACCACCATGAAGGAGGAACGACCATTAGGATGAGGGGGCTGGGGGCTTCCAGGAGCCTCGCGCCTTCGCCTACATCTTGGGCGGTGCACAGGCTCCAGCCTCTTAGCGCATCTTCAAGCAGTTTGCCCGAGAAGTGAACACATCTCTTCCTAGGCTAGAAGCCACGCAGTCACTCAGGTGGTCCAAGTGCACTATCACCTTCAGATCAGCTGACCAGCTCAAGTGCGCGGCAACGTTCGGCGCACTCCTGATGCTCTCCACACCCATCATCAGCAACGTCCAAGCCACCAAAATCCTCATCGATGGAGGTGCAGCGCTCAATGTTCTCTCCGTCAACACGTTCGACCATCTCCAAGTGCCATATAACCAGCTGCAGCCCACTAAGCCTTTCTCGGTAGTGATCGACGACTCCACCACCCCAATAGGGTAGATTCGCCTCCCGGTCACCTTCAGCCAGTGCGACAACTACCGCACCGAGCTCATCGACTTTGACGTCGCCCACATCCACCTCCCATACACCGCCATTCTTGGATATCCGGCCCTGGCCAAGTTCATGGCGGTGACTCACCACGGCTACAACGTCCTCAAGATGCCAGGGAACCGCGACATCATCACTATCGCGTGCGAGGAAAAGGACATGGTGTGCTCCCTTGAGCGCGCATACCAGGCCGCAGCAGTCGAGGACCCAGACAATTAAGGCACCATGTACCCTCCTGAGGCCGTCCCAAGAAGAAGAAGCAGGTGCTCCGCCAAGAGCCTCAGGAGAGAGGCATCTCCGGCGGCACCACATCAGGACATGTGCCCATGAATGGGGGGCCTCCCTCCCTCGCATAGGGAGGCGCTCCCGGCACCTCTCTCAGGTTGGGCTTGGGGGCTCTCCTCTGGAGGGCCTCCGACCTGGCCAATGTCACGAGGGAGGCGCTCGGGTACCATGTGGGGGTGTCCTTCACCACACGCTTCCCTCATGAGGGCACGAGACATGGAATGCCTTGTTCTCAGGAGTTTATCACTGATATGTACATTTTGCATCATGCTTTTATGTTGATAATTATTTCACTATGGGTTGTTATTACACGTTATGTCACAATGCTTATGCCTTTTCTCTCTTATTTTACAAGGTTTACATGAAGAGGGAGAATGCCGGTAGCTGGAATTCTGGGCTGGAAAAGGAGCAAACATTGGAGACCTATTCTGCACAACTCAAAAAGCTCTGAAACTCCACGAAACATCGTTTCGGAAAATATGAAAAATATCTGGCGAAAGAGATCTTCCAGGGGGGCCACCACCTGTCACATCCCTAGTTTAGTACTTGCATTAGGGCTAGCTAGAGTGTGCATCATGTTTACTTATCAAAGAAACTTGAAATGGGAATGACAGAAACCCCAGCACCCCTCTCCTAACAACTAGGGTTTGATAAAAACCTTTTCCAATGTACCCAAAATGCCCTTCAAAAATGTTCATCATTTCTCCCTTGGTCCTAAACCTCTGCCAAAAATGGTGCACAATTTTCTAGGACCTCTAAGGTCTTTGGATTAAATCATATGGTATTCGTATTTGGGCATTTAAATGCTATAAAATATTTTAAATGCTCAAATAATCATAAACTATAATGTTCCATACTGCTCAAATTATATACAGTGGACATGACTAGTTTTATGAGTTATAAAAATGTTCTGGCATTTTTATTAATTAAACAAAGTTGCAAAAGAAATGAAACAGAAAAGAAATAGGAAAAGAAAGAGAGAGAAAGAACTTACCTGAGCCCAGCACTGTTGCAGGCCGGCCCAGCCCACCAGCCCCGTTTCTGTCGCCTTCCTCCTCGCGCCAGAAGGCAGCGCGCGTGGCCACCGCGCGCCGGCACGCGCCCGGCCACCTCCACCCTGCTTGCCTGCCTCCCCGACGGCCTGGACGCCTCCATGCGTCGCCACGCAGCTGCCCCGACCTCTCTCTCATTTCCCCTCGTCCTCATCGCCTTCCCCTGGCTCTCTCCCCTCTCACCACCGAGCCACCCGTCGCCGCCGCTCGCCGTTGCCGCACCTAGAGCCTCCCCCTCGTCCCATGAGCATGTCCAGAAGGTTCGCCGCGACGCCCTCTAACTCCTCGCTGAGCCACGGATCGCCGGGAGCCCTGCAACGCCTTCACGCCGTCGTCCCCAACCTCGGATCGCCGGAGCACCTCGCCGTCGATTAAGAAGCTGCAGAGCGTCCCCGACCCCTCCGTCGAGCTCGCTAGCACCGCTGTGAGCTCCTACGCCGAATCCCTCCTTCCTCTGCTTCGTTTGCGCCGTGTAGCTGCTGCTCCGTTGATCACCGAAACTCACCGCCGCCGTGCTTGCCGCCGGTGATGCTCCGGTGACCATTTGGTCACTGGCACATGTCCATCTCGCTCGCCGTAGCATGTAGACGAGCTAGGTACCACGCACGCCTCGCCTAGTCCACCGTAGTTGCGTCTCCACACACGCCCGAACGCCGGCCGCCGATGTCGAGCTCTTTGCCGTCGTCTCCGGCCACCACAGGCCCGGCGACCACCACCGTTCGACGCGCTTCGGCAAGGGATCTCCAACGCGCCCAACCGTGGCTCAAACCGAGCCCTGTGGACGTTTTCCGAAGCACGCCGCCGTGTCTGGCCTCGCCAGCGTCACTTCGCCAGCGAGTTTGACTCGTTTGACCGAGGGGTTGACCACCCCTGGGTCGCTGATGCGTGGGCCACCCCTCCCCTAATTAGCTAGTTTAATTAAATAAATGTTAATTAAATTAGTTAATTAGTTAAGTCACTGACCGTGGGCCCAGACCCCACTGACAGCTAATTAGTCTTTAGCTTAACACTAATTAACTTTGTTATTTAGCTATGACACTGACATGCCGGGCCCACATGTCATGTTTGACCTGGACCAGCTCTTGTTGACCTGCTGACGTCAGCATGAGGTCATGCTGACGCAGTAAAGAGCTTCTGGAATTTAATTTAAATCTTAAATGATTTATGAATTTCAGAAAATACCCAAAACTTCTAAAAAACATATTAAATCAACCGTAGCTCAGATGGAAATAATTTATATATGAAAAATGATCAGAAAAATCCAATCTTTCCAATGGCACTGGTTTCATGCATGTTTGAGCAAGTTAACCTTGCTGTATACATTACAACACGATAATGCATTTAATTAAATAATAGTTTGAATTCCAATTTAAATCTTTGATTCAAATAGGCTCAAACCCTTCTGGTTTTAGTTGCATTAGACAAAACACATGCATCTTGCCATGTCATGAGAATGCATCATATTGTTGCATTTGTTTGTTTAAGGATTGTATCGCCGGTATTCTTCGTGTTAGGTCCTGCTCCCGAGGATACTGCTGCGTATCCAGCTGAAGAGCAGTACCAGACAACCACTTTGTCAGGCAAGCAATCATTGATCATTCCATTGCATTAAGGCAACAGCGTGTGAACTGCTACTTGATGCGGTAGTTGAACCCTATTCCATTGCATGACCTATCATTGCCACAGTAAATAGTTGAAACCCACTAGCATGTGTAGGAGTTGACTGAGCCATGTGATGTGTGATCCACCATGCTATTTGTTTATGTTGCCTGCTATGCTTAGAGTTGTGTCAGGTCTGGTTCATCTGGGTGATGGATCAGAGTGAAATGATCATACCGATAAAGAGAAGGAAGTGCGGAATACGCTTGGTAAAGGTATCGATGAAAGGCCATGTAGGAGTACGTGGTGGGTTGTTTCATTGGAATCGTCCATAGGACCCGAGATCTGTGTGTGTGATTCAAGTTACAGTTACTACCACACATTGGGCCCTAAAATATGACCACGCTTGACTTATCGACTGCCATGTTCTCTGTCCAGGAGTTGCAACTAGTTTCTGGTGTTTGTAGTTTACTGGAGGTCGTGCACAGCGCTGACCCTCAGGGTGGGTTGTGATGCGAGAGGTACGTGGCACGGTGTACCGGTTGCCCGTTTGGTGACTCGGGAACCCTGTACACATCGTTTGGGGCCGTGAGCGACACCCCGGCCGGATCTTCCCACGGATGGAACCCAAATAGGCGATAAACCTGGACGAGAGACTTGAGAGGTTGGTTAGGTCGTGGTCTACACCCACGTCAGCTTTCGTTTGAAGTCTGCCGAGCACATGTTGTGTGCAGACGCTAAGTGGGGAAAACATGTGTGAAGAAGTACACCCCTGCAGGGTTATCAATCTATTCGAATAGCCGTTGTTCGCGGTACGGACTACTTGGTTACTCTTACAGTTCATAGACAAGTTGATGGATACTACTAAAAGCCTCAAGATAAGTGTGAGTGCCGTGGATGGCCCTTCCGTAGGATGACGGAAGAGGATCCTCGGTAGTGTATTGTTGTGGTGAGTAGAGGACTCGTGTTCGTAATAACATCTTGCAATCCGTTGAGAGTTGTAGTATAGGTTAGCCAAGAGTCAAAGCTGGCTTTCTGCTATGAACTCCACTACCCCCTTGATAATGTTGCATGTATGATAGGTTCTGTGGTAAGACTTGCTGAGTACCATTGTACTCATGTTTGCTTAATAACTGTTGCAGAGGAGAACCCTACCCCTGCTGATGGGTTCTACATAGACGTTGACGTCGACGAGTAGCTTGACACCCAGACGGAGATCTGGAGCTTGTGAAGGGCCTTTTAGATAGTCAGGCTTCACCAAGCCTGTTTTATTTTCTAAGTTGTCTGTACTCAGACATGTAGCTTCCGCTTGTGCTTGTATGATTGTATGACTTGAATGTTGGGTCATGTGACCCCTACCTGTATGGATATGTTATGTATGGCTCTTGGAGCCTCTTAAATAAAGTACTTTGAGTCATAGAGTTCTGTTGTGATGCAATGTTGTATTTGCACATATTGAGCATATTGTGTGTATGGTTGAAATGCTTGGTATGTGTGGGATCCGACACCTAGTTGTTTTCCTTTGGTAGCCTACCTTACAGGGAAAAGCCTCCTAGTGATTCCAATGAGCCTTGGTAGCTTGCTACTACTCGGAACACGTAGGCTGGCCGGCATGTGTCCTTCTTCGTTCCTGTGTCTGTCCCTTAGGGGAAATGTCACACGTTGTTCCTTTAAGTCCATGTAGCTTGCTACGACTTGGGTTCTTACGTTGATGACCGACACGTTCGTTGCTGGGTCATGGATGCCTGTCTCTGTAATCTAGTGCCACTTTTGGTTTATAACGAGCCATGTCGGCCCGGGTTCTCTGTCATATGGATGCTAGCGACACTCTCATATACGTGTGCCAAAATGCGCAAACGGTCCCAGGCCAGGTAAGGTGGCACCCGTGGGGTTACCGTGCGTCAGGTCGCAAAGTGATATGACGCGTTACAGCTAGATCGGTGTGACTTAGGATCGGGGTCCTGACAGCGTTGGCATCAGAGCTGGACTGCCTGTAGGTTTCTCAAGCCAAACTGGTCGATGTTGAGTCTAGAAAAATTCTTAGTTATATGTAGGGGAATTGATTGTGGAAGGGAACGTAAGGCTCTTTTTACTCCTTTACCTTATGCCCTTCTGATCCGAGTCAGTCTATTATTTCTACGGGGATTTAGGACTAGGCCTCTTATCCTTACTAGGTTCACGTGTTATTAATCCGTAGACTCTTAGGATTGTTGGTTTTAAGCCTCAGTTCAGTTTCTATCCTTTTAGTATGATGATTGTTGGACCCGGAACCTTGATATGGAATTGTTGAGTGGCTATGCTATCATTTGTATGATGTCTCAAATCTTTGTTTGAGCATTTACAGTTGTTATGCTGCCCGATTTCTTCCAGAAACACTAATGCCTTTGCATTACCTCGTGTTTCAGATGTCTGGCCGCACCCCTCACTAAGTGGTTCGTTTGACGCGGTGCATTAATGTGCCCGGTCACACGGCCATGCTAGTCTGTGTGCTGACTGAGACCGGTTATCGCTGGTATCCTGAGTACACCATGGAGGAACAGTACCGGGATTTCAATCAGAGTCAGTATTTCTGCACAGTCCGGATATACCCCTCATATCCCGGAGCTAACGACCCCATCCATTGGTCTTATGGACTCGGGGTTACCATCGAGATGGCAGTGCAGGATGCCGCCTATTTGATGATGACTATTCTCCGGGCTAGGCATGCCCTGTTGCTGAACACTGAGTTCTGTTACATGCCAGCCTCACTTCCCGGAGAGGAAGGCTACTACACTGGTCTGTATACTGATGCTGCTCATGAAGAGCCACTGCTTCAGACTACTGTTCAGATGCTGGAGGATAGGGACCGTGAGGTCCGTGCCCTCCGAATGGAGCTGTATAACACTCGAGCCGCCCACTGGACTACTTTGACATGGCTTGCACCTGCTGTGCACGCCGTATATCTGGACATGCGGGATTTGTACCCCGTGCGGACTCGTCTGCCTGATCGCATGGATTGGCGTGACGTTGGGGGTATTACACCTCCACGTGGGCGTCGGTTACCACCAGCATCGGGACCGAGGCCACATCCATGTCCCTATGGTCCACAGCCTTCGAGTGCTCGCGAGTTTCAAGATCCGTCTGTTCCACTTCCAGGCTACGGTGGTAATCTTTACGAAGATTACTACGGGAATGTCTGAGCTAGACCGTGGCAGTAGTAGTATTGTAGTAGTTGTATTCCCACAGTCCTGCGCGTCTTGTGGAATATGACTTAGTGTGTACTAAGTTCCGGAGGTGTAGTTAAATAATGTATAGGAGCTTGGAATGCCTCTGATGGGATGTAACGTCTTTCACCGCAGTTGTACTTTAGCCTTGGCTTGTACTAAACTATGTATGGTGTGTATGACCACTGGTGTATATATAGCAGTTTCTATATTACCATGTCGTACGGATGAACATCTCTGCATTCCGTGTCATCCATTACATTCTGCACTTCTATGTCAAATTTTTTCCATCCTTGTCTAAACCGTTGTTTTGTTTTCCTAGGATGGTCAACACTCGCAACACTCCTGCTGCTCAGGAGCAGGGTGAGGCTAGTGGGGCTAGAGATGGGAATCTGCCCCAGCGACCCTCCTTGGCGGAAGTTATGCTCGAGGCAGAACGGAACAAGAGAGAGACCAACCGTCTGCTGGAACGCATAGAGCAGAACACTGGGTTCCGTCAGAGGAATGACGTGGTGTCAATCAATGACTTTATCAAGATGTGCCCATCGAAGTTCCATCACTCCACTGAACCTCTGGATGCGGATGACTGGCAACGTAGTATCACCCATAAGCTACACTCTGCCCGTGTGGCCGAAGCTGACAAGGTTACCTACGCCGCCTACCATCTCGAGGGCCCTGCCAGTCTTTGGTGGGAAAACTTTGAAGCTATGCGTCCTGCTGGCCAAATCACTACTTGGGTTGAGTTCAGTGAGGCATTCCGTGAACATCACATCCCGGAAGGTCTCATGGATCGCAAGCGGGAGGAATTCTGCAATTTCACCCAGGGCTGGTTAACTGTAGATGGCTATTGTCGCGAGTTTGGCAACTTGGCACGCTATGCACCCGAGGAAGTATCCATCGATGCCAAGAAGCAGGCGAGGTTCCGCAAGGGACTCAGCCCTGAACTCCGCCGAGATCTACGTCTGCACGAGTGCACTTCCTTCCAGAAGTTGGTAAACAAGGCTATCAGTGCTGAAACGGGCCAGACCGACTTCGAGGCCACGCGCAAGCATAATCGAGACTTTGGTTCCTCATCCGGCTCTGGCTCTCACAAGAGCCGTGTGTGGGTTCCTAACACTGCTCTGCCACCCAAGTACACACCGAGGCCATCCTATGAGGCGCCTCGCCCAAATCAACAGTTTGCACCTGGTAAGACCTATGGAGGACCACCTTCCAACTTTGCTCCACGCACTAGCACTGTGACCTGCTTCAAGTGCGGAGAACCGGGACACTACATGCGTGAGTGTCCCCAGAACCAACGAGGAAAACCCGTTGGCATGGTAAGCCAACCGGCAAGGTGAATTATGTCAAGCCAATCCCCACTGCACGTGGTCATGTCAACTATGTCTCTGCTGAGGAAGCTTATGAGGATCCTAACGTTGTTCTTGGTACGCTTCTCGTTAACTGCCATCCGGCATCTGTTCTTTTCGATACTGGAGCATCACATTCGTTCATATCTGAGAGCTATGCTCGAATGCACAACATGACTTTTTGTGACATGCCTACTTCCATGGTTATTCAAACTCCTGGTTCAAAGTGGAAAACCTCTAGGGTAAGCCATGGAAATGAAATCCTTGTCGATAGACTTGTTTTCCTAGCATCCCTAATCGCTCTCAAGTCCTCGGACATAAACATCATTTTGGGTATGGATTGGATGACAACTCATTACGCCAAGATTGATTGCTATACTAGGACCGTTCAACTTACACATCCATCCGACAAGATAGTCAATGTCTTGACCCGAATGGCTGAGCGTCAGCTTTACTCTCTTAATGCCAGCCCTCTACCAGAACTCGAAGATATCCCGGTAGTCCGTGACTTTCCGGATGTTTTTCCAGAAGAACTGCCAGGAATTCCACCTGAAGAGATGTCGAGTTCGTGATAGATCTTATCCCTGGAACTGTCCCAATCTCTAGGAGACCTTATAAGATGGCACCCCTAGAATTAGCTGAGCTTAAGAAACAACTCGATGAGTCCTTGCAAAAAGGTTTCATCCGTCCTAGTTCTTCCCCTTGGGCTTGCCCCGTCCTCTTCGTCAAGAAGAAGTATGGAACGGAGCGGATGGTTGTAGATTACCGACCTGTCAATCTGGTCACCATAAAGAACAAGTATCCGCTCCCCAGGATCAACGACCTGTATGATCAACTCACCGGATCCTCAGTCTTCTCTAAGATGGATTTGAGGTTGGGTTACCATCAAATCAAAATCAATAATGGGGACATTCCTAAAACGGCTTTTGTTACTCGTTATGGCCAATATGAGTACACCGTCATGTCTTTTGGATTAACCAATGCCCCAGCTACCTTTTCTCGGTTAATGAATTCTATATTCATGGAGTACTTGGATAAATTCGTCGTGGTATACCTCGATGATATACTCATTTACTCCAAGAACAAGGAAGATTATGCCGAGCATTTAAGGCTGGTATTGACGAAACTTCGAGAGCACCGCCTTTATGCCAAATTCTCCAAATGTGAATTTTGGTTGCCGAAAGTAACCTATCTAGGCCATGTGATCTCTGGCAAGGGTATTGCTGTCAATCCCGAGCGAGTTCAAGCTGTCCTTGATTGGACTCCCCCTGAATCGGTCAAGCAAGTTAGGAGTTTTCTTGGCTTAGCGAGCTATTGCCGACACTTCGTCGAGAATTTCTCCAAGGTTGCTAAACCTCTAACCGAAATCCTCAAGAAAGATAAAAAGTTTGAGTGGACCCCACAATGCGAGTCCAGTTTTCAAGAACTGAAAAGACGCCTGACATCTGCACCTGTACTGGTACCACCAGACTTTTCTGAGGATTTTATAATCTATTGCGACGCCTCGCGACAAGGACTAGGTTGCATACTCATGCAAGATCGTCAAGTGATTGCATACGCATCTCGAAAGTTGCGTCCACATGAGGATAACTATCCTACTCATGATCTAGAGCTTGCAGCTGTAGTCCACGCACTCAAAACATGGCGACATTACCTTCTTGGTAATCGTTGTGAAATCTTCACTGATCATCAAAGTTTGAAGTACATCTTCACCCAACCGGACCTAAATCTCAGGCAAACACGTTGGGTCGAGTTGCTCACAGATTACGACTTAGGAATCACTTACACCCCTGGAAAGGCCAATGTCATGGCTAATGCACTAAGTCGTAAATCTTATTGTAACAACTTAATGTTACAACAAGGGCAGCCACTTCTCCACGAGGAATTTCGTAAGCTTAACCTTCACATTGTTCCTCGAGGATTCCTTTCCACCTTGGTGGCGTAACCTACCCTTATGGATCAAGTTATAGCTGCCCAGAAGCGTGATAAAGGTATATCCCGACTCCAAGAGAGCATTGCTAGCGGACTCGCTAAAAGTTTCTCTATGGATGATCGAGGTGTTGTTTTCTTTGAGAACCGTGTAGTGGTTCCCAAGAACCACCATCTACGGCAGTTAATCCTTAAGGAGGCTCATGAATCTCCTCTCACAATTCATCCCGGTAGTACCAAAATGTATTAGGACCTACGTCAGAGATTCTGGTGGACTAGGATGAAGAGAGAAATCGCTCAATTCATTGCTAACTACGACGTTTGTCGTCGAGTCAAAGCAGAGCATCAACGGCCTGCTGGCACCCTTCAACATTTAGCTATTCCTGAATGGAAATGGGACAAAGTCGGTATGGACTTCATTACCGAGTTTCCCAGGACCAGGAAAGGGAATAATGTTATCTTCATCGTTATCGACCGCCTCTCTAAAGTAGCTCATTTCCTGCCTGTTCGAGAGAGTATTACCGCTAGCCAGCTAGCAGACTTGTATGTCTCTCGGATAGTATCACTTCATGGTGTGCCGTTGGAGATCAACTCAGACCGTGGAAGTCTTTTTACCTCACGATTTTGGGAAAGTTTCCAGAATGCTATGGGAACTCATCTCTCCTTCAGTACTGCCTTCCATCCGCAGTCAAGTGGTCAAGTGGAACGAGTCAATCAAATTCTGGAAGACATGCTTTGAGCCTCTGTCATTTCTTTCGGTACGGAATGGGAAAAGTGTCTCCCATTTGCCGAATTTGCTTATAACAATAGTTATCAAGCCAGCCTGGGTAAAGCTCCCTTCAAAGTTCTATATGGACGAAGATGTCGAACACCTCTTAACTGGTCAGAAACCGAGGAAAGACAATTCTTTGGCCCGGATATGATTCAGGAAGCAGAAGAGCAAGTTCGCATCGTTCGTGAGAAATTGAAAACAGCCCAATCTCGCCAGAAGAGCCAATATGATAGTCATCATAAGGCTGTGACTTTTGAAGTCGGCGATAAGGCTTACCTTCGGGTTACTCCTCTTAAGGGAACCCATCGCTTCGATATCAAAGGCAAATTGGCCCCTCGTTACATCGGTCCTTTTCTCATTCTTGCCAAACGAGGAGAAGTTGCCTACCAATTGGAACTACCTCCGCACCTATCCAGAGTTCATGACGTGTTGCACGTTTCACAACTTAGGCGTTGCTTCTCGGATCCTATCCGTGGAGTGGACCACGAAATGCTTGATCTCCAGGACAATCTCACATATCGAGAATACCCCGTTCGTATTCTTGATCAAACCGAGCGCACCACTCGACGCCATAATATCAAGTTTCTCAAGGTTCAATGGTCACATCATTCCGAGAGTGAAGCTACTTGGGAAAGGGAGGATCGTCTTCGACTTGAGTACCCCACCCTCTTTCCGGAGGAACTCAAATCGCGGGACGCGATTCTTTTAAGTGGGGGTGAGTTGTCACATCCCTAGTTTAGCACTTGCATTAGGGCTAGCTAGAGTGTGCATCATGTTTACTTATCAAAGAAACTTGAAATGGGAATGACAGAAACCCCAGCACCCCTCTCCTAACAACTAGGGTTTGATAAAAAACCTTTTCCAATGTACCCAAAATTCCCTTCAAAAATGTTCATCATTTCTGCCTTGGTCCTAAACCTCTGCCAAAAATGGTGCACAATTTTCTAGGACCTCTAAGGTCTTTGGATTAAATCATATGGTATTTGTATTTGGGCATTTAAATGCTATAAAATATTTTAAATGCTCAAATAATCATAAACTATAATGTTCCATACTGCTCATATTATATACAGTGGACATGACTAGTTTTATGAGTTATAAAAATGTTCTGGCATTTTTATTAATTAAACAAAGTTGCAAAAGAAATGAAACAGAAAAGAAATAGGAAAAAAGAAAGAGAGAGAAAGAACTTACCTGAGCCCAGCACTGTTGCAGGCCGGCCCAGCCCACCAGCCCCGTTTCTGTCGCCTTCCTCCTCGCGCCAGAAGGCTGCGCGCGTGGCCACCGCGCGCCGGCACGCGCCCGGCCACCTCCACCCTGCTTGCCTGCCTCCCCGACAGCCTGGACGCCTCCATGCGTCGCCACGCAGCTGCCCCGACCTCTCTCTCATTTCCCCTCGTCCTCATCGCCTTCCCCTTGGTCTCTCCCCTCTCACCATCGAGCCGCCCGTCGCCGCCGCTCGCCGTTGCCGCACCTAGATCCTCCCCCTCGTCCCGTGAGCGTGTCCAGAAGGTTCGCCGCGACGCCCTCTACCTCCTCGCTGAGCCACGGATCGCCGGGAGCCCTGCAACGCCTTCACGCCGTCGTCCCCAACCTCGGATCGCCGGAGCACCTCGCCGTCGATTAAGAAGCTGCAGAGCGTCCCCGACCCCTCCGTCGAGCTCGCTAGCACCGCTGTGAGCTCCTACGCCGAATCCCTCCTTCCTCTGCTTCGTTTGCGCCGTGTAGCTGCTGCTCCGTTGATCACCGAAACTCACCGCCGCCGTGCTTGCCGCCGGTGATGCTTCGGTGACCATTTGGTCACTGGCACATGTCCATCTCGCTCGCCGCAGCACGTAGACGAGCTAGGTACCACGCACGCCTCGCCTAGTCCACCGTAGCTGCGTCTCCACACACGCCCGAACGCCGGCCGCCGTTGTCGAGCTCGTTGCCGTCGTCTCCGGCCACCATAGGCCCGGCGACCACCACCGTTCGACGCGCTTCGGCAAGGGCTCTCCAACGCGCCCAACCGCGGCTCGAACCGAGCCCTGTGGACATTTTCCGAAGCACGCCGCCGTGTCTGGCCTCACCGGCGTCACTTCGCCGGCGAGTTTGACTCGTTTGACCGGGGGGTTGACCACCCCTGGGTCTCTGACGCGTGGGCCACCCCTCCCCTAATTAGCTAGTTTAATTTAATAAATGTTAATTAAATTAGTTAATTAGTTTAGTCACTGATCGTGGGCCCAGACCCCACTGACAGCTAATTAGTCTTTAGGTTAACACTAATTAACTTTGTTATTTAGCTATGACACTGACATGTCGGGCCCTCATGTCATGTTTGACCTGGACCAGCTCCTGTTGACCTGCTGACGTCAGCATGAGGTCATGCTGACGCAGTAAAGAGCTTCTGGAATTTAATTTAAATCTTAAATGATTTATGAATTTCTGAAAATACCCAAAACTTCTGAAAATCATATAAAATCAACCGTAGCTCAGATGGAAATAATTTATATATGAAAAGTGATCAGAAAAATCCAATCTTTCCAATGGCACTGGTTTCATGCATGTTTGAGAAAGTTAACCTTGCTGTCTACATTAAAACATGATAATGCATTTAATTAAATAATAGTTTGAATTCCAATTTGAATCTTTGATTCAAATAGGCTCAAAACCTTCTGGTTTTAGTTGCATTAGCCAAAACACATGCACCTTGCCATGTCATGAGCATGCATCATATTGTTGCATTTGTTTGTTTAATGATTGTATCGCCGGTATTCTTCGTGTTAGGTCCTGCTCCCGAGGATACTGCTGCGTATCCAGCTGAAGAGCAGTACCCGACAACCACTTTGTCAGGCAAGCAATCATTGATCATTCTGATACAAACCCAATCTCCTCGCTCCTGCTCTCTTTTACTGCATTAAGGCCACAGCGTGTGAACTGCTACTTTCTGTGGTAGTTGAACCTATTCCCTTGCATGACCTGTCATTGCCACAGTAAATAGTTGAAACCCACTAGCATGTGTAGGAGTTGATTGAGCCATGTGATGTGTGATCCACCATGCTATTTGTTTATGTTGCCTGCTATGCTTAGAGTTGTGTCAGGTCTGGTTCATCTGGGTGATGGATCAGAATGAAATGATCATACCGATAAAGAGAAGGAAGTGCGGAATACACTTGGTAAAGGTATCGATGAAAGGCCATGTAGGAGTACGTGGTGTTTTGTTTCATTGGAATCGTCCATAGGACCCGAGAACTATGTGTGTGATTCAAGTTACAGTTACTACCACACATTGGGCCCTGGAATATGACCCCGCTCGACTTATCGACTGCCATGTTCTCTGTCCTGGAGTTGCAACTAGTTTCTGGTGTTTGTAGTTTACTGGAGGTCGTGCACAGCGCTGACCCTCGGGGTGGGTTGTGATGCGACAGGTACGTGGCACGGTGTACCGGTTGCCCGTTTGGTGACTCGGGAACCATGTACACATCGTTTGGGGCCGTGAGCGACACCCCGGCCGGATCTCCCCACGGATGGAACCCAAATAGGCGATAAACCTGGACGAGAGACTTGAGTGGTTGGTTAGGTCATGGTCTACACCCACGTCGGCTTTCGTTTGAAGTCTGCCGAGCACATGTCGTGTGCAGACGCTTAGTGGTGAAAACATGTGTGAAGAAGTACACCCCTGCAGGGTTATAAATCTATTCGAATAGCCGTTGTTCGCGGTACGGACTACTTGGTTACTCTTACAGTTCATAGACAAGTTGATGGATACTACTAAAAGCCTCAAGATAAGTGTGAGTGCCGTGGATGGCCCTTCCGTAGGATGACGGAAGAGGATCCTCGGTAGTGTATTGTTGTGGTGAGTAGAGGACTCGTGTTCGTAATAACATCTTGCAATCCGTTGAGAGTTGTAGTATAGGTTAGCCAAGAGTCAAAGCTGGCTTTCTGCTATGAACTCCACTACCCCCTTGATAATGTTGCATGTATGATAGGTTCTGTGGTAAGACTTGCTGAGTACCTTTGTACTCATGTTTGCTTAATAACTATTGCAGAGGAGAACCCTGCCCCTGCTGATGGGTTCTACATAGACGTTGACGTCGACGAGTAGCTTGACACCCAGACGGAGATCTGGAGCTTGTGAAGGGCCTTGTAGATAGTCAGGCTTCACCAAGCCTGTTTTATTTTCTAATTGTCTGTACTCAGACATGTAGCTTCCGCTTGTGCTTGTATGACTGTATGACTTGAGTGTTGGGTCATGTGACCCCTACCTATATGGATATGTTATGTATGGCTCTTGGAGCCTCTTAAATAAAGTACTTTGAGTCATAGAGTTCTGTTGTGATGCAATGTTGTATTTGCACATATTGAGCATATTGTGTGTATGGTTGAAATGCTTGGTATGTGTGGGATCCGACACCTAGTTGTTTTCCTTTGGTAGCCTACCTTACAGGGAAATGCCTCCTAGTGATTCCAATGAGCCTTGGTAGCTTGCTACTGGTCGGAACACGTAGGATGGCCGGCATGTGTCCTTCTTCGTTCCTGTGTCTGTCCCTTAGGGGAAATGTCACACGTTGTTCCTTTAAGTCCATGTAGCTTGCTACGACTTGGGTTCTTACGTTGATGACCGACACGTTCGTTGCTGGGTCATGGATGCCTGTCTCTGTAATCTAGTGCCACTTTTGGTTTATAACTAGCCATGTCGGCCCGGGTTCTCTGTCATATGGATACTAGCGACACTGTCATATACGTGTGCCAAAATGCGCAAACGGTCCCGGGCCAGGTAAGGTGGCACCCGTGGGGTTACCGTGAGTGAGGTCGCAAAGTGATATGACGTGTTACAGCTAGATCGGTGTGACTTAGGATCGGGGTCCTGACACCACCTGTCCACGAGGGTGGGGGGCGCCCCCCTGGGCGCGCCCCTGCCTCGTGGGCCAGCCGGTGACCCCCCGATGCCCATCTTTTCCTATATGAGGTGTTTTGACCTGCAAAAAGTCATAAGGAGGCTTTTGGGACCAGACGCCGCCATCTCGAGGCGGAACCTTGGTGGAACCTTAATACTTCTTTTGTAGTTGCGTATGCTTGCAATAGAGGTTAATCATAAGTGGGATGCTTGCCCAAGTAAGGACAACACCCAAGCACCGGTCCACCCACATACCAAATTATCAAAGTACCGAACACGAATCATATGATCGTGATGAAAACTAGCTTGACGATAATTCCCATGTGTCTTCGGGAGCGCTTTCCTTCATATAAGAGTTTGTACAGGCTTATCCTTATTAAAAAAAGGATTGGGCCACCTTGCTGCACTTTATTTACTTTTACTATTTGTTACTTGTTACCAATTACCTTATCACAAAACTATCTGTTACCGATAATTTCAGTGCTTGCTGAAAATACATTACTGAAAACTGCCTATCATTTCCTTCTGCTCCTCGTTGGGTTCGACACTCTTACTTATCGAAAGGACTATGATAGATCCCCTACACTTGTGGGTCATCAATCCCCAAGGCGATCGAGGAGCTTCAAGAGGCGAAAGCCATGCGCCACGACCGATGTCCATCACCCGGCGTAGCCCCCCGTCCTGGCAAGGGCGGCGGGCTGCCCGTCTGCATCAACATCCCGGGGCTCAATAGGGCCGCATCTCATGAGCGCCTCTGTCCGTCGCACCTCAGCCGATGCGAGGGCCCCCCTCACAGTTTTGTTCGCATGGCCTTCGGTCTGCCAAATGCGGCCGCTGCATGCCAGCGCCACCTAAGTGATGTCATGGCGGCTCAGGAGGCCAGGCGTCACATGGTCCTGGCGGAGATGGCGACGGTTCTTCACGAGCCCCACGGAATCTCAAGGCCTCCCGAGGTACAGGACTCAGGCGCCTCATGAAGAACGACTCCTTCGGCGCTCGTCTTCAGCTGCTTCAACATCTGTCCAGCAACGGTGCCAGGTGACTCTGTTTCAGTTTTTTCAGTTGGGGGCGCCCCTCAGGCTGCATCATCCCCAAGTTGCACGGGCCTGTCCCTGTGACATGTATCCTTTTGCATCTTTAACTTACTCTGTTGGGGGCGCCCCTCGGGCTGCATCATCCCTAGGCCGCATGGGTTCGTCCTTGTGGAATGTATCGTACTTGCATTACATGAACTAGCTCGCTTCCTCCTATGAGTTACCTTATGATCATCACCTGCTTACCCAGCACCTTTTGTGGCCTTCTGCGCTGCTGACCGGCCTCCTGCTCATCCCGCGACGGGGGCTACACATGCTGGCACGGCGCTTGTGCTCGGGTTCGTCCCTGCAACGCTGACAAATCTGAGAGATCAAGCTCTGACTCGCGGCCTGCCTCGCGCACGTCACGTCACCAGATCCCCGGTGCCTTCGTCTTCTTACGGAAATATCGATAGCATGGCATCAAACACGGTTGTGAACTATGTTATTTCATAAAATTTACCCGCAGGAGTCTCGAGAGCCTAGCTACAGGTGGCCCTACCGGCTATCCCCTTCTCACGTGATTCGCTTGTGTGTTAAAGGGGGGGAGGGCTCCAAAGCATCGCGTCTCAGGAACTCCTACTGACTCTCTAGCCCTCACCCCCTAGCCTTGACCATGGCATCGCGACCTGGCATACCAGCGGCGGCTGAGCTTTGCTCGAGGGACGGGACCCGAGGAAGCAGAGCATTTAGAAGAACGAGAAAGGGGGAGGCCGGCGCGGACCTGGCCTAGCTACACTGTCGCCAAAGCACAGATCAGGCGCACCGTGCTGAGAACCACCTTAGGCCCGTCAAGATATCTCATGTATTAAAATTAGAGCGACGACATGAGCCGACAAATTTTCGATTTCCGCAGTCTTGCTCCGGCAATGACGCTTCCTTTTTATCCTCCGGGAAGCTGCTTGCACGCCAAGGGGGACCTGTTGAGCACCGCACCTCAGGAGGTCTTACAGGACCTCGGGCCGATCACCTCCTGGCCTTGACCACGGCATCACGACCTAGCATACCAGCAACGACTGAAGCTTGCCTTGGGACTGGGACCCACTGGCGTAGAGCATAAAGCTACTTTAAGGACAAAAAGGGGGCACAGTGTCGTAGCAAGACATGCAACCATGGTTTCGTAATGATTATTATAAACATCAGAGCAAAAGCATTACAGGTTCTTTACACACCCCCACGGGTTCCGTTTGGATTCCTTGCAGGGAACAAAAGAAGAAGGTCTCAAGGGGCCCAAACCGCGGCCACTGCCGCCGATGCCTTCATCAACAGAGGGCCACGAGAGGCCAGCACCAACCCCACACAGGTCATCGATGACGATGGACCGATGTCGCTGCCATGCTCCGTGCACGGTGTGAGCTCGATGGCGCATAGCTGTCGTCGCTCGTCTCCGGTGACTCGTCGGGCTCGAGAGAGCTGCTGGATTCCTAGGGGCCATCACTGCTGCTAGGGGAGCTGCCGGCACGGCCGGGAACAGGCCCAGCGCCTGATGCCGAGCCACCCTGGCGACTCCCTCCAGGGCAACACTCCAGGCGGCAAACTTCCCCGTCAAAGACCCTGAAGAACAACGTGGAGGCGCCGTCGTACTCAAAGGGAATGGCGAGGGGCCCCTCCATGCGGAAAGCATGGGCGACCTCGCCCCACGCACGAGTCATGAATTTCTTGCCCTGGGGAACGGCCTCGACCTCTGCCCCCGTGGCCAGGGTACAACACCTAGCGTGTTGTAGCCACAACTCGAGCGGTCCCCGTGGTGGCATCTCCCCGGCGAAGAACCATGGGAACTGGATTCATGTGCGCCGCGACAACACCGCCCACACCACGAACTCGTGCGAGGAGCCCTTGGTAGCGGCTCGTGGGCCGGCAGCTCATGCGACCACAGCTTGGCCACCTAGGCCATGATGCAAGCGGTGCGGGGCGCCACCCCTTCCTCCTGAACCTTGCCCTTTGGCGTACAAGGGAAACGAGTAGCCAGGAGGAGGCCGCTCGTACCAAGGCCTCATCACCTCTAGCCTCATGCCGGCGTCATGGGGGCGGCAGAACCTCTTCTTAGGCGGAAGTGGTCCCCGCTCCTCGCGGGGAGTTTCCCCTTCTCAGCGGCGGAGAATATCCTTATCAATGCCATGGGCGTCACGGCAAGCCGGCGCGGCAAGGAAGAAGAAGAAAGAGCATGCGGCGAGATGAAGGAGATGAGCAACGGGGGCTTCACCCTCTCCTCATTTATAGCAAGGAGGAGGCCAACTGCCGGCCTCCACGATCGCACGTAAGGATGGTTTTTTCTATGCATGCAGCAGGGTCTCGTCAAGTTGGGCAGTTACGAAGGCAGCGTGGCGAAGCGGAGACGCCTACGTCCAACCAGTCGCCATGTGTTGATCAAGGCCACAAGCGATTGGGGCCCGCGGCGCTCCGCACTTGCCCCTTGGCTTGGCCTTGAAGCCAAGTTCGAGCATTCCTCGGGCCTGGGGGCTACTGTCGGTGTCCTGGGATGTGGGTACCCAAACATTCCTGCCTGCGGCCCATGACGTGGCTCCATCGACGGCCTGGTACGGCCCAGCTTCTGCAACCACAGCTCAAGACCCTCGCGAGGGTCCAAGCCTTGCAAGACGGACGAGGACAAGACCTCCCTGGGGCAGCCTCTCTAGGCTAGCTCCAGAGGAGCGGAGATATCTATGCAATATGCACCTTGCGAGATTCACGTGATGTGAGCCATGATGACCAAGACCAGGTCGGCACCAGCGGGTGCTGTGTACCGGTTTCCCCTATGGTTCCAAGGGGGCAAGCGCAGGCGCGGAGTCTTGAGGAATCAAGTAAAGGTTTCCATATCGATGCAACAAGACCAAGGACCGCCAGGGCGGCAGGACGGAGGTCACCGTGGAGCCCGGTGCAGCGTCACCACCAGAGCCTTTGGCAGGCGAAGATCGCTTTTGTCAGGATAGCTTGCTAGTTGTTCCCCTTCAATTTTGGCGGTTGTGGGATCCCTTCTTCCCTACATCCGGGAAGAGGACCAAGGCCACTATAAATAGGACCTAGCCACCACCATAGATGTAATGCCCAGGATGGGACTATACCTCCTACGTGTCGAGGCACGACTTAAAGGTATAAGCCCATCCTAGAATGATCTCAAGTTTGGTATCTTTGCACAACTCATGTAAAATAGGGATTAAAATGCAAAAGGAGATAGTTGGCTTACACTCGCCACTTCACACAATACATTACATAAGCAAGACATCATTCAAAACATCACAACCCGACTATGGGTGAAGATCCAAAGAAAGATACCAAAACAACATAAAGCCACAGGTCAGGATCGAATCCTAGTAGAAACCACCACTGATCGTCGAAAACGTCACAAGCAAACGGCCACGATCTTCATCGGACTCCCGGGTGAAGAACTTGAACCAGCTCCTGCATCATTCTCGGCTGAACCTGCATCTGGTGTGGTGAAGTAACTATGAGCCACAGAGGACTCAGCAATCCCGTTCCCGGGTAACACGACTATTTAAGCCCTGGGTGTGGAACAAGGCTGAAGAAAGAATAAGAGGTGAAGGAAAAACAAGAGTCTGCAGCAACAACTAGCACTAGCTTACGTATACGAGAGCGAGAAGAGAAGGCGCCTCAGTCGAGAGATGATCACGAAGTGATCCAAACTAAAGCCAGACAAACATAACCCCACCGTGTTCATCTCCCGAAACCCTTTCGGAAAATGACAGTCACGGTACGCACGCTGGTAGTGTATTGTAACATGGTGTCAAGTTATCTACAACCGGATATTAACAAGCTCCCATCTGCCACATAACCGCGGGCACGGCTTTCGAAAGTTCAAGACCCTGCAGGGGTGTTCCAACTTGGCCCATTACAAGCCCACGATCCGCGGAGTCGCAACTCCAAGGTGGGAAGACCCGAGTATTCTCGGAATCCAGTGCTCAAGATACTCCGAACTAAGGTAAGTCTAATCCGCAAATCCTCCCGGCGTGCCGACACCCTGATAGTAGCCGCGCGTATCTCGTCTCAGGCCACGACCGGATGAGCACAGCGTACAGTGGCCGAAATACCCAAGTTGCCAAGGGGGGCCCCGCACACGACTCTAGTTTGGACCAACACTCAAATCGAGCACTGGCCCAGGGGGGTTGAATTAATTAAGCCTCAGGTTAATTACTCCCTCGGAAAGTTTTAGTTGTTTAGGCGAATAGTACCAATGTTGGGACTTGCTGCAAAAGACTTAGCACTTAGCGGTTTATCAAGGGGGTCCCATACACCCCAACCGTGTTAGGAACGCATAATCAAGGAACATAACACCGGTTTAAACGGTTCCTAACAGCATGAGTGGAACAAATCACCAAGCAAAAGGCTTAGCCTTCCACCCTTGCCAATATATAGATGATTTCATTTTAAGCATTTATATAGTGTGATATAACCCAACAAACTTCAACAAGAAGCAAGCATCTTCGATCTTCACCTGCAACTATCAACGCTATAAGAGGGGCTGAGCGAAGCCTACGTATAGCTAATCAATGGTTTGCATAGGTAGGGTGGTTAGACAGGTTCATGGTTACAAATAGGAGGCTGACAGGAAAGACATGGGCATCGAGGCAAAACTAAAGAGCGGAACTGCTAGCAATAGGCAAAGATAGTAATGTTATCGGGGTTCGGTCATCTTGCCTGGGATTTCGCAAGGGAGAAGAATGGATCCATGAAGTAGACTGAGCAACATAGACGAGAGAATCCTCACAACTCTGGAACGAAACCGAAGCTATCAAGAGAAGCAAACCGGAAAGAAACAAACAACACGGTAAACACACAAGCTTAAACATGGCATACGATGCACATCCAAGTATGATGCATGTCCGGTTTAAATATGCAAGGCATGGCAAAGTGCACAAACAAAACTACAAGTTAAGTGGAGCTCAATATGCAACGAGTTGCATATTGATGAAACACCACATTATATTTATTTAATTGACTCTCATTTATTTACAAGTCAAGATTAAATGTTTTTAACATGGCAAGAGGTGAAGCATAATAAAACTACACTATTTAGGCATTTTAAATTAGGCCGGAAATAACAACAACAATTCTGATAAAATCCCCATGAGCATGTTTAGTAATTTTTAAAGCAAACAACAATTAAACATATAATGTTGTTAACATGATGCGGATGACATGATCAAGTTTATGCAATTTTATTAAAGGTTGACAAGAGAGATATGAAGTATTTGTCACCGTGGTGGAAGAAAAGGGGGCCACAGCAACGATCCGAAAATGATGCAACGCAACATCTCGGTACCGGTAACTCGTTGAGAGACCGGTGCAAAAGATAACGGAGAGCGAGTGAAACAAGATGAAGGTGGGGTTATCCCGTCATCCGGGTTCCCACGGGTCGGCGACGAGGCAACCGAGGAACATGACAAAAGGACGAAACGGGCATGGTGCACACAAGGGTAACAACTCATACAACACGAGCATCACCCGGGTCATCGTCTCGGGTTATACCTTCGGAGCGAACGTTCTCGAAGCGGTTCGAGACGTCAAGGGACGTAGTGGAAGAAGTCGAAGTAGACGTTCTCGAGGCGGTAGTTGTACTCGGGCGACGGTAGCGGAAGTAGTGGTACACGGGTCGGGGTACACGTCCGTAGAGGGAAGTAGGCGTTCACGTCATCGTGTCGTGGTACTCGTTTATGTAGTGGTACTTGCGGTCTCGGCGACGGTAGTTGACGTAGTGGTACATGTCGTTTCGGAGAGGGACTTGATGAACCCAACATCTTCGGGGCGACGGTAGTGGAACTTGGCGACGGTAGTCGTTCGGGTATCCGTAGATGTACTTGAGGGGTCGTCGTGGTACTTGTCGGTCCGGTCTTGGCGATGAAGGGGTACTTGGCGTCGGTCTCGTACACGGTTCGTAGACGTTCGGGGCCGTAGATGTACTTGCCAAACTCGGTTCTCGCAACGATCTTGCCGGTCTTGGCGACGGTGGTAGTAGCGGAAGTAGTGGTTCATGACGTTCGGAGACCGGTCTTGCCTGCGGTGCACTTGACGAAAAACAACAGCAACACAAACAAAACACAGCAGTCTCGGTCACGGTCACGACAAGGAGGAGAGACGCGGAGGCTGCTCGGGGCTGCTGGTCCTGCGACCGGACGTGCTGCTCGTGCACTGGACGAGGCCGGGCCTGGCGAACGGGGCAGCTCCCTTGGACGAGGAGGCGGGGCCTCGGCGAGCGGAGGGAGACGATGGCGCCGGCTGGCCTGGAGGAAACGTGGCAGAGGACTGCCCTGCCCGCGGGAAGCCATGGCGAGGCGGCGACCTGGTGATGCGGGCGAGAGGAGGGGCGGCCGGCTCGCGGGCGCGCTGGAGGAAGGGGCGCGGCTTGCGACCTGGTTGGGGCCGAGGCAGGTGGCCGGCGCCGTCGGCTCTGCAGGCGAGGCAGGCGCGCGGCGCTGCTCTTGGCCGGAGATGAAGGCGACGGAGGAGGCCGGAGGAAGGCCATGGCGTGGCTTGAGGCGGACGGGGCGCTCGGGCTTGGAGAAGGGAGGCCGCAGGGGCGCTGGGCGTCATGCACGAAGGCAGGGGCGCTGAGGAGGGCACGGCGCTCTGGGAATCGAAGCGAGACAGGGGGCGGCGGGCCATGGCGAAGACGAGGCCACCGAGGGGAATCGGGCGCGTGCGAGCGAAGGGGTTCGAGGGGATGGAGATGGGGCGCTGCGCGAGATGGGATGCGGGAGAGCGGCGGCTCTGTGAGGACGAGGGGAGAGGGTGAGGTCGTTAGGTGGGCTTAGGGTTACGGAGCGAGGGAGATGGGCCGCGGGCCGGCTGGAGGTTGGGAGGCCTGGAGGGAATCGGGCCAGCTGGCCTAGAAGGCTGAGGCAGGCTGGCCTCTTCCTTTAATTTATATTTACCAAAGGCAAAAAATATAGAAGAAAGAAGAGAGAAATAGGGAAACAATTTGAGTATGCAGATAATTTTCCTGGACTCACAACAAAGTGCTTGTTCCAATAAAAATGGAGTAGGCATGAGTTGTGAAGTTGATTCCAAACTCGTTTGAATTTAATTCAAAAGAGTGTGAGAAGGAAGTGGCAAACGGTAGATCCAAAAATGCTCGGATTTTTAGAGGAGCCTCGATGAAAGGAAAAAGAATTATTGGCAAGGTTTTGAAGGTGAAACTCGAAGTAGGAAAAGCATGGGGAAAATTATGCACGTGTGTTGGGTTAATTCCAACGAATGGAATATTTAATATAGCTCCCTAATAATATTGAGAGGCTTTTATATGTTATAAAGAGAAGTCATTCTTCCCTCGATTTAAATGGACCGAAGGTCCACACAATTTATTTAGGTTGAGATGCAAAAATAAATATGACATGAAGGCATGATGACATGATGCAATGCAAATAATAAATAACACAAGCACAAGAGAACACACGGGAGAACCCGGAACATCTGGAATCTTCTGGAATCTTCTGGGACGTCGGTCTTCGGGCGTCACAACTCTCCCACACTAACAGAGGATCTCGACCCGAGATCCTAGAGATGGCACCGGATAAAAAAAACGGAAGAGGAAGAGGTAAAACAAAGTTGCTTCTTTGACAGACGAGTGAAACCAAAGAACCTTGAGAGGTTGGACAATCTTGAAAGAAAGAGTACAACGGAGATGAACGAATATGAAAACACTCTGTTAGAAAAGAGAAACAAGGAACATTATGAGAACCTTGTAGGTTGAAAGACATGAAACAAGAGCTCATGGATGACAAAAGAATAAGAAACCGCAACGGTATAGCCAAGGAATAAGAATGACAAAATTTGGACAGCACTCCGTCTGAAAGAAAGAAGGAATTAACAAGAACTAGAGAAGATGGATGATAGTTGATGAAATCAACAACACATTGCCTCTGAAACAATTGAAAGAATGGCACAAGCGTAAGAAAGATTCAGACAGCACTCCGGTTGAAAATAGAGGCAAACTAGATAGATGACGGAACTTGAATGAAGAATACAACACTCCGGTTAAATGTTAAAAAGGGAAAGAACATGATCTCGATAAAACGAGATGATGGTTCGGAGAGAGCAACATCACAATGCCTCCGGAATGAAAGAATAGAATATGATTCAATGAAAGAATGAACGAAGAGAGAAAAAGACAACTTCTCTCAAAATTGAATTTGAAAGAGCATCCTTACGAAGAAGGGTTGACGGAGTTGTTGGGAAATCAACAACGAAAAGAATATGCTTGTTGTGGGCTTATGGAAAACATCTCAAAATTATGAGGTGACAACCAGCCACTGACGAAAACAATTGATTGGATTGAGCTCAACAAGGAGATGAAAAATTTAATTCACCGAAATGAAAAATGAAGAACTTGGGTCATTTATAAGCACCATAATAGCAACAATTCTCAGGGAAAGCTTTTAGGTGAAATACAACCCAAGATAACTCCAACGAATAAATTGAAGGGTTGAAAAGATTTCCTGAACAAGGAAAATGATGGGTTTAAATATCTCATTCTTGACAACTTGTGAATCATAAAACATGAAGGAAAAATTGACAAGAATGACATAACACCATCTCAAAGATAAGGTAGAAAGAATTGCACTTCAAAATGCAAGAAGAAGAAATATTTGAGCTCCTCCAACAAGAATATTGATGAAGACTTCTAGGATGAATTAAAACATGATGAACCATCATGAGAACTCCGGTAATGAAAGCATGAGAAGTGGAAGATGAAAGAATAAGATTCAAGGCCTGCGATGAATTAGATGGAGCTTGAAAATGATATAATTGAAACAACATGGAGCTCCAGAAAACAAGATGAACAACTTAGAAGCGAGAATATTATATTATGAACAAGCTCCGAAGGAAGGGATTAATCACCTTGGATGAAATAAGAATAAGAATTATGTTATGCATATCCTTCATCAATTTAAATTGACGGCAAGCAATGGATTTGGCATACTACTTATTCTCATTGGAAAGAATTAAAGATAGATCTCGCACAAACTTGGGTAAATCTACAACGAACCACCGGTAGGATGATGAAAAGAACAAATGAATTAATACGATAACAAGGAAGAGTAAACTTTTATGAACCATCGTAAAAATATGGAGACGAACGAAGAGACATCAATGAAGAATATTTGGAGGACGAAGTTGAAAACTGAGAACGAAGAATCTTCTGAAATGATGGCCTTCGGAGGAACACAAAGGGAAGAACTCAAGAATTGCTCTGAAGGGGCATGAAAACAATTCCCACAATCGAAAACAATTATGAGGATGGCATGAAGCTAGAACCACGAATCTTCAAGAAGACGGGCCAAAATTTAAGAGAAACACTTCTCCGGTCTTCAGATGTTGAGAGTGAAGACAGGAAATGCCATGAGAATTTCGAGATACTCCGGACGAATGACAAGAGGAAGGTGGAGCAAAAGATGGAAATAATTGAAAACAAGCTTGGAGAAGGCATGTGACTGATGGAAATCATTCTTACGTCACACTTTAAAAAGAATTTGAGTATAACTCCAGAAAAGAAGAGTCAGGTAAGATCCTGGAAAAGACCTGTGGGTTAGGGCCCACTCAAAGAAATCACCGTTGAAAATATTGCTTAAGAGATATTGCACCGGTTGAATTGAATGGCTTGAATAAGATAACAATCCTCAAAATAGCTTGAACGGATTAAGAATGGAATTATGAATCTTCAGCACTCCGGATATGAATAGCAAGGGGAGAATGATTAATTGGTGCACCGGAATAAGAAAGCATTGTGAAATGAGGAAAAAGGATAAGATCAACACCGAAATCTTGAATTACATCCACCGGCAGAATTGAGAACAAAAGAATGATGAACTTGAAGCTCTTGAGCATCTTCACGATAAATCACCGGATAAGAACATTAAAGGAAATGAAGAAACATCACATGAATAAAGTGGATACTTCATCTGAGAATTTCTTGCTCCAAGAAGAAGAAGGGTGGGAGGGTGGGGAAAACAAAGACGACTTGGGATGAATGAAACAGACAAATCGTCAGATTTCTCAATGGCGTTTGTATGAAAATAACTTGAAGAGAAGGCACACCGGTTAAAAAGAATTTAACATGACCATCTTGATGATCAAGAAGGATTAGCACTCCCATAGAAATATGAGAACACCGATTAAGAAAATGTATGGAATCAACACTTGACATCGAAGCAACTCGAATACCAGAATCAAGACAAGAACAAAGGATAGATATGTTTATGAAGAAGATTATGTTGCAACATGTCTATCCGAACAGAGAATTAAACGAATGAATTCCGCAGGTACAACAACTTGACGAGAAGCCACTTGGAGAAGAAAATGAATATAAAAAGGAACAAGGAACAAATAGAACAAATACAAGATAGAAGTTTCGTCCGACATATTCGTGCTGAAAGCTCATGGAACGTGTTACAAAAGGGTTTTGCAATCCCCGGATCAGCATAGCCAAGGACCCTTTAAGATGCAACTCCCGATCGGAACATCGGCCATAAAACCACTTCACTCAATGTAGAACCCCAAACTTAATATCATGCACTCATTGGAAGAATGCCTAGAACTACTAGATGAACCCACCTATTAATTTCCGAAAGTTTCCAGTTATGCAATCAGGTGTTGGGGATACAGGGGAAGCACCGCGCAATCATCTCTAAATCTACATCCAGCTGTATCCATCCTTCAACACATAACCAGTCTTTCTCGGAAACCGTTTACCTCGGACCTTCGAAAAGCATCCACTATAACAAGCTATGGCAATACTCCCGAACTACCTCCCCAGTACTGGGTGATGTCGGGGTTATCTTGCCACTAACCGTATAGGAGAGATTTTCGATGTCGGCCGTCTTAAGTATTCTAGTACTGCCGCGATGGATTTGTGACGACAACACCTCGGAGCTCAACTCCCCGGGACACTGCCACAACCCCTAATGACAGGAGGCATCGAGAACAATGTTCTCGTCACAAAGACATCGGAACAATCCAAACAATACTCGCGAGATCCTAAAAACAAATTGGTGCAATTTTTGAAAGTAGAAGAGGCAAGAGTAGTCGTCAGGAGTCCTCACCAGAGAGAAAAGGAGATGAGAAGCAAAGAAATCCTACTCTCCGATATAATATAGGACTCAAAATATTTTCAGTGTGTGCCTAGACTCGACCGTCAACGATTCGATCAATCAGTGGGGGCTCCTAGGTCGGAGAAGGCTCTGAATACCAACTTGTACACGTTCGTAGATGTTCAAATCGTCGGTAGAGGTACTTGAGGGTTCCGAGTGATCCGAGCGTAATGGTACTTAGCCAAGCAAGGGGCGTTACAAGTTGGTAATCATAGCCGATCCTCGCGGTTACACGGATGTTTGCGGACAGTTTGCAGTCATGTTGTGCATGACGTTTGTGACCCGTCGTGGCACACGGCATGGCACATGTGCTGTCCTGGAAGCACAGACGATTGTGCCAAGAGGGAACGTTCCTGTGGCCCGACGAGGACATCGGTTCCTTTGAGTGAGGGTGTATGTGATAGCCTCGCTTATTAGGGATGATAGACTACTCATATCAATAAGGAATTCCTTCTTTTCCGGGAGCCCATTCGGATAGAACTCCAAAGTTAAGCGTGCTCAGCTTGGAGTAGTTTCAGGATGGGTGACCGACTGGGAAGTTGCTCCCGGGTGCGCACGAGTGAGGACAAAGTTCGCAGAAAAGACTAGTATTGATATGTGAGGCCAGCCTAGATCCCGCCAGGAGTAACGACCACCGACAGGTGTGTCTGGGGCGTTACAATAGAGGGAGGGGGCATTCCACCACAACGAGGGGGGCATTCCACCACAACGAGGGGAGATCATTTCCCCACAACTAGGGGAGAGCATTCCACCACAACGAGGAGTGGATCACCCAGATCATCCTCACCCTAACCAGCTCATCGAGCCCAAGTACACCTCACCTACTCAGGCTGTTCATCCACTGTACTAGTTCATCCTCAGCCCCACGAGACAATCCACCACACACACTTGAGTAGGGTATTACACTGCTAGGTGGCCCGAACCAGTATAAACCCCCGTGTCTCTTGTTCCTTGAGTTTGTCGTTCTAGGCCATGGGATCGTAGGGCGAGCGCGCTGGGTAGAGAGTGTTCTTCATGCGCACCCCAGAGTTCGAACCTCTCTAGGGTCTGCGGAGCCCGAAATCCAACAGGAGTCACCTACGGCGCCGCGTCCGTCGCCTACGGCGCCGCATCCACCGCCGCCCGCGGCGCCCCCTCCATGGCGGCCCCGCCTTAGCCTCCCTCCATCTCCACCTCCGCCCGCTCGAGCACATTGGCCCATGGTGGGGTGTCGTCGCCAACCACCATGACCTCCCATTCCTCCACCATCGTCTCCGCCCGGCCATCCGGACTACGCTCCTCACCCATCGGCGACACGACGACCGCTGGGTCCATGTCCGCCGCTGTCTCTGGCCATGCCGGCCAGGCCTGGCTCGCCGCCTCCAGCTCCTTGAGGGCCTTGTTCTGGTCCCTCTAGCCACATCGCTCCACGTCCAATGGGTCCAGGATGAGGTCCTCCCCGGCCGAGCCATCGACGGGTCGACGGTGCTGCTCCAAGATTTCCAGAGCGCGAAGCCGCCCCCAGACGCAGCTTCTGTCGCCGTCAACACCAACTCCAGCGGCGACCTGAAATAAGACAAGATAAGCACGAGAAAGAAGCAGCTCGGTATTCTGCAGACGTGACCAGAAAATCATACCCGATCACAGTCGGGATGATCAGCCCTGCAGGCGCAGTCAGGATGGTGTGACTTCTCCTCTTGGCGGCCAACCTACTGCATGTGGCCAGATCCTCCACACTTTTCGTAGCCGGCTTGTTCGGCGCCGCGTCCTCCTTCCCATGCGGCCGACTTGCTATAGCCGGCGCGCGGGATGACCCGGCGTGAGCCGCCTTCCGCTGCCGCCTTTGGGGGTCGACGGTGCCGTCTCCTCCCCTCGGCGGCGCGGCACCACCGGCCAGCATCAGAAACCCCCACGATGTCGTCGTCTGGCTAGTCCCGAAGGGGATCATGGCGTGGAGACTTACCCGTGCGGCGCGTGGCGCCGACTCCACCTGCAGCCGGCGCCGGATGCTCGGCAGACGATCCTACTCCCTCCAGGCGGGCCTGTTCAACGCCCAGTACATGTGCCCTCGTTCTGTCACGTGTCGGCCGAATCGCATTCAGCAACACTTCTCTTGTCACGTCAGTATCAAGGACAAGTTGGGACATAGCAAAAAAGGAGACCAGGGACTAACCACTGGCGCTGGGTACTCGGTGTTGTAGGGCGCCTTGCCAAAGTGCCAGTTGTCAGTCAACCCATCCTTGGAGATGGCGTCCACGTGCTCGGAGACCTGTGATTGCGTCAGCTTCCTGGACGACATCTGGGTAGGATCCCGACAGTAGCCCATTTTGCCGATGATGTGGGCCCAGCCCTGTAGCGGCAGCACGTGGCGTGCAATGAAGGCGAAGACGAGGTCCGTTCCCTTGACCCCCTCTTGCGCCATCATCTCCCGGATCCGATCCTGCAGGTTCACCAGCCCCCGCGGCAGGTCCTTGGGCGAGTAGCCCAAATTCATGTTGGTGGCCGACTGCTCATTAACGAACAGTGGCATGTTGTTGGTGGAAAAAAGTAGGGGCGCTCTTTTCTACCCCTTCCTTGTGCACGGACAGTCGGAGCCACGCCTTTGACCAAATATAACAGAGTAGAGGAGGGAAGCCAGAGACGCAGAGTAACCAGCGCAATGCCAAGACGTGGCACGAGAAGACCAAGCAAGGAGACAGGCTCTCCCCCGAGAAGGACTCTTGCCGGGGCGGCCTGCGCGCCCCCGGCAAGAACCCTTGCCGGGGCAATCCAGCCAAACGCCTCCGTCCCAGCCACCCTTGAGCACAGGAGCTCCAACATCATCAACAACATTGGAACCAAGGCTCGAGAAGCGCCCACGTGATGGCATGCAGATCTATGTGAAGACAAAGGTCTATGACTCCCAAGATGGGAATCAGAAGACATGACGATCGCCAGGCTCCTTGCCGAGGATGCCCACGAGTCCCCGGCAAGGCTCCTTGCCGAAGACACCCGGAGCCCCGGAAAGCCTCTTGCCGAGGGACACTCCCAGAGGCCCCGACAAGACCCTTGCCGGGAACAGACGCATGACTGCGGCAAGCCCTTCCCGCCCCGTCGTCGTCCCGGCTCGACGATCCACACGCTAGCCTAGGCAGGCACCCACGTGGCGATACGTGGTTCCTGGTCCAGCTAATCCAGCACCTGCGTGGTGCCATGCAGATCTTCGTGAAGATCCTACCACCACGCCATCTCAGCTGCCTGCCCCGCTGTCCTCTACGCGCGTCGTGACCAGACGGAGCGGCCATGGATGGGATGGGCTTCTTTTCAATTCCCGATAAAGAAAATAGACACCCAAGCAGCGCATATAATGCGTCTTGTCCCGTAATGGCATAGGATAAGCCTATGCACTGTACATCTTTCCACCTCCTGTGTGCCATTGTGGCAGCCCCTCTTGGACTATAAAAGGAGGCCCACGGCATACTGGAGAAGGATTCGGACCCGGGAAAGCGAGAAAGGTACCGTAGCTAGCTCAAGAACTCAAGAACACTCAAATATACACCAAAGCAGGACTAGGGTATTACGCATCCTCGTGGACCGAACCTGGGTAAATCATCGTTGTGCTGACTCTTAGACCCGCTCTTTGCACAACCTCGCGCCCGCCAACTGTAGAAGGGATTCCAGTGATCCCATAGGTGCCGTTTCATACCGACATCTTTGGCACGCTAGGTAGGGGGAGCAGTTGTGAAAATCTGGTCTAAGAAGTTAGTGTAGTGGTTCTTCATCGCCATGGCTCCTAAGAAGAAGACAATCGCGGCGGTTGGTTCGTCTGGAGCCGAACAGCCCAAGCCGGCATGGGCTGGCGACGGGGTGGTCGCGGATGGAAGCCGAGGCACGACCCGTGAACACCCGTGTCGTTCCAGAAGCCGAAGCCTGGCAATCGGCGTTGTTCGTGCGCAAGATGACAAGCCGCACACCACAAAGTCCAAGGGTGGAGCCAGACCCCCCGCAGGCGGCATGGGGCCCTCCAAAAGTGGCGTCGTACCACGCACGGGCGACCCGGGGACCTCCAAGACACCCATGGCGCGCTCCTCCTAGGTCGTGCGCTATGAGTAGCATCGCCATGCGGAGGACCCCGGGCGCCGCTGTGGAAAGAGCCCTGCGCATCAGTCACGGGATGTAGAGGATCAGCATGCTCGCCGAGGCGCTGGCGAGAATGGTGTGCAGTTGCAGGCCCGTGATAGAGCTCCTTCTAACATGGTTAGAAGTCTCAACGCGTCACACGCAGCTCTCACCGCCACCCACGCCGCCAGAGGTCTTAGCACGCGCGCAGGTGCTCCTCGACATCCCTCCTGCTGCGGAGAGGCTCGACGAGTGGAGAGCTAATGTTCGTAGCCTCGGTGCCATCGCCAACAAAGACGAACCTCGGCCGGCGGGGCCTCAGGCCGACGCTCTGTCGAACCACCATGCGCAAGCGGTGGAAGCACCGAAGGCTCTACAGACACGGTGCATTCTCTTCCTCCTCGCCAGCGGTGGAAGGACCGGTCCGTCGAGACGACGCTTGTGATAACATATCCATAGCATCATCCGACCCATGGACCCACCATGATCAGCGCAAAAGTTCTTCGAGAGCGTGCCCATGAGGACGCTCGAACCACGATCGAGCGCTGGCGCGAGGCGCGCCACCAGTCGGATAGGCGGGCAGTGCCCACTACGGACTACCCAGCATCGGGAGGCTCTAGAGGCTTACCTTACGAGGTAGGTTGTCCGGCCTTTACAGGTGAGCTGTGGCGTTCCCAGTGGCCCACCCACCGCACCTTCAGGCCCGACGTCGGCGAGAAGTACAATGGCAAGACTCACCCGTCAGAGTTCCTTAGCATCTACACCATCACAATGCAGGCCGCCGGGGCGTGCGACGACAAGGTGCTTGCCAATTATTTCCCGTTGGCACTTAAACCCAACGTCATGTCATCGTTGTTGCACTTGCCAGCGGATTCCATTTCTTCCTCGTCGGATTTGTGCCATGATTTTGTTGGCGCCTTTACGGGAGGCCACCAGGCTCATATCCAAGCAAGTGATTTACATGTCATCCCCTAGAAAGAAGGTGAAAGATTGTGCAAGTACATACAGATGTTTAGCCGAGTGCAGAACAACATCCCAGACGTTCATCCCGCCGCCATCATCAGTGTGTTCCACCAGAATGTCCGCAATCGCAAGATGCGTGAGGAGCTGGCGATGAATAAAGTCAAGGATGTGGCCGAACTCTATGTTCTAGCCAACAGATGCGCTCGTGCTGAAGAGGGAAGGAAGTACCCCAGAGAATACGTCGGTGTGGAAACTGGTTCCTCGGACGAAGACGCCGTCTCCCCGACGAAAAAAGGTTGACGCCGCAATAGGAAATCCAAGGGAAAGGCTGTGCTTGCCCTCGAGAGATCCGACGACGCCGGCGCCACCAAGAAAACCAAGGCAGACGACCCCGGTAAAGAAATCACCGGGTGTGTCGCCTGTCGGGCCTTGGCGGCCGCCGACATGTCAGGAAGCTCCACCGTACCAAAGGCGGAATATGAAAGGCGGGACAAGGAGAAAGGCCAAGATGGTGCTGAAGGATCTGGCAAGAAATGTGGCGGCTAGCCTGGCCGCCACGACAAAGATAACCAACAAGAACGGCCCGCCCGTGACCGTGACAAGAAGCGAGAAGATGATGATCATGATGAGGACGATGAGTCCGGCGAGCAACAGTTCCAGAAAGCCACGGAGGCCATGTGCGTCGACGGCGGTGCCTCCCTGCACACCTCTCACCACCAACTCAAACAGTGGGTGTGTGAGATCACAGCAGCGGAGGTGGTCCAGTACTCCTATCAACTTTGGCGCCGAGGACCACCGTAATCGCACAACTGTGGTCGGGTGTTTGCCATTGTTGGTCTCACCAACAATACGCAACCTCAAGGTGACAAAGACGCTGGTTGATGGCGGGGCCGGCCCGAACTTGATCTCGCCTGTCGTAATCAAAAGGCTGCAAATCCCCGATGGAGATCTCGAGGAGACGGGCACGTTTCAAGGGGTCAACCCAGGAAGGAGTCAGCCCAAGGGTAAAGTCACGCTGCCCATGACATTCGGGGCGAGCTAATCTACAGGACGGAGAGGATTGTTTTTTATGTTGCCGAGATCCCCTTTCCTTACAACGGGATCCTCGGCCGCCAAGCATTGGCCAAATTCATGGCGGTATCACATTATGCCTACAACACGCTGAAGATGCCTGGGTCGATGTCCATCATCACCGTCCCCTCCGACAAGAAGGATGCACTGATTTGCGCTGATCAGCTTTTCCGGGAGGCAGTTCCAGCAACTGCCGCCGAGGCACTTTCTCCTGCCACTGAAGCCTCAGAAGGAAAGAACCGGTAAGACCTCTCGCGCCTACTTCGGCAAGCGCTCCTCTTCGGAGTGAAGTGCTCCCGTCGAGAACACGCCAGAGAACTCCACCGGTAAGAGCAAGAAATCCAGAGCTGCTCCACCAGAAACCAAGCAGGTGTCCGTCAAAGAGGATGGCACGG
>LR738714.1:382315915-382327791 GCA_902687465.1 Secale cereale | reverse complement strand
TCCAGCGTTAAAGCCTGCACCCTATGCATCCGCCGCTTGCCCTCCCCAATGCATGAGGGGCACATGGCGAAAAGATCGGGGTTTTGGGTGGCACGTGGAGCGACCATCTTTTCACACCCCATGATCGTGGGGTGACCCATGTCCGCCTACTAAATGAGCCGCGCCCCCGTGACTTCCTCTATTTTTTTATGAGAAGGGCGCGAACTGTCTCTTTACTATTGGAACCACAAGGTGACGCAAGCGTGCTGCGGTCATCCCATGCACGACCCCCACGTCAGTGCAGATCGTGGGGAAGTGCAACCACCGGAGAAGTTACTGCGGTAAAAAGAATCCAACCGTACTGCCCGCGCACTGTCCTAGGCCTAGCCCAATAACACGTTGCGCTTATGAATGGCCCAGGCCCAGGGTCTCCTGTCGGTGTACAAAAGTAGGGGCGCTCTTTTTTACACCTTACTTGTGCATGGGCAGTCAGAGCCACACCTATGACCAAACATAACAGAGCAGAGGAGAGAAGCCAGAGACGCATGGTTACCAGAGCAACGCCAAGACGATGGCACGAGAAGACCAAGCAAGGAGATAGGCTCTCCCCGGACAAGGACTCTTGCCGGGGCGGCCTACGGGCCCCGGCAAGAACCCTTGCCGGGGCGATCCACCCAAACGCCTCCGTCGCAGCCACTCTTGAGCCCGGGAGCGCTAACGTCATCAACAGCATTGGAACCAAGGCTCGAGAAGCGGCCACAGGATGGCATGCAGATTTTTGTGAAGACAAAGGTCTATGACTCCCAAGATGAGAATCAGAAGACATGACAATCGCGAGGCTCCTTGCCAAGGATGCCCACGAGGCCCCGGCAAGGCTCCTTGCCGAAGACACCCCGGAGCCCCGGCAAGCCTCTTGCCGAGGGACACTCACAGATGCCCCAGCAAGACCATTGCCAGGAACAAACGCAAGACTGCGGCAAGCCCTTGCCGTCCCGTCGTCGCCCCAGCTCGACGGCCGACCCGCTAGCCCAAGCAGGCACCCACGTGGCGATACGTGGTTCTTGGTCCACCTAATCAAGCACCTGCGTGGTGGCATGTAGATCTTCGTCAAGACCCTACAACCACGCCACCTTAGCTGCCTACCCCGCTGGCCTGGACGCGCGTCGCGACCAAATGGAGCTGCCATGGATGGAATTGGCATCTTTTCCGTCCCCGGTAAAGGAAATAGACGCCTAAGCAGCACATTTAATGCGTCTTGTCCTATAATGGCATAGGATTAGCCTATGCACTGTACACCTCCTGTCTGCCATGGTGGCAGCCCCTTTTGTACTATAAAAGGAGGCCCGCGGCATACTGGAGAAGGATTCGAACCCGGGAAAGCGAGACAGTTACCGTCGCTAGCTCAAGAACTCAAGAACACTCGAATATACACCAAAGCAGGACTAGGGTATTACGCATCCTCACGGCTCGAACCTGGGTAAACAATCGCTGTGCTGACTCTTAGACCCGCTCTTTGCACAACCTCGCGCCCACCAACCATAGAAGGGATTCCAGTGATCCCATAGGTGTCGTTTCATACTGACACAGGTTGATGGTGTCGGCCCTCCCGCCGACGTTGCGCACATAGAAGAATGTGTTCTGCCAGTGCTTGGCAGAATCCTCAAAGAGCATATTGGGGAACCCCCCGTTGGACCAAATTGAGACAACCGTGGCCCTGCAGTCGGCCATGGCTCCGTCCTCCGGCCCCTGTTACTTGAGGAGGAAGATAAGGCCTCAGAGATCCAGGTCCGGTTCCACCCCCAGGTAGCCCTCGCAAAGGGTGACGAAGCCCGAAAGCGGCACCACGATGTTCGCACCTAGGTGATGCATCTGCAGCCTGAAGAAATAGGGGAAGGCGCGAAAGAAATCACTTGCGAAAATGGCTGAGGAAGATGATGCGCTCGCCCTCCTACGGCTTAGGCCACCTCTCCGTCATGGGCGCGCGCACGGCTACGTCTTCCGCCGGCGGAAACCGATGGGTCTCCCAAAGATACTGAAAGTTCGCGTGGGTGACCTCCGACCCCTCCCATCTCCAGGGCTCGGCTGAGGCGCAGATGGGCAGTGAAGAATGGCGCGTCGAGCAGGAGCAGCCGCTGTACATGTTGTATGGCGGTAGTGCTTCGCCTGGAGTAGGCAGGACACTACGGCATGCGGTGAGCTCCGGGGAAAGGCGAGAGAATAAGAACGATTCAAGGGGATGTGTGCGTGAATGATTTCCGCTGCCCCCTCCCCCCATGATTTATAGCCACGTCAAGGACGTCGAGCAGTGGGATCGGTTGCGCCAACCTTTTCCACTTCCCCACAACGAGTGGGAACAATCCACGCACGAGTTAATTGCATCGAGAAGGGAAACCGTTCGTGGCCGCCACAAAAAATCCATGCACGTTGGCCGAGGGCATGGAGTGGCGGGTCCCGCTCCGCCATTACGTCTTGTCGCGCACGTGGCCTGTTAGGCCTCTTCAGCTGCCGCTCATCACGTGGCACTCACGTTGATACCAAGGGGGCGTGTCCCTTCCCCTTCAATATTTGGCGGGATTTTCGGTTTCCCGCCCTCACCGGGATGCCGCGATCCGGCTTTTGTAAGCCGGCACACAGTGGGTGTTGCCGAACACGGTGGCCGCAAGCTCCATCAACATCTACCGCCTCCTCTGGGGTGAAACTACGAAGGCCCCCCTGCTTGAAGCCGGCGAGCCTTCACAGCTTTGGGGACTACTGTATGGGGGATGAACCCCGGGCAGGCAACGGAACCCGGATCCTTTTCAGAAACATCGGGGCCAGCATCGCCCCTCAATCCGGCTTGCACTTGGCCGAGTTCTGCAACAAGGCCAAGTCCATCAACCCGGCCAAGACTCCAACACGACTAGGCCTGCTAGCGCACGTCGGCAGAACCCAACAAACCAAGACCCCATCAAGCCGGCGCCCTCATGGCGTCTCCCTCAACCCGGCCATGGGTCAGCTCCCGTCCCATCCAGGCATCTAGCAAGACAGACCCTCACGAGGGGCAAGAGTGGCTACAGTGGCCCACCAACTCCGCTGAACGACGTTGGGATGGCTACAGCACGCATCCATCCCATCGGCGAGTACTGATGGCGACCAGGCATCCCAACACTATAGCTGACATTGGCTCAACCACTCCATGACGTACGACACTCCGAGGCACGATGCTTCCCGAAGAATTCGTCGTACCCTAGTACCCAGCGGGTCCCAGCGCCGGCTACCTAGACGCTGACAACCCGACCCCATGACCTTGTAACTTTACAATTATAGCCCTGGAATGGTTGACCTATAAACTCCCCAGGAGGCCTCCATGCACAGGGGCAGATAGATGACGAGACCATTAGGACAACACATGCACACCCACAGGAGAAGGAGCAACCTAAGACTTGGCATGTCCTCCTTCCTCCTCCAAACAGCTCTAGGAGCAACTCTATACTTCTATGTGCATCCACACATAAATTACACAGCAAGACTCGGGGTGGTATCTCTCTAGAGAGCCCCGTAACTGGGTATGTTTTGCGTCCCTCGCTCGCTCATGCCAACCTCGCCTCTGGAGCCCACTAGTGCCCTCGAGCATGTACCTCACTTTTGCCATCCCTTAGCATTTGCCATGTGCCCATTAGGACAATATCCTACTCATGCTAATGCTCAATGGTAATTATTTGCAATGCATGATTATGACCATCTTCGCTCTCTAGTTGGTCGCTTCTAAATCTAATTTCTAGCCTCCACACGTACTAAGAGGGAATACTACTCGTGTATCAAAATCCTTAAACCAAAGTTATCCCAGACGAATCCACTATATGTACCTATATGCGGTATTACCCTACCGTTCCAAGTAAATTAGGATGTGCCACCTCTAAAATTTCAAATGAACATCTGATTTGTGTGCCTAGACCGCTCAGGGAGTGACAGGGGGTGGTCAGTATATTCCATGCTAAGCTAGTTATTCTCATGATGAGTGTTTATTCACTCGTCCATGCACGAGAGGGGCAGTAATAGGGATGCCCAGTCTCGAAATCAAAAATTGTAAATAATTAAAAAAAACTCCCCCAGGACTGTTGTTAGTATGGACGGTACCTGAGGATACGGCTAGCCGTGGAGTGTGTTTGTTGGTGGAGGGGGTAAACCTTTACCTTTACCGCTTGGGAACCACCGCTAATTTGTTTAACATGGAAGATATTGGTAACTCTTGGTCAGAACATTGACAGGAAGGGTGCACCTCCTAAAATTAAATTTATCTGTGGAGGGACTATCCATTTACTTTTTATGTGGAGTCATCATCTTCACAAATAAGCACCAGACGTAAGAGAACTATTGTAATCCTTATGCTTTGAGTATAGACCTGAGAGAACTATTGCTATCCTCTACCACGAATTACATTGTCTAGTCACTTCTTGAACTTTGGAGGTGCTCTGTGTTTATGTTTTGCGGTCTCAGAAAGGGCTAGCGAGATACCATTGTTGCCATATTATATCATGACTGTTTTGACAAAGTGTTGGCATTTAAGATATCTTACTATTGTTGGCTAGTTGATTATGCTATTGATATGAGTTAATATAATTTCTAAGAATTATTGTTGACATGGTTAGTCATGATCTTTGCAGAAAACCTGGGTGCTACTTAAGCTTATTTATGTAAACAAGAGCAAAGGAGATTGTAAAAGTTTTAATTTATCACTTTCAGTTTGTCAACTGAATTGCTTGAGGACAAGCAAATGTTTATGCTTGGGGGAGTTGACACGTCTCCCTCTTATCTACTTTTCCTATTTATTTTGATGTTGTTTTGGACTCTAATTTGCATGATTTGAATGAAACTAACCCGGACTGCCGCCGTTTTCAGCAGAACTACCATGTTGTTGTTTTTTGTGCAGAAATAAAAGTTCTCGGAATTGGACGAAACTTTTTGGAGATTTATTTCAGAATAAAAGAAAAATACTGGAACCAAGAACCACCGGAGGGGGCCCCTGGCTAGGCACAAGATAGCAGGGCGCGCCAACCCCTGCAGGCGTGCCCTGGTGGATTGTGGTCCACCTCGTGGCCCCTCTGACCCTAATTCCAACTCCATAAATACCTATTTTCGAAGAGAAAAATAGAGGAGGAAGTTTCATCGCGTCTTACGATACAAAGCCACCACTGCCACCTCCTATTTTTCATCAGAGGTCAAATCTTGAGTCCGTTTGGGGCTTCGGTCTTCGTCGCCACCCACCCTCCTTCTTAAAAAATTCCATCATGCTCCCCACTGGGAGTGAGTATTTCCTTTGTAGGTTCACTCGTCGGTGTGGAGTTGGATAAGATTCATCATGTAATCGAGTTAGCTTTGTTAGGGCTTGACCCCTAGTATCCACTATTTTCTGAGATTGATGTTTCTATGACTTTGCTATGCTTAATGCTTGTCACTAGGGCCTGAGTGCCATGATTTTAGATCTGAACCGGTTAAGTTTTCACCTCTATATCTATGTTCTAGATTTGGTCTTGCAAGTCATATGCACCTGCTACGTGTTATGACCCGTAAATCCTGGGGTGACAGTAACCGAGATACTTTTCGGTGATTACCATAGTTTGAGGAGTTCAGGTATTCATTATGTGTTAATCCTTTGTTCCGGTTCCCTATTAAATGGAGGCCTTGATATCCCTTAGTTTCCTTATGGACCCCTCTACCACGGGAGGGTAGGACAAAAGATGTTATGCAAGTTCTTTTCCATAAGCACATATGACTATTTACGGAATACATGCCTACATTTTATTCATGAACTGGAGCTAGTTCTATATCGCCCTAGGTATGACTGTTATATGATGAATATCATCCAACGAGTTCACCAATCCAATGCCTACGAGTTTCCCACATATTGTTATTGCTATTGTTACACTTGCCACAAAACCATTGCTACCACAGTTACTCTTACTTCTACTATTACTGGTGCTATCAAAACTATCATCTTACTATGCTACTGATCACTTTGTTGCAGATATTTAATCTCCAGGTGTGGTTGAATTGACTACTAAGTTGCTAATGCTTGCAAATATTCTTTGGCTCCCCTTGTGTCGAATCTATAAATTTGGGTTGAATACTCTACCATTGAAAATGGTTGCGGTCCCCTTTACTTGTGGGTTATCGCTCTCCCATCATGGAGATTCGATATTGCTCTTGTATCATAGACTGAACTCATCAATGTATATTTTGTCAGTGCATCCGAAGATAATTGCATCCACATAGATTTGGCATACAAACAGTTCTCCGTCATATGTCTTCATGAAGAAAGTCTTTTCTCTTCAAGAATTCTTTGAGTGTATCATACCAAGCTCGTGGTGCTTGTTTGAGGCCATACAGTGCCTTGTTGAGCTTGTAGACCATGTCAGGGGGCTTGGGGTCTTCAAAAACCAGATGGTTGAGAAATATAGACTTCTTCTTCGGTTTTGCCATTGAGGAAAGCACTCTTCACATCCATTTGATACAGAAGAATGTTATTATGATTTGCATAGGCAAGCAGTATGCCAATGGCTTCAAGCCTAGACACAGGAGCGAAGGTTTTATCGAAGTCAATTCCCTCTACTTGCACTATAAGAAAAGCACTTTCGTGCTGACAAATGTTTGTCACAGTAGGTCACGATTTCTGTCATGCATGTACATCCAAGATGATTTTTTGACAGAATCAAGACAGTCATACATGTGTTGTCGTAGAAGTGTTCCATGACAATACCAAAATTATCATCATGGAAGTGTCCACTTCCATGAGATAAATGGCGCGTTACGGAAGTGTTTTCATCAAGGGTGACCAACACGTGGCATCCACCGTAAGGGTCATCGTTAACCTATCGGGTTTCGGTTTGGATCTGATAACCTGTTAACAACCAGGACCAATGGGGATTTTCCACGTGTAAAATTCCCATTCACCGAAGGATCCACGTGCCAGCTCAGCTTTGGGACAGATGTCATCCAGCCAATGAGGGACACGTCTATGACACGTCGACACGTGGCTCGGCCAACAGTGGCCCAATCAGGTCAAAAGGATGGACCGTTTGACTTGGTCAAATGTTAACGGGCTGGCCCGTCGAAAGCCTGCTAACGGACTGCTTGCATATAGCCCATTCAGGCCGGATAACTCACGGCCCATTACGACCTTTCCGAATTCGGCCCACTAGCTTCATCTCGGCCGTCCAACATCATTCCAGCCCGTTGTAACTTCCGGCCCATGTATGGCTCATGACGTCTTTCGGCCCAGATGAGGCCCTTTGTAAATCTTGGCCCATTAACAGCTCATGGTGAAACTAGCCCATAATGAACAGTATATCGCTTTATAACCATTAACGGCCCATTACTCCATTGGGCCGTTTCAAGCCTGTGTTATCTTTCGGCTTTTTAAGGGCCCATTTATTCTTGGGCTGATTTGCAGCATTCGATTACTTATAGTCCGTTACTGGCCTTTTCCACTTGTGGGCCAAATTCGATCAATGGCTAAAGTCAGCCCATTTGTGGCCCGTTAATCCGTTGGGCCTAGATTCATCAAATATGTCCCATTAACCACTTGTTATGCCTGTCGATACAATTAAGCCCGCTATACTCGTTGGCCTGTTAACGGCCCTTTATGGTCAGCCCATGAGCGGACGACTCCCACTCTAGCCCGTGTAGGGCCCAAAATGCGGTCCGTTATTGGCCCATGTTTGACCAATCGATCATACAGTCCGTAGATGGCCCATTGATTATACGTCACGTAGAAGGCCCATACGAGACCCATGTTCACTGCAGCAGATAACGGTCTGTATGTTACCCATGGTTATTGTGGCCTAGTTTTAAAAAATAGGTTACCATGGTCACTAGCAAACCGCGGAAAATGAACTACACTGAGTACAAGAAAACTAATAAGCAAGACAACAAGGAAATAAATAAGCAAGCAACTTATGCTAGGCTATTACTGTTATTACATGTATTACATCCACAGGGCAACAAAGTTCGCCACCAGTGCAAGTATGGGGAACAAAGCAACATATTACATACACTAGTTGTCGTTGAAGACCAGTGCAAATAAACGCTGCAATAAAACAAGTCCAGAACTGAAACCACATCAGAAGAGCTCAAGAAACAATTTCCTGGGTACCCAGCAAGCTGGCAAGATGCTTAGCAAGCTTATTAGATTTCTCTTGTCTGGTCCTTAAATCCTCTAGCGCTTGCTATTGCACTAGATAGTATGCATCTGAATTGTATAGGGACTTATGCAGTCCTTCGGCTTCGTGTCGCAGCACATCTGACAGATGTCTTTGTCACAGCCCTAGATTTTTGCATGTAATTAGTTGCACTTGAGTGCATCATGCATCATGTCTAAATTATTTTGAAGGTTGAAATGGGGATTGTTCAAACCCTAGCACCAAATGAACTCAACTAAGTTCAAATAAAAATCTTTTTCAATAAACCCAAAAATTCCTTCATCAATGTTTGATAATTTTGGCAATGGTTTTGATGCAAACCAAAAATATTGAACCTTTTTAGGGAATTATTTGGGCTTTGAATTAAATCAATAAGTACTTGAATTGGGGCCATTTAAATGCTATATATTTTTAAATAGCTCCAAATAATTTGAAACTTGCAGAGGACCTTTGGAATACTTCAGAGTGAGTCCACAAAAAGTTTCAACATTATCCAAAATGTTTTATTGCTCTAACTAAAACAAAACAAAAGAAATAAATAGAAAAAGAAAAACAGAAAAGAGAGAGAGAGGGCTCTGTACCTGGCTTACCTGTGCAGCCTAGCTGGCCCAGCACTGAAGCAGCCCAGCCCACCAGGGGCAGCGCTGTCTTCTTCCTCCTGCTAGGAGGAGAAGCAGTTGCGTGCCAGGCGCGCCGCCGAGCCACGCCAGCTCCTCCCTGCCTGCCTGGCTCCTCCTTGACGCGCCTAGACGATGCCACAGAGACGCCCAGAACCCCCTCGTCCACTACCCTCTCCCTCTGGTCGACCCTCCCCTCCTCGGCTCTCTTCCCGAGCGCATCGGAGATCACCGCACCGCCGCAACCGTAGCCAACGCCTCTCCCTCGTTCCCTCGACGTGCCCCAGAGCTCCGACACGACCTCTTTTTCGTCTCCATCAAGCTACACATCGCCGGGCACCTTGCCTCGTCGTCACTGCCCTCGTCTTCAATCTTGGATGCCCGAGATCGTCGGTGCCCGTTCGTCATCTCCGACACCTCCCCAATCCCATTGAGCTGCTTTGCGAGTCCGCCGTGAGCCCTCTTCCTTTAGCCCCCCTCTCCTTTTGCTCGCCCCCTTGCCACAACACCGTTTCCCGTCGAGGCCGAAAACACCAGCCGCCGGCCAGCTCGTCGCCGTGGCCACAGGCGTTGTGCCTCGCAGCCGAGCATGCCACTGTGCTCAGTAGCTCCCCAGCAAGCCAATGCCACCTCTAGCTCTTCCTCCCGTGCACCACAATGCCGTCCCGGCCAACCCCGTGCGAGCCTCGCCGTGGATGTGCTCGTCGCAGTCAGCTCCATCGACTACCCCACCAACCAGTGGCACCGTTCGATGTGGTTCATCCCAGGACCACGTAGAACCCACCCGCGCGACAAATGATCGCCGGAACAGAGATTCCGGCGTGTCTCTGCCGCACGAAATGGTCAACGTCGGCCAAACTCTGGCGAGCTGACGTGGCCACTTAGTTAGGGAATGATGACTGTTAGTTAAACTCCCACAGCCACTAACAGTGGGCCCTATCCCTGGTCAACCCCAGTCAGCGCAGGTTTTGACCGGCATTAGTACCCGTGTCACTAACGTGTGGACCCCACACATCAGGTTTGACCTGGACCGCCCCCTGTCGACTCGCTAACATCAAAGTAACGTCATGATGATGCAGTAAGTATTTTCTGGGGTTTAAAATAAATCATAAATGATTTATTTATTTTCAGAAAATGCCCTAAACTTCTAAAAATCATATAAAATCAACCATAGCTCAGATGAAAATAATTTATATATGGAAAATTATGAAAAAAAAATAAGGAATCTTTTTATGGCATTTTCATGCATGTTTGAACAAGTTAAACCTGCTGATCAGGTCAAATCAATTCAATGACATTTAAATAACCACATGTGGAGTTTGAATTTGAATCTTGGATTCAAACCAACTTCATTTAAATTGATGCTAGTTGCATTAGCTCAGACCACAGCATATTGCCATGTCATGATCATGCATCATATTGTTGCATTACATTGATTGAGTTCCTTCTCTGTTGCCGGTATTTGTCCCCTCTCAGTAGACGACGTTCCGACGATGAGTTCGATGACACCGATGAAGAACTATACTATCTTCAAAAGTGCCAGGCAAGCAACCCCCATTGAACATTCCGATACAATCCCACTCTCTCACTCCTGCTCTCTTTTACTGCATTAGGACAACAATGATTCAACTGCTTTTTGCTGCGGTAGCTGAACCCCTTTCCTCTGCATGACCTGTCATTGCCACAGTAAATAGTTGAAACCCACTAGCATGAGTAGGAATTGTTTCAGCCATGTTGTGCCTACTCGTTCATGCTTTCTGGTTATGCCTGTTATTGCTTAGAGTTGTGTCGGGTCTGATTCATCGGGGATGAAATGGAATGTGTTCATCATGTCCTACTGTTGAGAGCTAAGTGTGTGAACACAATTTGGTAAAGGTAGCGGTGAGAAGCCATGTAGGAGTACATGGTGGGTTGTCTCACTGGAACCGTCCTTAAGAACTGAGTTCTGTGTAAGTTGTGTAATGCCCAGGATGGAGTTATACCTCCTACGTGTCGAGGCACGACTTAAAGGCATAAGTCCATCCTAGAATGATCTCAAGTTTGGTATCTTTGCACGACTCATGTAAAAGAGGGATTAAAATGCAAAAGGAGATAGTTGGCTTACACTCGCCACTTCACACAATACATTACATAAGCAAAACATCATTCAAAACATCACAACCCGACTACGGGTGAAGATCCAAAAGAAAGATACCAAAACAACATAAAGCCACAGGTCAGGATCGAATCCTAGTAGAAACCACTACTGAACGTCGAAACGTCACAAACAAACAGCCAAACTCTTCATCGAGCTCCCGGTCAAGAACTGAACCAGCTCCTGCATCAAATTCGGCTGAACCTGCAACTGGTGTGGTGAAGTAACTGTGAGCCACAGAGGACTCAGCAATCCCGTTCCCGGGTAACAAGACTATTTAAGCCTTGGGTGAGGATAAGGCTGAAGAAAGAATATGAGGTGAAGGAACAACAAGAGTCTGCAGCAGCAACTAGCACTAACTTACGTAAAAGAGAGCGAGAAGAGAAGAGCATCGGTCGAAGGATGATCACGAAGTGATCCTAACTAAAGCCGGTCAAACATAACCCCACCGTGTTCAACTCCCGAATCCCTATTCGAAAACTGACAGTCACGGTACACACGCTGGTAGTGTATTGAAACATTGTGTCAAGTTATCTACAACCGGAATTAACAAGCTCCCATCTGCCACATAACCGCGGGCACGGCTTTCGAAAGTTCAAACCCTGCAGGGGTGTTCCAACTTGACCCATTACAAGCCCACGATCCGCGGAGTCGCAACTCCATAGGTGGGAAGACCCGAGTATTCTCGGAATCCCGTGCTCAAGTTAAACCGAACTAAGGTAAGGCTAATCCAGCAAATCCTCCCGGCGTGTCGACACCCTGATAGTAGCCGCGTGTATCTAGGTCTCAGGACACGACCGGATGGGCGATTCTACAGGACCCAAACCTCGAGTTTCCCCGTGGTGGTTCCCGCAGACTCCCCGTTTGGGACCAACACCATCGGCACTGGCCCCCCCTGCTATGTAGAAATAAAGGATCCTCGAGGGAGCGACCCTCTATGCAAATTTAATTAATTAATTAAGTTGTTAT
>LR738714.1:382295597-382315492 GCA_902687465.1 Secale cereale | reverse complement strand
GCATGGCAAGAGGTGAAACATAATAAAACTACACTATTAAGACAATTTAAATGAGGCCGGAGAATAACAACAACATATCCGGAAAAAATCCCCATGAGCATGTTTAATAATTATAAGCAACCACAATTTAACATATCAATGTTGTTAACATGATGCGGATGACATGATCAAGTTTATGCAAGTTTATTAAAAGGTTGACAATTAACAAGATAAGAAGCATTCGTCACCGTGGTGGAATGGAAAGGTGCCACGGCAACGATCCAAAAATGATGCAACGCAACATCTCGGTTCCGGTACTCGTTGTGAGACCGGTGCAAAAGGTAGATGGCGAGTGAGTCAAACGAGATGAAGGTGGGGCGATCCCGTTACCGGGTTCCCACGAGTCGGTGACGAGGCAACCGAGGAACATGACAAAAGGTGGAACGGGCACGAAGCACACACGGGAGACATTTCATACAACCACAACAAGCATCACACGGGTCACGACTCGGGGTTATACCTTCGAAACACTCGTTTCGGGACGGTTCGAGAGCGTCGAGGAAGTAGCTATAGTAGTGGAAGTAGTTGTTCTCGCAGCTCGTAGAGGAAGTAGTGGTTCACGGCATCGTGTCGTGGTACTTGGCGAATTCCTCGTTTCCGGGCGACGGTAGTGGTACTCGCGGTGACAGTAGAGGAAGTAGTGGTACTCGGCGTCGGTAGACGTTCGGGCCGTAGATGTACTTGGCGCATCCGTCCTTTCCGGGCGACGGTAGTGGTACACGCGATGGTAGTAGTTCGGGTCGTCGTGGTACTTGTCGGTCATGTAGAGGTACTTGGCGTTCGACGGCGTCGTGGTACTCGTTCACGTAGTATAGTGGTACTTGTTTCGTAGATGTTCAAGTCGTCGTGGTACATGAGGGTCGTCGAGCGTAGGGGTACTCGTTTCCGTAGACGTTCGGTTTTACCGTAGATGAACTCGATGCATCTCCGTTTCTCCGGTCTCCACTTGGCCAACGAACGGTGCCTGGACATTTGCAATAGCACACGGCAACACAAAACAAAACAAAACAAAACGCACAGGAACAACAAAAAGGGCAGCACGGGCGCCGGGCAGAGCTTGAGGAGGCGCTGGACGGGCGAACTGGTGAGCTGGAGAGGAGGGAGCTCGGGGCGCTCTGGCCGCGAGGAGAACGGGGCCGCACGGGGCTGCTGGGCTCCTGGCCTTGCTGGACGAGGGAGGACGCGGGGCCTCGAGGCTCTAGCTGGAACCTGGCCCGCGCTCGGGGCGCCGTTGCTTCTGGCCGGCCGAAGGGAGCGGGGCTCCTGGAGGCGCTGGGGAGGAAGCAGGCCGCGGGCCGGCGCTTGGGGAGTCGACGCAGAGGTGGCGGGGCGACGGGATCCGACCCGGCTGGGAAGGCGCCGGTGCCTGGTCGCGGGAGCTCGGAGGAAGGAAGGTCGAAGCTGGAGGCCATGGCGCTCGGGGCGGCCGGGGCACGCGGGGTGAGGAGGCCCAGGCGCGCAGGAAGACGCGGCCGCTGCGGCGGACGGCGGTCGACGGGAGGGCGGCGCGGCCCTGGCGCTCGGGCAGAGGGGGATCGAGCGGAGGGGACGTGCGAGAGGGAACGAGGGAGTCAGGGTGAGCGAAGGCTCGATGGGGTGAGCGAGAGAGAGGATCAGGACGAGCGAGAGAAGAGTGCGGCGGCGCACAGAGGGAAAACGGGGAGAGAGGAGCGATGCGGATCGGGAGTTAGGGTTCGGTGCGGTCGGAGTGGGTTTGGGCCGATGGGCCAAGGAGCAGGAGGCCCAAGAGGGAGGAGAGATGGGCCAGAGAGAGAGGGAAAGGAGGAGAAGGAAAAAAAAGGCTGGGCTCTCTTCTTCTTTCATTTAAAGAAAAAGAACAAAGAAAAGAAAAGTCCAGAGTGTTTGGAGAAGGTTTAGACTGAGATAAAAATATCCCTACAACCCTGGAATTGTGGGCTATTTTAATAAAGTGCTTTGGCAATTTCTAGAGACTACAAATTTATGCGAGTCGGAAATAACTCGAACTTGCATAAATCCTTAGGCCAACCAAACACTTCCAAAAGACATGGAAAAAAAAGGAGGAGGAGGTCTAGGCAAGGGATTGAGAAGAAAAGGGCATGGGGAAAATATGCAAGTGTGTTACGGTGATTCCGAAGCCATGGAATATTTATTAATATAGCTCCATAAATATTAGGAGGCTTTTATATGTTATAAAGAGAAGTCCTTCTTCCCTCGATTTAAATGGGCCGAAGGTCCACACGAATTAATTTAAGTTGAGATGCAAAAATTAATATGACATGATGGCATGATGACATGATGCAATGCAAAAATAAAAACACAAGCACAAAAGAAACACACGGGCAACCCGGAACGTCTGGAATCTTCGGGAACCTTCTGGAATCTTCCGGGACGTCGGTCTTGGGCGTCACAACTCTCCCACACTAACAGAGGATCTCGACCCGAGATCCTAGAGATATCACCGGGTAAAAACGGAAGAGGAAGAGGTAAAACAAAGTTGCTTCTTTGACAAACGAGTGAAAACCAAAGAACCTTGAGAGGTTGAACAAGTTGAAAGAAAGAAAGCAACGGAGATGAACGAATATGAAATACTCCGTTAGCAAAGAGGGACAAGGAGCATTATGAGAACCTTGAAGGTTGAAAGACATTAAACAAGAGCTCACGGACCAAAAGAATATGAAACTGCAATGGTAAGCCAAGGAATAAGAATGACAGAATTTGGACAGCACTCCGTCTGAAAATGGAAGGAATTGAACAAGAAATAGAGAAGATGGAGTGATACTTGATGAAAACAACAACATATTGCCTCTGAAACAATTAAAAGAATGGCACAAGGGGTAAGAAAGATTCAGACAGCACTCCGATTAAAAGAGAGTTAAAACTTGATAAGATGAGGGAACTAGAATGAAGAATACAACACTCCGGTTACATAAACAAGCAAGGGAGAATATGATCTCGATAAAACGAGATGATGGTTTGGAGAGAGCACAACATTACAATGCCTCCGGAATGAAAGAATAGATAATAAACAAAGAAAGAAAAAATGAATGGAGAAGAAAATGACAACATCTCTCAAAATTGAATTTGAAATAGCATCCTCACGAAGAAGGGTTGAACAGAGTTGTTGGAAAAACAACAACGAAAAGGAATAAGCTTGATGTGGGCTTATGGAAAACATCTCAAAATTAAGAGGTGACAACCAGCCACTAACTTAAACAATTGATTTGATTGAGATCAACAATGAGACGATAAACTTATATCCCGGAATGATAAAAGAAGAACTTGGGTCATTAATAAGCACCATAATATCAACAATCCTTAGGGAAAGCTTTTAGGTGAAATACAGCCCAAGATAACTCCAAGAGATAAAAGGAGGGGTTGGAAGGATCTCCTAAAGAGAAGAAATGATGGTTTTAAATATCTCATTCTTGATAACTCGTGAATCATGAACATGAAGGAATTGTCAAGAATGACATAACACCACCTGAAAAGACAAGGTAGAAAGAATTGCAATTGGAAAGCATGATGAAGAATGCTTGAGCTCCAACAAGAAAACTTGATGAAGACTTCGAGGATGAATTAAATGATGATGAACCACCATGAAGAACTCCGGTAACAAGAGTTTGAGAAGTGAAAGATGAAAAGAATAAGATAAGGCATGCGGTGAATTAGATGGAGCTTGAAACGATATTATTGAAATAACTTGGAGCTCCGGAAAACAAGATGAACAACTTAGAACTGAGAATATGATATGATGAACAAGCACCGGAAAAAAGAATTAAAACACCTTGAAGGAATAAGAATAAGAATTATGTCATGCATCTCCTTCACCAATTTAAATTGATGACAACCAAAGGATTTGGCATACTACTTATTCTCGTTGCAAAGAATTAAAGAGAGATCTAGCACAACCTTGGATAAATCTTCAACGAACCACCGGTAGGATTATGAAAAGAACAAATGAATTAAAATGATAACAACGGAAGGGTAAACTTGAATGAACCACCGTAAGAATTAGGAGACGAACGAAGAGACATCAATGAAGAATAGTTGGAGAACGAAGTTGAAAACTGAGAACGAAGAAATCTTCTGAAATGATGGCCTTCGGAGGATCACAAAGAAAAGAATTCATGAATGCTTCGGATGGCACGAAAGAATTCCTCATAATCGGAACAATAATGAGGATGGCATGAAGCTAGAATCACGAATCTTCAAGAGAAGGGCCAAGAATTAAGAGAAACACTTCTCCGGTCTTCAAATGCTGAGAATGAAGACAAGAAATGCCATAAGAATTGTTGAGCACTCCGGAATGAAGAATTAAAAGGTTGAAACAACGATGGAAAGAATTTGAAAGCGATCTTGGAGAAGGCATGTGACTGATGTAATCCATTCTTACGTCACCTTTGAAAAGAATTCTCCGGAGAAAGAAGAGTCAGGTAAGATCCTGGGAAAAGACCTGTGGGTTGGGGCCCACTAAAGAAATCACCGTTGGAAAAGATTGCTTAAGAGATATTGCACCGGTTGAATTAAAATGACTTGAATAAGGAGACAAAGCTCAAAATAATTTGAACGGATTAAGAATGGAATTATGAATCTTCAGCACTCCGGATAAGAATAACAAGAGGAGAATGATTAATTGGTGCACCGGAATAAGAAAGCATTGTGAAAAGAGGAAAAGGATAAGATCAACACCGAAATCTTGAATTACATCCACCGAAAGAATTAGAGAACAAAAGAATGATGAACTAGAAGCTCTTGAGCATCTTCACGATAAATCACCGGATAAGAACATTGAAGGAAAAAGAATGAAGAAATATCACATGAATAAATGGATACTTCATCTGAGAATTCTGACTCCAAGAAGAAGAAGGGTGGGAGGGCGGGGAAAAACAAGACAACTTGAGACGAACAAAATGGACACCGGTTGAAAAGAATTTAACATGACCATCTTGATGATCAATAAGGATTAGCACTCCCATAGAAATATGAGAACACCGATAAGGAAGGTATGGAATTAACATTTGACATCGAAGCAACTCGAATACCAGAATCAAATCAAAACAAAGGATAGAATGTTGCAGAAGAATCTTCACAATATCATCCGAACAGAGAATTGAACGAATGAATTCCGCCGGTACATCAACTTGTCGAGAAGCCACTTGGAGAGCAAAAAGAAAATAAAAAGGAACAAAGAGCAGATAGAACAAACACAAGATAGAAGCTTCGTTCGACATCTTCATGCTGAAAGCTCATGGAACGTGTTACAAAAGGGTTTTGCAATCCCCGGATCAGCATAGCCAAGGACCCTTTAAGATGCAACTCCCGATCAGAACAAGTCCATAAAACCACTTCACTCAATGTAGAACCCCAAACTTCATATCGTGCATCCGTTGGAAGAATGCCTAGAACTACTAGATGAACCCACCTATAGATTTCCGAAAGTTTCCAGTTATGCAATCAGGTGTTGGGGATACACGGGAAGCACCGCGCAATCAACTCTAAACCTACATCCAGGTGTATCCATCCTTCAACACATAACCAGTCTTTCTCGGAAACTGTTTACCTCGGACCTTCGAAAAGCATCCACTATAACAAGCTATGGCAATACTCTCGAACTACCTCCCCAGTACTGGGTGATGTCGGGGTTATCTTGCCACTGGCCGTATAGGAGAGATTTTCGATGTCGGCCGTCTTAAGTATTTAGTACTGCCGCGATATGCTTGTTACAATGATACCCCGAAGCTCAACTCCTCGGTAACAGGAGGCATCGGGAACAATATCCTTGTCACAAGAACATCGAAACAATCCCAGAATACTCGCGGGATCCTAAAAAAAATTTAGTGCAATTTTTGAAAGTTGAAGAGAAAAGAGTAATCGTCAGGAGTCCTCACCAGAGAGAAAAGGGATGAGAAGCAAAGAAATCCTACTCTCCGATATAATATAGGACTCAAAACATTTTTAGTGTGTGCCTAGACTCAACCGTCAACGATTCGATCAATCAGTGGGGGCTTCTAGGTCGGAGAAGGCTCTGAATACCAACTTGTAATGCCCAGGATGGAGTTATACCTCCTACGTGTCGAGGCACGACTTAAAGGCATAAGTCCATCCTAGAATGATCTCAAGTTTGGTATCTTTGCACGACTCATGTAAAAGAGGGATTAAAATGCAAAAGGAGATAGTTGGCTTACACTCGCCACTTCACACAATACATTACATAAGCAAAACATCATTCAAAACATCACAACCCGACTACGGGTGAAGATCCAAAAGAAAGATACCAAAACAACATAAAGCCACAGGTCAGGATCGAATCCTAGTAGAAACCACTACTGAACGTCGAAACGTCACAAACAAACAGCCAAACTCTTCATCGAGCTCCCGGTCAAGAACTGAACCAGCTCCTGCATCAAACTCGGCTGAACCTGCAACTGGTGTGGTGAAGTAACTGTGAGCCACAGAGGACTCAGCAATCCCGTTCCCGGGTAACAAGACTATTTAAGCCTTGGGTGAGGATAAGGCTGAAGAAAGAATATGAGGTGAAGGAACAACAAGAGTCTGCAGCAGCAACTAGCACTAACTTACGTAAAAGAGAGCGAGAAGAGAAGAGCATCGGTCGAAGGATGATCACGAAGTGATCCTAACTAAAGCCGGTCAAACATAACCCCACCGTGTTCAACTCCCGAATCCCTATTCGGAAATTGACAGTCACGGTACACACGCTGGTAGTGTATTGAAACATTGTGTCAAGTTATCTACAACCGGAATTAACAAGCTCCCATCTGCCACATAACCGCGGGCACGGCTTTCGAAAGTTCAAACCCTGCAGGGGTGTTCCAACTTGACCCATTACAAGCCCACGATCCGCGGAGTCGCAACTCCATAGGTGGGAAGACCCGAGTATTCTCGGAATCCCGTGCTCAAGTTAAACCGAACTAAGGTAAGGCTAATCCAGCAAATCCTCCCGGCGTGTCGACACCCTGATAGTAGCCGCGCGTATCTAGGTCTCAGGACACGACCGGATGGGCGATTCTACAGGACCCAAACCTCTAGTTTCCCCGTGGTGGTTCCCGCAGACTCCCCGTTTGGGACCAACACCATCGGCACTGGCCCCCCCTGCTATGTAGAAATAAAGGATCCTCGAGGGAGCGACCCTCTATGCAAATTTAATTAATTAATTAAGTTGTTATAATGAGGCAAATAGTACCAAATGTTGGGACTTGCTGGAAAAGACTTAGCACTTAGCGGTTTATCAAGGGGGTCCCATACACCCCAACCGTGTTAGGAACGCATAATCAAGGAACATAACACCGGTTTATACGGTTCCTAACGGCATGAGTGGAACAAAACACCAAGCAAAAAGGCTTAGCCTTCCACCCTGCCAGTATATAGATGATTTCATTTTAAGCATTTATATAGTGTGATATAACCCAACCAAACTTCAACATGAAGCAAGCATCTTCAATCTTCACCTGCAACTAACAATGCTATAAGAGGGGCTGAGCGAAGCGTACTTAGCCAAGCAACGGTTTGCATAGGTAGGTTGGTTAAACATGGCAATTGGTTACAAGTAGGAGGCTGACAAGAAAGACATGGGCATCGAGGCAAAACTATAGAGCGAGACTTCTAGCAATAGGCAAAGATAGTAATGGTATCCGGGTTCGGTCATCTTGCCTGGGATTCCACAAGGGAGAAGAACGGATCCAAGAAGAAGACGGAGCAACACAGACGAGAGAAAACCTCACAACTCCGGAACGAAACCGAAGCTAACAAGAGAAGCAACCGGAAAGAAAGAAACAACACGGTAAACATACATATCATAAACATGGCATAAGATGCACAAGCAAGTATGATGCATGTCCGGTTTAATTATGCATGGCAAGAGGTGAAACATAATAAAACTACACTATTAAGACAATTTAAATGAGGCCGGAGAATAACAACAACATATCCGGAAAAAATCCCCATGAGCATGTTTAATAATTATAAGCAACCACAATTTAACATATCAATGTTGTTAACATGATGCGGATGACATGATCAAGTTTATGCAAGTTTATTAAAAGGTTGACAATTAACAAGATAAGAAGCATTCGTCACCGTGGTGGAATGGAAAGGTGCCACGGCAACGATCCAAAAATGATGCAACGCAACATCTCGGTTCCGGTACTCGTTGTGAGACCGGTGCAAAAGGTAGATGGCGAGTGAGTCAAACGAGATGAAGGTGGGGCGATCCCGTTACCGGGTTCCCACGAGTCGGTGACGAGGCAACCGAGGAACATGACAAAAGGTGGAACGGGCACGAAGCACACACGGGAGACATTTCATACAACCACAACAAGCATCACACGGGTCACGACTCGGGGTTATACCTTCGAAACACTCGTTTCGGGACGGTTCGAGAGCGTCGAGGAAGTAGCCGTAGTAGTGGAAGTAGTTGTTCTCGCAGCTCGTAGAGGAAGTAGTGGTTCACGGCATCGTGTCGTGGTACTTGGCGAATTCCTCGTTTCCGGGCGACGGTAGTGGTACTCGCGGTGACAGTAGAGGAAGTAGTGGTACTCGGCGTCGGTAGACGTTCGGGCCGTAGATGTACTTGGCGCATCCGTCCTTTCCGGGCGACGGTAGTGGTACACGCGATGGTAGTAGTTCGGGTCATCGTGGTACTTGTCGGTCATGTAGAGGTACTTGGCGTTCGACGGCGTCGTGGTACTCGTTCACGTAGTATAGTGGTACTTGTTTCGTAGAAGTTCAAGTCGTCGTGGTACATGAGGGTCGTCGAGCGTAGGGGTACTCGTTTCCGTAGACGTTCGGTTTTACCGTAGATGAACTCGATGCATCTCCGTTTCTCCGGTCTCCACTTGGCCAACGAACGGTGCCTGGACATTTGCAATAGCACACGGCAACACAAAACAAAACAAAACAAAACGCACAGGAACAACAAAAAGGGCAGCACGGGCGCCGGGCAGAGCTTGAGGAGGCGCTGGACGGGCGAACTGGTGAGCTGGAGAGGAGGGAGCTAGGGGCGCTCTGGCCGCGAGGAGAACGGGGCCGCACGGGGCTGCTGGGCTCCTGGCCTTGCTGGACGAGGGAGGACGCGGGGCCTCGAGGCTCTAGCTGGAACCTGGCCCGCGCTCGGGGCGCCGTTGCTTCTGGCCGGCCGAAGGGAGCGGGGCTCCTGGAGGCGCTGGGGAGGAAGCAGGCCGCGGGCCGGCGCTTGGGGAGTCGACGCAGAGGTGGCGGGGCGACGGGATCCGACCCGGCTGGGAAGGCGCCGGTGCCTGGTCGCGGGAGCTCGGAGGAAGGAAGGTCGAAGCTGGAGGCCATGGCGCTCGGGGCGGCCGGGGCACGCGGGGTGAGGAGGCCCAGGCGCGCAGGAAGACGCGGCCGCTGCGGCGGACGGCGGTCGACGGGAGGGCGGCGCGGCCCTGGCGCTCGGGCAGAGGGGGATCGAGCGGAGGGGACGTGCGAGAGGGAACGAGGGAGTCAGGGTGAGCGAAGGCTCGATGGGGTGAGCGAGAGAGAGGATCGGGACGAGCGAGAGAAGAGTGCGGCGGCGCACAGAGGGAAAACGGGGAGAGAGGAGCGATGCGGATCGGGAGTTAGGGTTCGGTGCGGTCGGAGTGGGTTTGGGCCGATGGGCCAAGGAGCAGGAGGCCCAAGAGGGAGGAGAGATGGGCCAGAGAGAGAGGGAAAGGAGGAGAAGGAAAAAAAAAGGCTGGGCTCTCTTCTTCTTTCATTTAAAGAAAAAGAACAAAGAAAAGAAAAGTCCAGAGTGTTTGGAGAAGGTTTAGACTGAGATAAAAATATCCCTACAACCCTGGAATTGTGGGCTATTTTAATAAAGTGCTTTGGCAATTTTTAGAGACTACAAATTTATGCGAGTCGGAAATAACTCGAACTTGCATAAATCCTTAGGCCAACCAAACACTTCCAAAAGACATGGAAAAAAAAAGGAGGAGGAGGTCTAGGCAAGGGATTGAGAAGAAAAGGGCATGGGGAAAATATGCAAGTGTGTTAAGGTGATTCCGAAGCCATGGAATATTTATTAATATAGCTCCATAAATATTAGGAGGCTTTTATATGTTATAAAGAGAAGTCCTTCTTCCCTAGATTTAAATGGGCCGAAGGTCCACACGAATTAATTTAAGTTGAGATGCAAAAATTAATATGACATGATGGCATGATGACATGATGCAATGCAAAAATAAAAACACAAGCACAAAAGAAACACACGGGCAACCCGGAACGTCTGGAATCTTCGGGAACCTTCTGGAATCTTCCGGGACGTCGGTCTCGGGCGTCACAAGTTGTCCAATGACTAGCTACTACCACACATTGGGTTCCGGTAACTCGACCCCTCTCGACTTATTAATCAACTAGATCTCTGTCCAAGAGTTGCAGCTAGTTTCTGGTGTTTGTAAGTAGTGCTAGTAGTCTACCAAGTGGCACCCGGTACAGGTGGGCTTGGGACAGACTAGGTGCAGTGGCCTGATGTACCAAGTCGCACCCGGATGGTGGGCTTGGGAACCCTGCTCACATCGTTTGGGGCCGTGAGTGACACCCCAGCCGGATCTCCTTGTGGATGGAACCCGAATAGGCGATAAACCTGGACTAGAGTCTTGTGTGGTTAGTCAGGTCGTGGCCGACACCCTCGCCAGGCATCCGCTTGAAGGTTGCCGAGATACACAACGTGTACATGGCGGTAAGTGGCGAGAGCGTGTGTGAAGAAGTACACCCCTGCAGGGTTAACATGATCTATTCCAATAGCCGGGTCCGCGGTTATGGACTTCTTGGATGCTTACGTGGTACATAGACAATTTGAAGTGGATACTCTAAAATGCACATGATAAGCGTGAGTGCTATGGATGGCGTTCTCGTAGGGAGACGGGAGCGGATCCATAGAGGTGTATTGATTGGTGAATATGTGGACTCGTGTGCGCCACCTCAAAAGAGTTACTTGAAGTCGTAGTCCAGGATAATCACCGAGTCAAAGCTGGCTTGCTGCTGTCAAACTCCACCACCCCTTTGTTGATACTGATGCATATATAGCTAGTTATGATGTAAGTCTAGCTGAGTACCTTTGTACTCAAGTTTTCTTAATTTATGTTTTTGCAGAGAGACTTTAGTATCACTAGTGGTTCCGCGTGGACTTCGATGTTTAGCTTGTTACCTCAGCTACGATCTTGTACCCTTTGGAGGGTCTTGTAGATAGCCAGGCTTATTAGTCTTTTTCTTTTGTAGTTGTCTGTACTCGGACATGTTATGCTTCCGTTGCCTGTATGCTCTATATGTTGGCTCATGTGACCCCTGTTTGTAATAAATGCTATGATGGCTCTTCTGGGCCTTATCTATATGAATCGTTGAGTTACGTTGTGATGCCATGTTGTACATCACATACTTGCATGTTATGCATACGTGTAATGTGTATTGCTATGTGTGGGATCAGAAACCTAGTTGTTTACCCTTGGTAGACTATCTTACAGGGAAATGTCTCCTAGTGCTTCCACTGAGGGTTGGTAGCTTGCTATTGCTCCGGAACACTTAGGCTGGCCAGCATGTGTCCTTCTTCGTTCCTGTGTCTGTCCCTTAGGGAAAATGTCACGCGTTGTTCCTTTAAGTCCTTGTAGCTTGCTACGACTTGGGTTCATACGTTGATGACCGACAAGTTCGTTGCTGGGAAATGTATGCCTGTCTCTGTAATTTAGTGCCACTTTTGGTTTATAACTAGTCATGTCGGCCCGGGTTCTCTGTCATATGGATGCTAGCGACACTATCATATACGTGTGCCAAAGTGCGCAAACGGTCCCGGGCCAGGTAAGGTGGCACCCGTGGGGATACCGTGCGTGAGGCCGCAAAGTGATATGATGTGTTACATGCTAGAACTGTGTGACTTAGGATCGGGGTCCTGACAGCTTTGGTATCAGAGCCTGACTGCCTGTAGGATTACCAAGCCAAACTGGTCGAAGTTGAGTCTAGAAACTCTGTAGTTATATTAAGGGAATTGATTGTGGAAGGGAACGTAACGCTCTTTTTACTTCTTACCCTATGCCTTCTAATCTGAGTTACCTTCTTCTTTCCACGGGGTTTAAGAACTAGGACTCTCTTTCTTTTTATCAGGATCACGTTAATGGTGGATTCAACTCTTCGTTCAGTTTCTACTACTTCCGTATGTTGACAGTTGATCTCGGAACCTTGATATTATGAGGTTAGGTGGTTATGCCATCATCTTTTTGCACGATGTCTCAAGTCTTTTTCGAGCATTTACAACCGTTATGATGTTCGTGTCATCCCAGGTTTCTAAATAGTCTGATGCATTTGCAAATCCATTCTTCCCGTTTCCGATGTTACTTTGGGCCAGGTTAACCACACTAACCTTTGTGCTAAGGTACTATGTTACCTCGATATATATGTTGAAGTTATTATTATGACCCTAGGCATTGTCGGATTCAGGGCTCCGCAAAACCTGTTAAGTTCGAACACAGTGGTGTGAACGAAGATCTCTCCCACTCACGTCTACCTAGCGCCTCACTCTAGTCTCGGCGGAAGGATTCAATCAAACAACGAACAAACACACAAAAGTTTATCCAGGTTTTCCTGCTTTGGTGGATTGTCTCCGGGTGAGCTAGAGTATGAACTGGTACAAGGGTTCCTGAGCTCAGAAGGCGAGCTCAGGAGGGTCAGGAGGCTAGTGTTCTTGCTCCTTGTGCGGTGGTCAAGTGTATGAGTCAATCCCCATTTGCAGTGGAAGTTCTAGCTACTTATATAGGCGGCCACGGTCCTCTTCCCCCGAAATGTTTAGGCGGGAAAGGATTCCACAATAGCCGTTTTTGAGCGGGAACACAAGGATGTTCCTACCCTGACAAAAGCAGTCTTTGCCTGCAAAAGGATCAGGCGGTGACACGGTGGTGGGCTCGATGGTGACATCCTACTTATCGTCCTTGCGGTCTTCGGTCTTGTTGCACCAAAGAGGAAACCTTTGCCCCGCTCCTTGGGAACCAACGGCTGTGCTGTCTCCTTTGCACCAAAATGGCAACTGTGTTGCTGGCGGGCGCTGGCACTCGCTGGCGTGGTGCGTCACTGCTGACATCATTGCCTCCTCCCGAGGTAGGCTTGGCCCTGGATTCTCCGTCCCTCTGGAACGCCTTGCCGAGGCCACTCCTGAGGTAGTCTTGGCGTCGGTCTCCTCGCAAGGCCTGGCCCCTCGCGAGGGTCTTGAGCAGCTGGTCGATCAGCTGGGATGTACCAGGCCGGGTGTAGGAGCGCGTCGCGGCCCGTAGACAGGCAAGTCTCGGTACCCTGGTTCCCAGGACGCCGAAATGCATCTTAGGGAATCAGCTAGTAATCCAGCCAAGTTTTGTATTCCCAGTGTGATGATTCTGGCCATCATTCTCGAATGCATCCCGTGATGCCATTTAGTTAGTAGGCATTCTATTCGTGGGTTCTTGAACCCAAGATCCACCCTACTTACCTCGTGTTGATAGTGTTTGCTCGTTCCTTTAGGATATTAGTAACCTTTGTAATAGCCCTCGAGGTCCGTGGTATTCCTTCTTCCAATACCATGAACCATCATGGCAGAAGTTCTTCTGAACCAAAAGATCACAACTAGGGTGCTCTTCATGAGTTCTCCATTCTATATTGTGACTACCAATTCTACCTTTCTGCATGGGTTATCCGGAAGAAATATGTTGAACTCGTTTGACATACTAATCTATGCATCCACAACTCAGAAATTCACATGTGCTTTTCGGTTGTCCCTCTTTGGTCTATTCCTACCATAGTCTATCAATTGATAGTCAGGAGTAGTTGTGCATTCGTGTTCATGGATGCCTTTTACTCTTGTGGTCCGTCAAGCCATTCTATTCTGGAATGACTAGGAGAAACAAACTCTAGTACCTTATCCACATCCAGGACTGGGTCAAAGTAGTTGTACTCCGCAGTTTAGAGTGCCTACCCAGCTTCTAATCTGTTCTACCATGGAGTGTTGCCTTCTTGCATGTCAAGTGTGTCATGGGAATAGCACAACCTCCTGTGAACTCTTGATACAGTGATACTTCTCGCCCTCACCGTTCATTCCTCGGTCTCCATGTTATTGCAACCAGAGTACTGACAAGTGAATCGTGATGTGTGTAATAAATACGCCTAGCAACTCTGTTGCTTGGTAGTTAATGGATGATAATCTCATTCTTAGCGTGCTGGTTATTGAATCATGATTCTAAGATTGATCGTGCTACCTAGTCCATTTTTCTGGTGCACTCTTTGATCAATGAGTTAGGATTGTGTCAATCTCTCGCTCTTTTGATCATATCGTCTTGCCCAGAAAAGCAATATTGTTTCCGAGCGTAGCAACATATCGGTGGTTCGTAATTTTCTGAATATCCTCTCGGAAGTATTGCCAGGTTGTTCCCTGACCGTTATGTTGAGTCCGTGATCAAGTTGGTCTCTTGTAAACCACCCTTTTCTCCAAGAATTTGTGTTGGATACCCTGAACTAGTTGGCTAAGCTAAACAATAACTTGGAGAGTTGGAAGATAAAAGCTTTGCTTGACTTAGTTCATTCCAAAGGGGTATCTTGTGTGTCTGTGTTGAAGAAAGATGATATCTTTATCAATTGATCCTCGTGATCAGTTGATGGATCTATTGTCTTGTCAAAACTTTGATTCGAGTATGGGATTTTGTCAAGTCAACTCATAACCAATGATGTTCGTAATGTTGTCTTACTCGTGGTTGATCCCTCGAGCATACACCATTACATCTTTTGGTCTGACCAATGCTATCACCGTGTTCACTTAATTGTGGAATTCCACTTATATGGGAACCGGGATGAATTGTTGTTGAGCCCATCAGCAACATTTTTATCTTCTCCATGATTTTGTTGGATAGTAAGCTAGTGTTGGAAACTTTGTAAGCATTGCCTTCGTGTCCCATTCACGGGGTATATGTTGGATGAGAGAAGAGACTTTCCCTAATTCTTGTGTAATTGATGTAAGTTCCCACCGTGAGTTTGAGAAAGTTTATTTTGCTTCCTCTGGGATCGTCCCAAGTCAGTCATGCACATGTGCGAAGTATTCTGTGGTTTGGAGATTTGCAGCCTTCACTCTATATGTCTCCCTAGAACACCAAGCCACTGACTTATTTGTTCAAGGAGAATAAGTTTCTTCTTAAGAATCATGACTTATGCTAGGACTTCGATATCCTCGATGATTCCCCACCTGAACTCGGTAGTGCTTTGTTGTAAGACTTCTATGTGGTCATGTTTGGCTTGGACAGCGTGTTCACATGTATGTAGCAGAACCAGCTCATGTTTTGGAGCTTGCTATCGTAGTTCATTTCCTGAGAATCTCGCAACATCATCTCGTCGATTTGTGATGCTACCTTTCCTTTTCCTGACATGCTGTCTGAAATGTCCAGTTGCCAACCGGATCTGAATCTCAGACAGATATGATGGTTGGAATATTCCAACATTTGCATTTTGTTCCCAGCTTGCACCACCATTGTTCCAATTTTCCATGGGCTGCCCTTCTCAACATTTGCTGTTGAGGGTCATCTTCGAAAGTGGTCCTGCCATGGGTCCCTTCCATTTCCAATGATAAGCAAAAATCATCCGTTGTGTTGTTTTCAACAAGGTAGTCCACATCATCATTCCTAGTCCGACTATGTCATTCTTTTGGACTCCTTCAAATGATCGCTTGAGTTTTGCCTTAGGCTGGTATAGAGAATTTCAATGATCTCTATATCAAAAGTAATTCTTTTTGCCATTTAAGGGAATAATTCTACGAGTCACCTTCTCTAAGGTGCCCCATCTGGTGATATCGATCATCATCTTCTTTAAATGTGGAATTATTGCCTACCAATTGAACCTTCATCGTTTGTTTCACTCCATCCCTCTGGATGTGTGTTCCGTGTCTCAACTCAAGAGATGTTCAATGTCTCAATCCATGAGTTGACCTTGAGTCGCTCGATCTTTCAGGACATCAATTTTGTAGAGTTTCTTTCGTCGTCACTGTGTTGGACAAAGATCTCGAAAGCAAGGATGTCAGGATCGACATGAAGCAAGCAATCAACATCTTATCTTATATTTACTAATTGAAGGCACCATAAGAACTCCCATATTAATCCACATCATTATGAATCTTTTAACCGTTCACTACATGTAATTGATTTATCTTGATCGTACGATTTACGTTACATTACAATTGCCCAAAACAAGACACAATCTGACCCTACCTACACGTACGTAATGATCTAGCAGAAAAGAAAAAATATCATCCGTCCTAACATACCACGTACAGAGTTCTAAAAAAACATAATTCTGAAAAAAGAAACAAAGTAAATACATGTAGGTCATCTTGAAAAAAAAAATTACATCTAGGTCCGGCTACACGTACATAATTCTACCTAGAGAGTCCATATTGTCAAAAAAATCACCCCCAAGAGCAAACCACGTATAGAATTCTAAAAAAAAACACTTACATAATAAAAAAACAAAGGAATTGTCTTTGAGACAAAAATAAACAAAGGAAATACGTTTAGGCCAATCTACATGTATATAATTCTATCTAAACAGATTCTAAAAAAAATACCTGCATCTTTGATTGCAATTTTTTTTTAACGTACAGGCTCCATAATGTCTTCCAGGCTACACGTACATAATTCTACCTAGAGAGTCCATATTGTCAACAAATCACCCCAAAAGGAAACCACGCATAGAATTCTAAAAAAAGAAGTACATCATAAAAAAAAGGAATTTTTTTGAGAAAAAAAACAAAGGAAATACGTGTAGGCCAATCTACACATAAATAATTCTATTTGTAACAGATTCTCAAATTAAAAAAACCTCTATCTTTGATTGCATGTTTTTTAACCAACGGACTCCATATTGTCCTCCTCTTTCCATCTTCAATCTACACGTACAGCTAGCAAGGAAGTGTACAGAATTCCAAAAAAATAACCCATATAGAGTTCGTATGTCTTCCTCTTTTGATCTCACATGTTGTTGATCAATCAAAAGACCGCCTGATCGATCCCCCGCCAGAACCATAGGAACACAAGCATCGTTTTTCTGATGATAACATCTTCCAACTCCGCTGATGTTGTTCGCATCTATCTCAGGTAACCGATCCTCCTCAGTTTGGATGTGAAAATTTGTCTACTGCAGTGTTGTATGTACGGAATTAGGGATGCATGCATGCCGGAACCCTCCTACCCTCCCCTGGTCTCCTCAGCAACTCATCTTTTTTGGTAGTGGCTTCATTAATTTTTGTTGTATCTAGATCTTTGATTATGTAATAAGAATAGCATGTACATCAGGTTATTGTGGCGTCTTAATTTGTTGTGTCATAGATATCTCTATTGCTGGATTGGTGGATTTCCATCTTGCATATCATTCAAGGTTTTAGATAATCATGCAGCTTTATAAGTTCCCTGTACAACATTTTCAAACTATATATTTTTTGATTTGTTCACTAGATGCCTAATGAAATCCGCGCCGGAGCCAAAATATATATTATCAGAGATAAGAGTTAAAGGCCGAGGTCGATCATGATCATCAAGTGAGAGATAGCTATAGTAGATGGTACGTACTTATCTACAAATACCAATAAAATACATTGACTATTTCTATCGAATAAGAAAAAAAATACTTGGGAAGGATTATAATATGCACTTACATTTCTGGGATTATTTTTGACATTAAACAACTGTTGTTCTAATAGAGGGGTTGGGGTCAAACCACTATAGAACAGGGAGCAAAGGATTGGAGGTAATTCCATATTCTTACGTATGCCTTTTCTCTCTACAAGATGGTGATATGTTTGAACCTGTATGTGTTCCAAATACTGTTGTTATATTGATTAATTAGCACAATATAAAGTAAAAGGAGTATTACTACAATATATTACGTTACCATGTATTCAAAAGATGTCCTCCAGGTCAAAGCATTTCTGATATGATACGGATCTGCTATGTTTACAGGCTTATGGATTTCTCGAAATTCATCTACCTATGATTACAATCTTCTGATTTTTACTATCTTTAACCAGTTTTCTTCGACATATGAGAGTATTCTTTTAGAGTTCAATTCACGTGGGAAGATGAACTTCTTGGTGTGTGACATACGATGGCAGTGATTATATTATGGATTGAATATTACATCTACAGAGGTAGCAAAATTCTTTCTTGCCAAAGCAATCTAAATAAATAAATATATTTTAGATGCAAAGATCTTTGATACGTTTTTCCTAATCTGTCTATCTCAGTGTATGCCAAAGTTTTGATTTATAAAAATATGTACATAAGCTCATGAGTAACTACTAAGATTTCAAAATTCCAATGTTCCAGAATTACATAGAATGTTAGTTAAATAAAAAAATCTAATACTACATGCATCTTTTTTAATCCTCGATGTGTTCATTGCACGGTCCTAACACACTGTAATTCGAGTGAACACAAAATGTTCTATCATATTATTCGACAATTGTTTCCAACGTCCACTCTCTCCCAAAAAAATAAACTCATTTACTGTAGCCAGGGATATCTCACAAACCCACTAACCACCCAAGAATTTTAACCAGCCTGAGTAGTAAATAAATGAATGATCAATCTGACAATGGAAAAACGTTCAAAGAGTTAACTGGTGTTGGCACGAAAAATATTATATCGTGCTTTTAATAGGAATTTCGGTGCCAAATCGACCTTGATGAAGTTTAAAATTTAATTTTGCTTCGTTACCGACAATGTAATTTTACAAAAATGTACAATTGTCTTTCTATCATGGAAAAAAAATACTAAAATGCATTATGTAGTATTTTAAAATAAGCAAGTAAATCATGGACTAGCCCGTGCGTTCGCACGGGCTGTCGACTAGTTCTTATGAAGGACAGTTGGATCAAGAAGATTGTGTTAGCCTTTTTGTCCCTTTGTTTTCTTATCTCGCGTCTTGAATCTCGGGACGAGATTCTTTGTTTTCACACCCCTAGATTTTTGCTTGTAATTAGTTGCACTTGAGTGCATCATGCATCATGTCTAAATTATTTTGAAGGTTGAAATGAGGATTGTTCAAACCCTAGCACCAAATGAACTCAACTAGGTTCAAATAAAAATCTTTTTCAATAAACCCAAAAATTCCTTCATCAATGTTTGATAATTTTGGCAAGGGTTTTGATCCAAACCAAAAATATTGAACATTTTTAGGGAATTATTTGGACTTTGAATAAAATCAATGAGTATTTGAATTGGGGCCATTTAAATGCTATATATTTTTAAATAGCTCCAAATAATTTCAAACTTATCCAAAATGTTTTAGTGCTCTAACTAAAACAAAACAGAAGAAATAAATAGAAAAAGAAAAACAGAAAAGAGAGAGAGGGCTCTGTACTTGGCTTACCTGTGCAGCCCAGCTGGCCCAACACTGTAGCGGCCCAGCCTACCAGGGGCAGTGCTGTCTTCTTCTTCCTGCAAGGAGGAGAAGCAGTTGCGTTCCAGGCGCGCCGCCGAGCCATGCCAGCTCCTCCCTGCCTGCCTGGCTCCTCCTCGACGCGCCTAGACGATGCCACGGAGACGCCCAGAACCCCCTCGTCCACTCCCCTCTCCCTCTGGTCGACCCTCACCTCCTCTGCTCTCTTCCCGAGCGCACCGAAGGTCACCGTGCCGCCGCAAACGTAGCCACCGCCTCTCCCTCGTTCACTCGACGTGCCCCAGAGCTCCGACACGACCTCTTCTTCGTCTCCATCAAGCGACACGTCGCCGGGCGCCCTGCCTCGCCGTCACTGTCGTCGTCTTCAACCTCGGATGCCCAAGATCGCCGGCGCCTGTTCGTCATCTCCGACTCCTCCCCGAGCCCATTGAGCTGCTCTACGAGTCCGTCGTGAGCCATCTTCATTTACC
>LR738714.1:382279242-382295534 GCA_902687465.1 Secale cereale | reverse complement strand
CTCGCCACCTTGCCACAACACTATTTCCTGTCGAGGCCGAAAACCACTACCGCCGGCCAGCTCGCCGCCGTGGCCACAGGCGCTGCACCTCGCAGCCGAGCATGCCACTGTGCTCAGTAGCTCCCCAACAAGCCAACGCCACCTCTACATCTTCCTCCCGTGCACCACAACATCGTCCCGGCCAACCCCGTGCGAGCGCCACCGCGGATGTGCTCGTCGCCGTCAGCTCCGGTGATTACTTGACCAACCAGTGGCACCGTTGGATGCGGTGCATCCCCAGGACCACGTAGAACCCACCCGCGCGACAAATGGTCGCCGGAACAGAGATTCCGGCGTGTCTCCGCCGCGCGAAATGGTCACCGCCGGCCAAACTCTGGCGAGATGATGTGGCCACATAGTTAGGGACTAATGACTGTTAGTTAAACTCCCACAGCCACTGAGAGTGGGCCCTAGCCCTGGTCAACCCCAGTCAGCGTAGGTTTTGACAGGGATTAGTACCCGTGTCACTGACGTGTGGACCCTACACGTCAGGTTTGACCTGGACCGCGCCCTGTTGACTCGCTGACATCAGAGTGATGTCATGATGACACAGTAAGTATTTTCTGGGGTTTGAAATAAATCAGAAATGATTTATTTATTTTCAGAAAATGCCTTAAACTTCTAAAGTTATATAAAATCAACCGTAGCTCAGATGAAAATAATTTATATATGAAAAATTATCAAAAAATTCAAGGAATATGTTTATGGCATTTTCATGCATGTTTGAAGAAGTTAAACCTGCTGATAAGGTCAAATCAATTATATGACATTTAAATAACCACATGTGGAGTATGAATTTTAATCTTGGATTCAAACCAACTTCATTTAAATTGTTTCTAGTTGCATTAGCTCAAACCACAGCATATTGCCATGTCATGATCATGCATCATATTGTTGCATTGCATTGATTGCGTTCCTTCTCTGTTGCCGGTATTTGTCCCCTCTCAGTAGTCGACGTTCGGACGATGAGTTCGATGACACCGATGAAGAACTATACTATCATCAGAAGTGCCAGGCAAGCAACCCCCATTGAACATTCCGATACAATCCCACTCTCTCGCTCCTGCTCTCTTTTACTGCATTAGGACAACGACGATTCAATTTCTTTTCGCTGCGGTAGCTTAACCCCTTTCATCTGCATGACCTGTCATTGCCATAGTAAATAGTCGAAACCCACTAGCATGAGTAGGAGTTGTTTGAGCCATGTTGTGCCTACTCATTCATGCTTTCTGGTTATGCCTGCTATTGCTTAGAGTTGTGTCAGGTCTGATTCATTGGGGATGAATTGGAATGTGGTCATCATGTCCTACTGTTGAGAGCTAAGTGTGTGAACATGATTTGGTATAGGTAGCGGTGAGAGGCCATGTAGGAGTACATGGTGGGTTGTCTCACTAGAACCGTCATTTAGAACCGAGTTCTATGTAAGTTGTCCAATGACTAGCTACTACCACACATTGGGTTCGGGTAACTCGACCCTTCTCGACTTATTAATCAACTAGAGGTCTGTCCAAGAGTTGCTACTAGTTTCTGGTGTTTGTAGGTAGTGCTAGTAGTCTACCAAGTGGCACCCGGTACAGGTGGGCTTGGGACAGACTAGGTGCAGTGGCCCGGTGTACCAAGTGGCACCCGGATGGTGGGCTTGGGAACCCTGCTCACGTCGTTTGGGGCCGTGAGCGACACCCCGGCCAGATCTCCTTGCGGATGGAACCCGAATAGGGGATAAACCTGGACTAGAGTCTTGTGTGGTTAGTCAGGTCGTGGCCGACACCCTCGCCAGGCTTCCGCTTGAAGGTTGGCGAGACACACGACGTGTACATGGCGATAAATGGCGAGAACGTGTGTGAAGAAGAACACCCTTATAGGGTTAACATGATCTATTCGAATAGCCGGGTCTGCGGTTATGGACTTCTTGGATGCTTACGTGGTACATAGACAACTTGAAGTGGATACTCTAAAATGCGCAAGATAAGCGTGAGTGCTATGGATGGCGTTCTCGTAGGGAGACGGGAGCGGATCCATAGTGGTGTATTGATTGGTGAATATGTGGACTCGTGTGCGCCACCTCAAAAGAGTTACTTGCAGTCGTAGTCCAGGATAGCCACTGAGTCAAAGCTGGCTTGCTGCAGTCAAACTCCACCACCCCTTTGTTGATACTGATTCATATGTAGCTAATTATGATGTAAGTCTTGCTGAGTACCTTTGTACTCACGTTTGTTTAATTTATGTTTTTGCAGAGAGACTTCAGTCTCACTAGTGGTTCCACGTGGACTTCGACGTTTAGCTTGTTACCTCAGCTACGATCTTGTACCCTTGGGAGGGTCTTGTAGATAGTCAGGCTTCTCAGCCTTTTTCTTTTGTAGTTGTCTGTACTCAGACATGTTATGCTTCTGTTGCCTGTATGCTCTGTATGTTGGGTCATATTGCCCATGTTTGTAATAAATGCTATGATGTCTCTTCTGGGCCTTATCTATATGAATCGTTGAGTTATGTTGTGATGCCATGTTGTACAGCACATACTTGCATGTGATGTGTACGTGTAATGTGTATTGCTATGTGTGGGATCCGACACCTAGTTGTTTACCCTTGGTAGCCTATCTTACAGGAAAATGTCTCCTAGTGCTTCCACTGAGGCTTGGTAGCTTGCTACTGCTCTGGAACACCTAGGCTGGCCGGCATGTGTCGTTCATCGTTCCTGTGTCCGTCCCTTAGGGAAATGTCACGCGTTGTTCCTTTAAGTCATTGTAGCTTGCTACGAATTGGGTTCATACGTTGATGACCGAGATGTTCGTTGTTGGGTCATGTATGTCTGTCTCTGTAATTTAGCGCCACTTTTGGTTTATAACTAGTCTTGTCGGCATGGGTTCTCTGTCATATGGATGCTAGCGACACTATCATATATGTGTGCCAAAATGCGCAAACGGTCCCGGGCCAGGTAAGGTGGCACCTGTGGGGATACCGTGCGTGACACCGCAAAGTGATATGATGTGTTACATGCTATACCTGTGTGACTTAGGATTGGGGTCCCGACAGTCTTTCAACTTGAAATTGAGACTCAAGAAGACGAACTGATTCAGGCAACGAGTTCGAAGAGCTTGTGCCAGTGGTAGTGGCCAGTAACTCGAACGCTACATAAATACAGGACTTTGGGGTTGTCTCACTATCATCAAGATAGTTTTTATCAGCTTTCTTGGAGACCAACGGTGATGTCTCACTATCTTGAACCTTATATGCATTACTTCCTTTACCATTGCATAACGGGGTACTCTTCTCTAATATTTTGTCCGCATTCTCAAAGAGAAACAAGCAGACACATCACATGTTTATCATGTTGTATATGAAACTCATTTTGGTAAATTAGTACACCAGTATAGTGGACAGGATAACAGCACGAAACAAACACATATCTATGTACCATGGTTACTGTATGGTCTATATCATTCTAGTTTTTGTTGCCAAATCAAGATAGAGAGATAGTTCAAATCATATTTGTTTAAGACAAAGCAGCATAGACGGTGTAAGTGTGGGAAACTACACAGTAGTAACAACACTTGTAATGTGCATGACATGAGAACATAATTGTTTATTCAATTGAAACTAAAATCAACATAGAGAAAGTTACAACAACAAACCAGTTAAAGAAACAGGTTTAAAACATACATGTTGCGCCATTGGAGTTTCAATTCCATCCTTCAACTTTGAAATTTGTTGGTATGAGTGAATACAGTGATGCAAGAGCAAAGGATTTTGAACAATAGCTACAGAACCTGACCTGAGAACAATTCTTCTTCTGCTTTAAGCGTTGAGTTGGGGTTCGGAGTGGTAGTCCTCGTGATTTGGGCACTGCAGTTGCCTTACTAACTGCTCATGTTTGGGTGCTCTATGGTGGACATGGTGTTGTGTCAACTGGAACTGGGTTACCACTACTAGGAAAAGGCCTATTAATGGCGCACCTAGTTTGGCCATTAATGGCGCATTAGGGGTGCGCCATTACTAGCACGCCATTAGTATACTTTACTAATGGCGCACCTCTGGTGCGCCATTAGTATCTGGTATACTAATGGCGCACCACAGATGCGCCATTAGTATGCACAGTGGTGCGCCATTAGTATGCCTCCCAGGGGCCATGTGTAGCCAGGTGCTTTGGCATACTAATGGCGCACTCTGTTGTGATGCGTCATTAGTATGAATATTAGGTTATTTTTTTAATTTTCTGTTTTTTGCACAGGTTATGCATATATATAAATATAATTTCTCGTGGAGCCAACATATATGGTACGCACATCGAAACTATTAGAATCTACTCCCTCCATTCTGATTTACTCGTCGTGGTTTTAGTTCAAATTTGAACTAAAACCACGACGAGTAAATCGAAACGGAGGGAGTATATAATAGCTCATAGAACAACTTAGCATCATGCATCATCGATCATAATAATAATAAAAACTCAACATTGGTATTAAATAATAAGTCTTACACATCATTATCGACCATACAACTTCTACTACGTAGCAATTTTCTAAGATAAAATGGCATAAAACAAGATGGCGTTTGTCTCTAAATCAATTAGATTTAAAGGGCCATTATGGAGAACGCAGATTATCTTGTCTCCATTTCTTGCCCTTCTCATTCTATTGCTTCCAAGTACCTCCTTACGAGTTTTCGTTATTTTTCGCCATTCTTTGATTCTCATTCCTTCATTTTTAGAAGAAATCCGATATGGACACGTGTGATTTGTAGGTTCACCTGGCAGAATGTTTAAAACTTGTAGTTGACCAGATTGAAACATGACAGGAGGCACACAGTCACTAGGGAGAATCTGTTGCAAAACATAGTAAGACTTCATAGTTAGCATTGTAGTTCAGTTTGAGAAGAACTAATGCAAAACATGCACGAATGTCGTAATAGTAAAAAAATCTTACCATGGTATCTCCATTGATATTAACGTAGTTCAAGACGTGCACTAGTGGGACGTATTGACTATATTGTGGATCAATATTGCGATATTGAATGTAATCCAGAAGAAAGGAATAAAAGAAGATGATATGCTCTTTGTCCTTATAAGTACATTCTGAGCCAGGGGTGTAGTAGGTTCTGTCTAGCATCATCCTCACATTATTTGAATAATCAAAATAACCTATCAATGGAAATAAGTTGTCAACTATTTTGAAATAAACAATATAAATTACTAAATAACTATGTTAGATAAACTCACTTCTCGGTAGAATTGGAATCATATCGTCAACAAGGACCGAAATGTCCAAATCATCTTCGGCGATGGAATCCGGATTACCAAGATCCATGGTGAGAAGCATACCCTCATAAAAACCATATATCTTGCAAAATGATTCCCAATTCTTGCAACCAAAAGTGGTTACGTTATCTGAATTGTACAAATCCACTTCTAAATCAACATTATGCATGGTCCTTAGTTGAATTTGCTTTGTCTCCGAAGTTTCATGATCTTCAAATCCCATCCTCTCCAAGACATAGCGTCTTGCATGACACGGGATAAACTAGTTGCATGTAAAAGAAGAAAATTAATTACTTACACGTTGAAGTAGCTAGAAATCGTGCTTAATTAATTACGAAACAAGACTTGTCGTTGCGTACCGTTTCGACATCGAAGGTCTCGTCGAGCTTAATACTGAAGTAACGACCGTCTACCAGGTGAGGCCTGTCGCACAGACCCAGGTCGTCACTGCACCAGGAGCACTCCGGGATCCTATCGTCGTCGGAAGACGACATTTCCTATGTTTCAAAGAGATTAAAGTTTATAAATTAAAAATATGTACCTAGACAAGCTAGCTGTGGCACCATCGTAGGCTCATTAGGACTAACATTGTCAACACTTTTGCACTAGTTCTGCTACATACCATCCTAGGCTTTTTAAGTTTCAACATTGCTACAGCATACAAACTTGAAGCGCTTGTGACTTTCAGCAGAACCTCACAATCTGATTACTATCCTCTCTATAAACTCATTTTAAACGAGTTCAAAAAGTGTAAGATCTTTATCCTAAAACACCACCAAAAATTAGGGCATGGCATCTAATAAGCAATGTTTGGAAATACAGTAAGTTTAATCTATGCCTAGCCATCCCTTACAAGGATATGTGGACATATTTCAGTTGTTTCAAACTTGAAACAGTAACATGTGATGACCAACTTCTTAAAAGTGCAGAACTAGTAACCAGTTGCAATCTTGCCATCATATTAATTGTAGCAGACAGTATTGTGCCTGGCAGTATTACCACTATGTATAGCTTGGTCTTTGTGCATACATATAAATAACAATATAATTATAGTTCAGTAAAACAATTCATTTCATCATGGTCCCGATATTGTCAATATTTGCAACATTGGGCTCTCATGAATGCACAAAGAAACTGGAAGAGAGAACGCATCCCTGTTATTGTGCAACATTATAAAACTAGATAACTGCAAGTTAGTGGTTCATCCATACAAATTTATAAAACAGGATAACTTCATTGTCAAAACAGCTCCGATACTTGGATCATACAGACAGCGACACTTATTTTCGGACGGAGGGAGTATCCTGCAGCTAGAATGGTGAAACCCACCCAGACATATTAACGGCAAGTCTGATCAGCTCTTAACAGTATATCGTCAATTATATATCATCAAATGACCCATTAATCAAACATGGACTACCATTGAAGAGCAAGATCGAATCTTAAAGGTATATCAGTATATCATCATCTTCATGAGAACAATAATTAGGAAACAGCAGATTTCCACTCTCACGCAGAATAGGTAGGGGGAAGAGCACGAGCTAGTTTAAGCAACCGGAGTTGGAGAAGACGAACATCCATCCATCAAGGATCCTTCCATTTAGGGGCTAATCAAATTTTGATCCAAGTGACCTAAATTTTGATCCAAGTGACCTAAATTTTGATCTCAACCACGTACTTCAATGATAATGGCAGAAATACAAAAAAAAAGACTTTGTGGTGGTGATTAGAGAGGAAGGAGGGAGGATGATGGCTACCTACGTATGGAGTGGTCGCCGGCGTAGCTCCGGGCGGCGGCGTTGCTGCAGAGTCGGGGGAGGCCGGGGCGTCGGCGGCGCGGGCGTCGAGGCCGGGGCGTCGGGGGCGCGGGCGGCGGCGGCGTAGCTCCGGGCGTCCGGGGCGTCGGGGGCGCGGGCGTCGAGGGCGTCGGTGGCGCGGCGCTCGGCTCAGCGGGGGTGGCGCGGGGGCGGCGGCGCGGCGCTGGAGGGAGTGAGATGCGTCGGGGAGAGGGGGGAGATCTGGCGAGGGAGAGAGAGGAGGGTGCGGCCGGTGGGGGGGATATGGATGGGGGAATACTAATGGCGCACTGCACCTCTGTGCGCCATAAGTATGTAGATTCTTATGGCGCACATTCCCTAGGTGCGCCATTAGTATGTTTGGATAGGCGCGCTAGTTCAAAAAAAAAACTTCTTGATACTAATGGCGCACTCTGGACATCGTGCGCCATTAGTAGTTCGAGCTCTAATGGCGTAACTGTTGCTGTTGCGCCATTACTATATTCAAATGGCGCACTGCTTGTCCGGTGCGCCATTAGTATCAATTCCATCTATAGCCCTTTTCCTAGTAGTGTACTATCTGCTGGGGTTGGGGTTAGAAGGGGTGTAGCGGGTTCTCTGTCCAATGTGGTAGGGGTACAATCTGCGAGAGTTTGGTTATGTGTGGTGGGGCTGGTTCTTGGGCAAGTACAATCATGGTTCTATCTGCGTCGACTACTAGCACTATCTTTTCTGAAGATAGTGTTGTTACTCCCTTACATACTGCCATCACCCCCTCCAATTCAAATGGCTGATGGACAAGAAAAGTAATTGAATGTACATACATTATATGATAGACGGGTGCAATGGATAGCGGGTAATAAAAGAGGGCATGAAATAATTCACATTTATGTTGTCTAACCAAACAGGATAGCATGACACAATTTCACATATATGATGGCTAACTAAACATGATAGCATGACACAATTTCACATATATTATGGCTAACTAAACATGATAGAAAGACATAATTCACAATATGATGACTATGTAAACAAGATGACATGATATAACTATATGATGTGTTTATTAAATAGGTTGGCATGCCATAATTCACATACATGTCGCCTATGGAAAGATGATGGCATGATATAATTCACGAATGGAATGACATAATTCAAAATATGATGATTATGTAAGCACTAAATATGATGAGATGATATACATATATGATGTCTTTATTAAATGGGTTGGCTTGCCATAATTCAGATATATGTTGTCTATGTAAACATGATGGCATGATAATATATGATCTATATACTAAGCAAGTAAGCAGATGGCAATCACATATATGATGTCTAAACTAAGCAGATGGCATTTAGTACTGTGTATTTGATGTAAAAACTAAGCAATGCAAGACAACATATGCATGATTTGAGTAATATAACCCTTCAAAGTTTGAGCATACACCTCATGGGGGAATAGGATTGGTCATCTGTCTGAGAATCCTCCTCTAAGGAGCTATCTCTAACCAGCAAGATGTCTGCTTCGGCAGGTAGCATTGTCTGCTCTTAAGACCTTGTTTTCACTCAGATACTTCCATCCCCGATTCAAATGGCTAATGCACTGGAAGAGTAGTTGAATATACAAATGTTATCGACAAATGGAATACGTAATACAAAAAAAAGGATAGCATGATATAATTCACATATATGATAATTGTCTCAACAACATGCACTACTAGGAAAAGGCCTACGAATGGCGCACCTAATTTGGCCATTAATGGCGCATTAGTGGTGCGCCATTACTAGCACACCATTAGTATATTTTACTAATGACGCACCTCTGGTGCGTCATTAGTATCTGGTATACTAATGGCGCACCGCAGATGCGCCATTAGTATGCACAGTAGTGCGCCATTAGTATGCCTCCCAGGGGCCATGTGTAGCCAGGTGCTTTGGCATACTAATGGCGCACTCCAGCAGGATGCACCATTAGGAATGTCCGCATAGTAATGGTGCACTGGCTGGTAATGCGCCATTAGTATCCTTTGGCATACTAATGGCGCACTCTGGTGTGATGCGCCATTAGTATGAGTATTAGGTTTATTTAATATTATTTTTCAGTTTTTTTGCACAGATTACAAAATGTATAATTGCACAGAATATAGACAGCACACATCAACAACAAATTCATCGAATACAATAGAAGATTAGTCTCTGAATACAATTCATCATATTAGTCTCCGAATACAATTCATCATATTAGTCTCCGAATTGAGAAGACCGAACAAAGATAGAACAATATATTACAAGTCTCGAGACCGCGAGTAGCGAGTTTGTCTTCACATTACAAGTCGATATCGATCATCTAAACTACCATCACATAGAAGAGAGATGCGGTCATCACGATGAGCATCATCACGATGAAACTCGTCTTCATCCGGTTCCTCCAACGCTCCCTCCCCTCTCCCGCTAGATAGAGGGCGTATCTAGATTCGTCCTCGGCCCTAGTGGTGTACCCTTTGTAACTGTTACCGCTGAATCGGTGATCCTGTCTCCGACACTCCTCCCAGTCGTCGTAGACTCCGGGAACCTTACCGTTGTACACGACATACGACGGCATCGCTACTAGCCAAACGAAACGTTAGTACCAATTCACAGACAATTCGTAAGCAATATATAAGTATGCAACAGAACGATCGAAAGAGAAAAGCAAGACATTAATGGCATCGATTACGTCTAATTTGAAAGACTCTCGAAACAAAAGAGACATACTACAAGTTCATTAAAGTTTAATTACAACATGAGCCAATCAATGTTTCAGAACTAGACACAGCATCACTGCTTTCGACTCGACTCAATGCACCGGAGCGTGGATGAAGCCGCCGTCTATCGTGGGAGTCATGAAATCACGGGCCTTGTCAGCCTGCATTTGTAGCATTGTGTCGATGTCACTGTTCGACGGTTGATTTCTGAGGTAGAACTGCCCCGAGGTACGAAGGACATCTTGATGGATGTTTTCCGCAAACTCCGACTGGATGCGAAAGAAATCTTGTCTGATGTCCGCGTCCTGGATTGCCGACACGCGCGCGGCCCAATCTTTGAGCTTACTCGGTAGCAGAAGTTGATGATGGTCCCGTACGATCGCCCGCATGTGATGGATGGCGTAGTAGGCACCCTTCTGACCGCCAGGCGGCTGCTTGACGCAGCAGAACGTCGTGTTGTGGGAGAACACGTGCTTGCCGTACTTACGAGTTGTCCTGGTGAAGGTGCCTCCAGACTTGGCGTAACCGGGGAGAACATCATCAAGAACCTTCTTGACATTTGTGTAGTCTACAGCCGACTGACGGTCCGGGTCGAAATACGTGGCCATGGAATATGTGGGGCTTAGTAGGATGAGCGTGCACTATGTGTCACTGCAGAAAACACGGAATCTTAAAAGAAGTACGATCGAAATCTAAGAATTCATAAGTTACGGGGCGGTTGAGGCGGAGGACTTACTCGGAAAAGTAAGGCACGAGGAAGTTATCCTTATCTCGGTTTGCCAGAATGACGCCTTCGAGGTAAGAACTCGCGACTTGCCGGTCCCCAGCGCTGCCTAAGAACTTGGCACGCATGTAGAAGGGGTCGACTATCACGATGTCCGGGGTCTTGTCGCGAATGATCCGCATCTCCATACTCAGCGAAAATAGCCGAACGAAGGTGTAGTGCAGCGGAAGAAGGTTCAACATAGCATGGATGTCATCAAACCGCAGGACGATTGTACCCCCGATGGAGTTATCCACAAAGCCCTTGCCCTCCGGCACCTTGGCCGCAAAAACCGGGTATGCCACATCCTTCTCTCTGAGACGCCGCTTCTCCAAAGAAAGAACAATGTCATGCAGACTCCGCATAGCACCGGTTGCAGCATCGAGCATATTTGTCGGTAGCATCGGCCTACCCGCCACATGCACCCTCCTCATTACATCCTCAGGTGAAGGTGGCCTGTCCTGAGCACGGATCGTACTTGGTGCCGGCTGGCTCACACCCTTGTTAGTTTTTCTTTTGTGTGCCTTCTTCTTGATCTCCTGAATTGGGACCGACTTCTGCCCAGAGACCGCCTTCTTTAGTGTGTTGGGGCTGATCATATTTCGCACCTCGCCTATCTGAGGCTCGGTGAAGTCGGTAGCTGGAGGCGTCTCCTGAGAGCTGAACGGCAGACGACGCCTGTTGCAACTTGGCTTCTCCGCGGTACCGGCTTGATCGCGCACGTCTTTTGTTGGGTTGGGTTCTTGAGAAGGAGGCCCCATGAAGTCGTCACCGTACCCATGATCGGCAAAGTACTGATCGACGTTGGCAAATGTATCGTCGTCGTCGTCGTTCTGATCCTGTGCCATATGCATGTTTGGAACCAGTGGCATAGGGATGTCCGGCACCGTTGCGGCGGACTTGCCATGGGGACAACTTGGCGCCGGCACGACTGGCGGTGTTATCTTTGGGGTGGTTTCCCCCGCCCCCAAACGAATCTGGCTCTTCGGCCAAAGCAGGGGCCAGCTCAGGCAGGCGCTGAGGGTCATGACGTCATCATCGTCGGCCCCGACGGGTCGAATCGGAGGTAACACCTCGTCGCAGCCTGGCAGCACCCGAACCAGTTGAACCCTAAACAAGTTGGGTGGTATCTGGGTACCGTGGAACAAGGGCTGGCCCGGTTGAACGATTTTGCCCTTGGCGACATCGACCAACTCGTTGTTCACGAAGTGCAGGAGAGTGCACGGAACGTCGGTGGCGCCCTGCGACAACATGTAGGGCGTCAGGGATGCCAAGTCAAAGGCAAGGAGATGAAGTCCTCAGCCGAGAGAGGCTTAATTAGTTACCGTGATGATGGCGTCGAGCTCGGCTAATGTCGAGGCACCGCCAACGGCGGGCGTGCAGTTGACGGAGGGGCCGCTTGCTGCAGAGGTGCCGGCTGGCGTACACACGGGTGCATTAAGCTCCCGTGCCGGCGTCGGAGACACCAATGCCGCCTCCGCCGGAGACACCAATGGCCCCGCCATCGCGTTCTGCGAGTTGCTGGCCGTGAAGCTAGGAATCGGGGGCGGCCCCTGTTGGCCGCCCGCAATCCACGCATGCAACCCCTCGATCAAGCTAGGCACAATGGCGGTGATCGTCGCTCCGAGCTGTTGTTGCACTTGCTCTTGGACAATCTCCGGAATCCGCGCCACCTGTGCCTTGAGTCCTTGAACCTCGCGCGCCTGGCTTTCCAGCTGGTCTTTTTCTCCTTTCGCCCACCAGCGTTATAGTATGACGACCATTTTGTCGACAAGCCTTTGCCGGCCACACGACCAGCTGACGTCGGCTTCTCGAGCTTATCCTTGTTCTTCATTACATTCAACGCCCTATTTAGAGTCGTGTCCCAAGGGCCGCTCTTAGTCGACCCCGCGCTACTGCTTTCAGTCGCCTGCGGAAGGAATGTGAATCATTTAAAAATTTGGCTTCATTAATTAGAATGCAACCATATGGAGCTAATTACGCGGGAGTGTATTCCTTACCAGAACAGCCTCAAGCGCCCTGGTCTTCGGATCCATGGTCAGCTCCTTTGTTTTCGGGTCCTTCTTGTACCGGGCCCTGATAAAGTTCCTGGTCTGCTTGTCACCGTATTTATCGAAGAGGGGCGGTAGGCCTTGCTCGGCACAGTCCGCCTCCTCCTTGTCCCATATAGGTTCCGCCACTCTGTAACCGCCGGGACCGAGTGTGTGTTCCCCTAAGTTGAGCTCCCGCATTTCTTTCCCCCACTGACTTGATTCGGAGTGTGCGGTGCTCGAGCAATTGATCTTGAAGTCGTTGTAGTCATCTTCGGTGATCGAAGGATGTTTCTCCTTGATCTTCTCATAACTCTCACCTTTCTCGATCATTCTCTTCACATTGGTTTTCCAAGTAGACATGGCCTTGCTCATCTTCGTGAGGGCAGCATTGTTCACTTTATTCCCTTTGAGGCTTGTGTTATCAAATTGAGCGGGGAACTTGTATCGTTCGTGCAGCTTCGTGAAGAGGAGGTTGCGGTAATTCCCGTTGTCAGGATGCCTCAGGTTCTCGTTGTTGATCGAGACGGTGCTCCGGAGAATGCACCCGAGCTGAAGCGAGTACCCCTTGACTATTCGTTCGGGCGCCGTTGGATTCCCGTCGGAGTCCACTTCAGTAACTTCCTCCTTGAGGGTGCGGAGCACGGTCGGGCGCCGGTCCTTCCATTGCCTCTTCGTTTGGCTGCCATCTGTGCGTGCGCCGCCATCATCAGTGGTGGCATTCTCGGCGGCACCATCAGTGGTGGCATCAGTGGGGTCATCCTCCGCGGTACCATCAGTGGTCTCAGGATCGGTGGGGAAGGCGGCGTCCTCATACAAGTGAGGTTGTTCCTCCATCTCCTGGGACAGCTCCCAGAATGCCTTCCCGCCGGAACCGCCGGCCTCATCGTTCTTGGCCATGTTTCTCTCTAAATAGGAACAAAGTTTGGTCAAAAAGTTGGTTATTGTCAAGGAACAAGATCATGGTCTCATCATTTAGGGTTTGTCGACACCGAGGCATCCTAAAAGCTAAGCTTTTATAATTGAGGGTTTTTCGACGCCGAGGCACCCTAAAAGCCTAAGCTTTCATCATTTCGGTTTTTATCGACACCGAGGCACCCTAAAAGCCAAGGTTTCATAATTTATGGTTTGTCGACACCGAGGCATCCTAAAAGCTAAGCTAGGAAGGAGAATTGTAAGTTGGGCCTAATCACTTGGCTCTATTGCCGCCTATGGTTTAATGCAGCTAGAATAAAGGGGCACTTGATCCTACCTAATTAACCACTAAGATACCCCTGCCCATGCATTAGTCACAAGTACCCTATATGTCCTATTTTTAGCAAAGTCATGCTAAAATTAACGGAAAATTTCAGCATGACCTTTGCTGAAAATAGGACATATGGAGTACCGAATTTGCCGGAACAGAAGTTAATCAACATTCCAGCAAACTCAAGGGCCTCTCGGGGTACCTGCAAAATCATCACGACTCGCGATGGTCGGAGACAACTAGGAGGATGTAGTACAGTACAAATCTTCGGGAGACAACTAGGATATAAATGGCAAAAAATCTTTTCCAGTGCAAGTACTGTATATGGTTGTGCTTTCACCTCCTCCAGTGCAAGTACTGTATACAACTAGGAGGATGTATACATTGCTCCAGCCTTGCCATCGATCTTAGCAAGTACTGTATATGGTTGTGCTTTCACCTCCTCCAGTGCAAAAAAACATTTCTCAGTTATACATTTATGATAGAAAACAACACAGATTGTCCCTGAGAATGAGTAGCCAGGAAAGGTGAACTACAATTAACTCTAAAGAACAACACAGAAGGACAAGTACAAAAATGAATTCTCAGAAGGCTCCGATTCAAGTAAACTCAGCCTCCTAGGTAAACTATAGGTAAATACAGTTGAGATATGACAAAAATTTCAAGTTCTTAATGTGTCTTGTCACACACAAATCAAAAGCTGCTGAACAACACCGGTTGTTCTAATTCTACAGGATCTGCCAGGGGATAATTACAATTTAAAAGGATAATACTCAGTTACTCACATCAACATATGTCCAAACAGGAACCTATTAATTATTTATGCTCATCAACCAATTGGCTGGCTGAAAACTCTGGGTATTAATTAATTTAAATCATGTAATGCAGAGTTGCCCACACAATCAGTACCATTTTCTTTCTAGAACTCCATAAATGAACTGGTGATATATGATGAACACGAAGAACACAATTTCAGACACAAAAAAACTTGCCGTGTTTGTTATTTCTAGCAAGCTTCTATAAATAGCTGATGTACACCCACAAAGTTTGACCTCACAGTTTCAAGAAACAAGCATAAGGTCCCTTTGTACATCTAGTCAGGGTCTAATGATGTTCTTGTGAAACCCAAAAGAAAAGAAATTGTGTTCTTAATGAGATAACTATATTTACTGTATTTTTGGAAATTGTTATCAATTTTGTAATATGGATAGTAGAGGCTGTTCTAGAAAGCAATAAGCTTTATTATATGCTTGTTTTATTGGTTAGATCATATTTTCAACGTGCATGGCATATGTCAGCTACTTGCCTTATAAGCTATATGTACTTATCTAGTTATTTTTATCTTTCTTGCCATTGGTGGCTTCATTGTTTTTTCTTGCAGTTAACTATCTAAGTCATGTACTTGGATTGGGTAGGTGTTGCCGCATAAAACTTACTTTCTTTTAGCAATCATGTGTTACAAATTTATGCAATGATGCGACAATGGTTATCTATTGTGTACTAGGGTTTAGGCCAGGCTTATGCCCCTAGAGGCCAGATAGTAGACCTATTCTTTTAATTCCTGCTTGATATTCCTCACTGGGGGTGCTCTTTATATAGAGACCTAACAATCTGATCTAAGTAACAAATTGGGGATCTGGTTGGTCCTCTATTTATGCAAATTGTGACTAATTATAGGACAGAACACTTCCTTTTCTCCAATCATGCTGCACTTTTAGATGAATAAAAATATGATGATTGAATATGTTGGGACTAGATAGTCAATGGACCGGTAGCACGGCGACTGATTTGGCTTCTACTTATTCTTGACTCTTATAATCGTTGGTACTTTCTATAGTGCTGGACAGCTACACAGAGTAGTATTACCTTGACTGAACTACTTCATTACCCGGTCTGACTTATCCCAGACATAAATTAGGACAAGGTTAAAAGATGGCTGCCTTTTCACCATGATAAAGATGTATTTCACTAGTCAATATCCTGAAATGTTATCAACAAATCATGACTGAACTGAAGCATTGTGCTTGCTATTTCTTACCAGATTACCATACTGTATATTGACCTATGACCAAAATTGCAATGCTATCTAGTAGTCCTTCAACAGAAGTGTTCCCCAAGTATGCCATCACTAAACCTATTCCCCAAGTATTCCATGTACAAACGGCAAAAATCACACACTTATATTTTTGTTTTTTATTAGAAGAATGAAGAAGAGCTAAACGTGCATGGCATGGCTAGAGTAATTTGCTGGTGCGTGTGATTTTTCTGAAGAAGGAAGAAAAATTCAGTTTTCTGATGAAGATGGGTTACCTTGGCGGAGCGGCGGAGGAGCTGCGGCCTTGGGGGGAGACACCGACGAGGTAGGGCTTGGGGGCGGCGGAGGGCGGCGGAGGTAGGGCCTCTTCTTCTTCCTTGGGACGGCGGAGGGCGGCGGAGGTAGG
>LR738714.1:382226055-382278636 GCA_902687465.1 Secale cereale | reverse complement strand
GGAGGGGTGCGGGGGTGGTCGGCGGCGGCGGTTGAGTAGGGGAGGGGTACGGGGTGTCGGCGGCGGCCGGTGGACCAGGCGGTGCTCTCGGCGACGAGGGGGATCGAGATCGAATGTCCAAGAAATTTAAAAATATTCATGATAGTTCAAAAAGTGCCCATGAAATACAATCGAGAAATGAAGGCTACGATTTAAATACAAACGATCTTAGCTAGCTAGCTATCTGTTCACAATCTTCTAGCCCTTCTTTTTCGCAAATGGAGTTCTTCTGTGGAACGGACGTCCTTTAGGTAGGGTGGTCCTGCTTCTTCTTGTGGTGTATGCTGCTACTTCATCATCATCGTCATGTTCGATCCTCGGGTCGCCGTACTTGTCGAAGTCTTGCTCATTGGCTACTCCATCCATTCCGATGATCTTCCTTTTGCCTCTCCTCATGACAACACGACTGGGCTTTGACGGGTCGGTAATGAAGAAGCATTGGTCAACTTGGGAAGCCAGTACCCATGGCTCATTTTTCGCGGTGACGTTTGCGCCCGCGGTCTTGGATTTGGCTTCGGGTATAACCATGGTGGTGAAATACCGGTCTTCTTTTAGGACGCTCTTGGCCCATCTGACACGGAACATCGGGACCTTCTCTCTAGCGTAGCTCAGCTCCCAGATCTCCTCGATCCTTCCGTAGTATCTGTCCTTGTCATTACCGGTGTAGGATTCCATCGTTACCCCGGAGTTCTGATAACCATCGCTCTTCATGTCCTTGGCCTCGGTGTAGAATGTGTAGCCGTTGATATAGTACGCCTCATAGGTCATCAGGTTGTGCTCGGCGCCCTATGACAAGGCGAATATGAGTTGTTCTTCCGCGGAAGAATCATCATGTAAAGGGTACGACAGAAGCTTCTGCTTGAACCAACGCGTGAAACATGAGTTGTGCTCTTTGATTATATCTCCGTCCGTCCTCTGTTGGCCTCGGTCATTGTATGTCTTCTCAATAAAGGTTTTGTGCTGAACCACCCAAGGATCGACCACGTCTATGTGTTGTCGCGCGACTAGGTTTGCTCTTTCAAAGTCGGCGAGTCGACCCTCGAAGTCGACATGCATTTCGCGGCGACCCTCACGGTGACCCGATCCAGCGAGCCTGCCGAGGTGCCTGTTGACGGGCAGACCAATGGGGTTCTCGATGCCTAGATAATTCGTGCAGTAGGAGATGCACTCTTCGGTCAGAAAGCCCCTGGCTATGCTTCGCTCTGGACGTGACATATTGTGAACGTATCCTTTGATGACACCATTCATCCTTTCGAACGGCATCATGCTATGCAGGAACGTCGGCCCGAGTTGGATGATATCGTCCACGATATGGACCAGCAGATGCACAATAACGTCGAAGAATGCGGGCGGGAAGTACATCTCAAGCTCGCATAGTATCACCACGATCTCTTCCTATAGCCTTCTGAGTTGCCTCACGCCAACAGACTTCCGAGAGATGACGTCGAAAAAGTTGCATAGGCCAAATAGGGTTTCACGGACGTGCGCGTCCATGATACCACGGATTGCAACTGGAAGTATCTGCATCATCAGCACGTGGCAGTCGTGAGACTTCATCCCGCTGAACTTCAGGTTCGCCCGGTCTAGGTATCTGCTTATCTTCCCCTCGTAACCGTAAGGAAGTTGTACTCCTACGAGGCAGGTGAAAAACTGCTCGATCTCCTCCTGACTTAGAGTGAAGCACGCGGGAGGGTAGTCATTTCCGGTCTTCTTGGCCTTTTTGCCTTTGCGACGACTTTCCGTGTCCTGCTTCGCCTCATCATCATCATCATCATCATGATCATCATATATAGCGTGAAGCTCCTGCCTGATGCCCATTGATTTCAAGTCTGCCCTTGCTTTCGGCCCATCTTTGGTCCTCTCTGGCATGTTGAGCAGGGTACCAAGCAGACTCTCGCACACGTTCTTCGTGATATGCATTACATCAAGGCTGTGAGGCACACGGTGAATCTTCCAGTACGGCAAGTCCCAGAAAACAGACCTCGTTTTCCATACCTTCAGCAGCGGCTCTGGCGCCTTTCGCTTCTTTCCCGGCTCTGGCGCCTTTTGCTTCTTTCCCGGCAGTGGGCAACAGCTCGTCTATTTCCTCGCCGCTCCTCGTACGCGGGCGTCCTTGGGGTTCGGTTTCACCATCGAACAGATCCTTGCGTTTTCTCCACAGGTCATCGTCACGAAGCCACCTTCGATGTCCCATGAACACGGTTTTCGAAGACCCGGGATCTCTATCTAGCTGGCGATACGTTGTGTCATCCATGCACCTGACGCATCCAGAAAATCCATGGACCACCTGCCCCGCGACATATCCGTAACCGAGATAGTCGTGCACCGTCGTGAGCAGCGCGGCTCTCATAGAGAAATATTCTTTCTTTGCGGCGTCCCACGTATTGGCTGGCGTTTTCCACAGCGTGTCTAGCTCCTCTTTCAGCAGCCCCAGATACAGATTGATGTCGTTCCCTGGTTGTTTCGGTTCTTCAATTAGCATACTCATGTGAATGTACTTCCTCTTCATGCACAACCAGGGGGGAAGGTTGTACATCCACACAAACACAGGCCAGGTGCTATGTGTGCTTCTCTGGCTGCCAAACGGATTGACTCCATCGATACTCGCGCCCAGCACGATGTTCCTTGGATCGTTCCCAAATTCTTGGTCTTCGAAGTTCAACGCTTGCCACTGGCCCGCATCCTTAGGGTGACTCAGCATCTTGTCTTTTTTATCTATCTCCGGATCATTTGCGTCATCTTCTCGCTTCTTCTCCTCCCTATCCGCGTGCCAACGCAGGAGCTTTGCTACCTTAGGGTCCGCGAAATACCGCTGCAGACGAGGAGTGATCGGAAAGTAACACACCACTTTTCGAGGAGCTTTCTTCCTCTTCTTGTATCGAGTGACGCCGCACACCGGACATATGGTAGACTCCGCGTGCTCGTCCAGATAAATGATGCAATTGTTCATGCACACATGGTATTTCACGTGCGGTAAATCCAGAGGACACACGATTTTCTTCGCCTCCTCCAAACTGGTGGGGCACTTGTTCCCCTTGGGAAGACGTTCGTGCCAGAATGACATGTTCTCGTCGAAGCATGCGTTGGTCATTTTGTGTTTTACCTTCATCTCCAGAGCCATGAGCGTTACTTTCAGGCGGGTATCCTCGGGCCTGCATCCTTCATACAATGGAGTAACCGCGTCTAACTCAAGTTGATCCATCTTGGCTTTCTCTCGGGCGGCAGCTCTTGCGTTATCGGTCTGCTTGAGAAGCAGCTCTTGAATATGAGGGTCCTGCACACAGCCCATCGATGGTTCAGCGTCGTTTGCTCCGCCGGCATCATCATCATCATGATCATGCCCGTCGTCTGCTCTGGCATCTTCCTCATCATCATGTCCTGCATCTTCTACATGATGACTGTGTACAGCATCACCGTCGTGATCATCTCCTGGGGATTCTTCGTCTTCTCGCCCGCCCGAGCCGCGGTGGTTGTCTTGCTGCCCTTCCTCATTTCTTGCCCGGCCCCCATGGACGACTTCGTAGTCATCTTCATCACCTTGCCACCGATAGCCATCCATGAAACCACGCAAGCGCAGGTGGTCCCGCACCTGCCCGGAATCCGGGTCCGCAATAAGGCTCTTCAGCTTGCATCTTCGACACGGACATCTTATCTCCGTCTCGTTCTTTTGAAGCATCTCGGCCTTCGCGGACCTCAAAAACCTATTCACGATGCCTTCGGTCATCGTGCGCACCATGGTCGCCTGCGGGGTAGAGCAAAACGATATTTTAGAACCAAGAAAAAATTTGCCATGACTTTCCCTAAAAATAGGACAAAAATGAATGCTTAATGCCAAAATTCACACCGAAACGGAAATGAATCAACATTCCGGGAAAATATTGGCAGCTATCGCATTTCAAATACTGGTACACCTCCAAACACAAACACATATGCAACACAACAAACATATGCAACACCACAAACATACATAGATCTAGCTAGGCCATAAAAAGTGCATGTGCACATTGTTGTATGGAGAACAACATAAATATAGCTTCCCCCCTTACTTACCTATCAAAACAAGGTAATTTAAGCACTTAATTTGAATGAATATATGGTGGAAATGAGGTGAAAAAGAGGAGGGACCCGAGAGGAGAGGAGGTAGAGAGAATGAAGAAGTGGGGGGGGGGGAAGTGAGTGTGGTAAAGTTGGTGCGCCATTAGTAATCAAGGTTACTAATGGCGCATTTATAGTAGGTGCGCCATTACTAGTTTTGCAAAAAAAAAACATACTAATGGCGCACTGTCGCACAGTGCGCCATTACTAGTTTAAACTAGTAATGGCGCATTCTGGGACAGTGCGCCATTAGTAGTTTTGTAAAATAAAGAATACAAAATATCATAAAAAAAGAGCATTAATGGCGCACTTTACTGCTGGTGCGCCATTACTAGTTACAACTAGTAATGGCGCACTTTGTCTGGATGCGCCATTAGTATGTTTGGACAGGCGCGCTAGTTCAAAAAAAAACTTCTTGATACTAATGGCGCACTTTGGGCTTGGTGTGCCATTAGTAGTTCGAACTCTAATGGCGTATCTGTTCCTGGTGCGCCATTACTATATACTAATGACTCACTGCTTGTCCGGTGCGCCATTAGTATCAATTCCATCTATAGCCCTTTTCCTAGTAGTGATGGCATTGAATAATTCACATATATAATGTATTGCAACATGATAGCATTGCATAATTCACATACATAATGTCTTGCAACAAGATGGCATTGCATAATTCACATGTATGATAATTACAAACTAAACAGGTGACATTCAGCCAAAGCATGTATAAACTAAGCGAATGGCATACCGATGCAAGACACCTTACGCACGATATGAGCAACATAACCCTACCAAGTTAGAGCATACACCTCGGGGGAAATAGGACTTGTCGGCGTCCTGGGAACGGGGGTACCCAGATTTTCCTGCCTCCGGCCCGTGATGCGGCTCCATCAGCGGCCTAGTACTGCCTAACTTCACCAACTGCAGCTCAAGACCCTCGTGAGAGGCCAAGCCTCGCGAGGCGTGCGACAAAAAGACCTTCCTGGGGGCAGTCTCTCTAGGTTGGCTCCTAAGGAGCGGAAATATCTATGCAAGGTGCACCTCGCGAGGTTCACGTGACGTGAGCCATGACGACCAAGGCTAGGCGGGCGCCAGCGGGCATAGTGTACCAGTTTCTTCTTTGGTGCTAAGAGGGCAGGCGCAGGCGTGGAGTCCTGAGGGATGAGACAAAGGTTTCCATATCGGTGCAACAAGACCAAGGACCGTCAGGGCTGCAGAATGGAGGTCATCGTGGAGCCCGGTGCGGCATCACCACCAGAGCCTTTGGCAGGCGAAGACCACTTTTGTCTGGATAACTTGTACTAGTTGTTCCCATTCAAACTTGGCCGTTGTGGGATCCTTCCCGCCGATATTTGGGAAGAGGACCAAGGACACTATAAATAGGACCTAGCCAGCACCATGGTGGGCATCTCATGTGGATCTGAGAGATAGCTCGCTTAGTAGAAGAGACACCACAAGCTCATCTGAGCCCAAGAACACATCTCCTCTGGAGGCTGTTCGTCCCTTGTACTAGTTCATGCTCAGCCATACTAGGCAATCCACCACACACACTGGAGTAGGGTATTACACCTTAAGGTGGCCCAAACTAGTATAACCCTCTATGTCCCTTGTTCTTTGAGTTCGTCGAGCTAGGCCATGGAATCGTAGGGTGAGCACGCTGGGGAGAGAATGTTCTTCATGCGCACCCCAGAGTTCAAACCTCTCAAGGGTTTGCGAAAGCCGAAATCCGACATTTGCCGCTCTAGGTAGGGGTGTGCCGAAACCTATATTCTGTCAGTCGTTGCGTCACTGCTCCATCGCTTCCATGGCTGACGCTCGCCGCGCTCGTGCTGAGCGACGGGCCGCCCTCGCCGCCCGTGTCGCTCAGACAGCACCCGCTGGCGGACCTCCTCGCAGTTCTCCACTGCCCGTTCTCCATCGTTGATGCATCCCTCAGTGCGGCGGGATGGGCGCACCGCAACCCCGTCGCTGATTCCCGCTGGCTCGTCGTCCCACGGTCGTCGCGGACCCGCGGACGCGCAGGCTGCACTGCTCATGGCGCGCAAGCTCCTGTGCTACCGCCCCGTCGACGACCTCTACGAGGACTGGCTTGACCGCATCGCCGAGCTTATCAGCGCAGCTGGGGGCTCTCCTGCCCCGTCTCTCTCGCTACCCCGCCCTCCTCGCCTTGCGGGTGACGTGGCCCATGAAGCGCCTCCACCACCTCCGCATCAAGGTGTCGTCCACGATACAAGGCACGCGGCCCTGCGGCGCGACCCACCACACGAGGCACCCGTGCATGATGAAGGAAGCTGCCAAGAGTTCCAGCAGACTCAAGGTGGAGCGCCGGCTCTCCCTCCACTACCGCGTCAAGACCGTGCGGCCCCTGCAATGTTGGCGCGAGAAAACAAAAACCAAGTTCCGCCTCCGCGACAAGCTCTGGTGTCAATAGTAGGCTGCTAGGCCCTCTCCCCTGAGCTGCGCAATGTCAACTGGCCTGGGAAGTTCAGGCCCGACCTGCCTCCATGCTACAACGGCACCCCCGACCTTGCAGAGTTCCTGCAGCTCTACGAGCTGAGCATCAAGGCATCCAACGGCAACGAGAAGATCATGGCGAACTGGTTCCCCATGGCTCTCAAGGATGGCGCGTTCTCGTGCCTCCTGAACCTGCCCAGGGGATCGATCTCCTCCTGGGGTGAGATGCGCGAGCATTTCATCGCCAATTTCCAGGGCACCCACAACCGATCGCTGGCCGTAGGTGACCTGCGGCGCATCAAGCAACAACCAGGGGAAACCCTACAGAAGTTCATCCAGCGCTTCAACACCTTCCGCATCAAGAACCCCAAGGTCACGAACGAGGCCATCGTCTCAGCATTCTCCGATGGCGTCCGCGATGTCAAGATGAAGGAGGAGCTCGCCATCCACGAAGATCTGTGCACGACCTTGGAGCTGTTCAACCTCGTGACCAAGTGCGCCAGAGCTGAGGAGGGGCACCTTTCCCTTGTCGAGCTCCCCACCGCTGACCCTGAACACAAGAAGGCCAAGGCCAGGGACGTGAAGCGCAAGGGGGTGGCCGTGCTCGCGGCCGAACCAGGGATGAAGCATGGCCAAGACCACCTGGAGTCATCCAAGAGCAGCTACCCATTCTGCGCCTTCCACAATGTGCACAACCACAACACCAATGATTGCCAAGAGCTCAGGGCCATCCGTGACGGGCGCATCGGCCGATGCCCCGAGCACAGCCACCGGGGCTGCGGACGTAGAGGAAGCCGGACCGGGGGGTGATGGGACGATCGTGGCCCGTCAAGAGTGGCGTGATCAGCCTCATGAGGACCACATGAATGATCAGCCTCGCGAGGGTGCCTAGAGGGACCAGCCTCGCGATGGTGCCTAGAGGGACCGGCCTCGTGAGGGTGCCTGGAGGGACCAGCCTCGTGAGGACCGTCCACAGGGAAAGGCCGGCCTCCCTCCGCTGCCACCACCAAGGAGGAACGACAACAAAGACGAGGGGGCTGGGGGCTTCCAGGAGCCTCGCGCCATCGCTTGCATCTTGGGCGGTGCGTAGGCTCTAGCCTCTCAGCGCGTCTTCAAGCAGTTCGCCCGAGAAGTAAACACAGCTCTTCCCAGGATAGAAGCCACACGATTGCTCAAGTAGTCCATGTGCGCCATCACCTTCTGCTCTGATGACCAGCTTAAGTGCGCGGCAACCGCCGGCGCTCTCCCAATGATGTGCTCACCCGTCATCAGCAATGTCCAAGTCATCAAGACCCTCATCGATGGCGGTGCAGGGCTCAACATTCTCTCTGTTGACACATTTGATCGTCTCCAAGTATCTTATGACCAGTTGCAACCCAGCATGCCTTTCTTAGGAGTGACCGACGGCTCCACCACCCCAATCGGATAGATCCGGCTCCCCGTTACCTTCGACACCTGCGACAACTACCAGACTGAGCTCATCGACTTTGACGTCACTCACATCCACCTCCCTTAAAATGCCATCCATGGGTATCCAGCCCTAGCCAAGTTCAGGGCTATGACCAACCATGGCTACAACGCTCTCAAGATGCTAGGGAGCCGGTACATCATCACCGTCGCTTGTGAAGAAAAGGATGCAGTGTGCTCCCTCGAGGGCGCTTACCTGGCTGCGGCAGTTGAAGACCCCGATAACGAAGACATTATCAACCCCCCTGGAGCCTCATGAAGATGCAGCACCAGGCGGCCGTGCCTCAGGATCTGCGCCCATGGACGGGGCGCCTCCCTCCCTCGCATAGGAAGGCTTGCCCGGCGCCCCCCTCAGGCTGGGCTCGGGGGCTCTCCTCTGGATGGCCTCCGACCTAGCCAATGTCTCGAGGGAGGTGCTCGGGCACCATGTGGTGGCATGCTTCACCGCACGCTTCCCTCCGGAGGACACAAGGCGAGAGGAACCAAGCACTCAGGAGTTCAACAACTACACCATCAGAGACTTGCAGGTGCTAAGGGCAATGTGGTGTGAGAGCCGCCCACCACCTAGGAGTGCAGCTGTCGTCCTAGGCTCGGGCGATGGGCTGCGCGTCTGCGTTAACACCCTAGGGCTCAATAGGATCGCCTCTAAGGAGATCTACTGGCCATCTTAGGTGGGCCTGTGCGAGGGTCCTCCTCACAGTTACGTTCGCATGCCCTTCGGCCTGCCGAACCAGGCGGTATTGCACTAGCGCCACATGCGGGAAGTCCTGGCAGGTCACAAGGCCAGGCATCCGGAGATCTTGGGAGAAATGGACTCAGTTCTGTGCGAGCCATCGGGATCTCAGGAGCCTCGCGAGGCCCCGGAGTCAGGCAGCTCGTGAGGAGCGATGTTTGCAGCGAGCGTCTTCAGCTACATCAGCACCACTCCAGCATCGATGCCAGATGACTCTGTTTCAGTTTGTTCAGTTGGGGGTTCCCCTCGGGCTGCATCATCCCCAAGTCGCACGGGCTTTCCCCTGCGACATGTATCCTTTTTGCATCCTTAGCTTACTCTTTTAGGGGCGCCCCTCGAGCTGCATCACCCCTAGGCCGCTCGGGTCCGTCCATGTGGCACGTATCGCACCAGCATGTCCTAAGCCAATTTACCCCTTTTTCGTGAGTCTACCTCATGTGTATACCTTCCCGACTCCAGATACTTCGAATATCGCACACCTCGGTGCCCCGCCACCACGGGAGCTGAGCGTCGTTCGCTTTTCTTCAAGATCAATCACATGAGAAGTCTGTGTATGGTGTCTGTGCTCGGGTACGGCCCTGCAGCGTCGATAAAATCCAACGACTGAGCTCTCTCTGGCGGGCCGGCCCCGTTCACGTCACCACCTAGGGCCGTTGGTGTCCGGCCTTCTCATGTGATCGCCTCAAGAAATTCACTCGGCGCAGGTTGCCTAACCATCTCGCAGGACCTCCCGCAGCTACCAAGGATCAGGACCAGGCGCAACCCGCCTTGAGGTAGGGCCTCGTGAGTCCTGTGCTGGCTCAAGAGTGCCCAGACACACCTTGTTTGCCTTGCCGTGCAAGCCACGTGTCAGGGTGGGGCTATACACGCCCCGGGGCTCCACTCAGAGGGATACCTTACCAACGCACCAGTGGAAGCACCATGCTCCGCGCTGGCAGTCCACACGGTCGAGGAGCGGCTATGCCCGTGCAAGTGCGGAAGTGCCATGCTCTGCGTTGGTGATAAACAACCGAGGGCGGACCCTTGGCTGCACCAACCTCGGGGAGCCGTCAGACTCGGTGCCAGGCCTCGTTGCAACACCTCCCCCCAAGGAGAGCCGCGCGACGGGGGCTAAGCATGGGGGTTGCGCGCAGGTCATGCCTAGCGTGCGCCGCACCATACAGGTATGATGGTTTGTTCCTACGTCAAGGAGGACCCCTGCGCATCGCGTATCTGGGGCCTAACTGGTCACATAGCCCCTCAATCCCTGGCCTCGTCCTGGTGATCCGGACTAGCCAGTGGCAGCTGAGGTATGCGCTACTGTCAACGCAGAACAACGAGGCCTAGCTGTATATTCTCACCTAAAGGTCCATTTGCACGTCAAGGAGGGCTCCTAAGTATCGCGTCTCAGCTACCTAACTGGCCACGTAGCCTCTCACTCCCTGGCCTTGTCCTGGCGATCCAGACGAGCCAGCGGCGGCTGAGGTATGCGCGGGGCCGGGCTCAGCTGACGTAGAACACTAAGGCCTGGATTCACGTCCCCTTCCTGAGGCCTATTTGTACGTCAAGGGGGGCCCCTGAGCATCGCGTCTTAGGGGCCTAACTAGCCACGTAGCCCCTCACTCCCTGGTCTCGTCCTGGCGATCCAGACAAGCTAGTGGTGGCCGAGGTATGCATGGGGCCGGGCTCTGCCGACGCAGAACGCTAGGGTAGGCGGGAAGATGGTCGCGAAATCCTAGTAATTATTACAAAACATATTGTTCTTCGAATACCTAGGCATGAGTTTAAACGCCTACACGAGGCACGATGTTTCTTGCAGGAAGTAAAAGAGGAGGAAAGCGATACTGGTGGGACTCATCTTCAGCCCTGGGCATTACCGCCGCCCACAGGGAGCCCCCCTCGACGTCGGTGCCACTGTCGGCTGCGTCAAGGCCGACACACAGAGTGAACGGGCCTCCTCTTCCACCATCTGTCCAATCCCGTTGACGAATCCCTCTAGCTCCTTGACGAGTTGGGGCAGCAGCTCGGCGGGGCCTTCCTTGGCATTCACCAGCGGCTCCTCCAGGCCCTTCCTATAGAGCTCCTGCAGGGCCGCGCGAGACTTCAGCTCGAGGGATTCGAAGGCCACGTGGTCCTCAGCCAGAACCTTTGCCATGGTTTCTAGCTGTACCATCTTCGCCTATACCTCCCCATTCAACTTCTCCAGACGGTCGCGCTCTGCAGCCTACTCCCGAGCCAATTGTTCTAGCTCGGTGTCGCGGCCGATGACTGCTTCCTCCCGGGCCTTCAACTTCTCCTCCCACGCCTTGAGCTGGTGGGCTTCAGCGGCTTGCTGGTCGTGACGGGTCTTGAGGTCAGCCTCCAACTTTTGGCAAGGTTCCTCCGCAGCCTTTGTATCCTTTAGCGCCACGTCGTGCTCTGCCACGGCTACGCCTGTGGCCCGCTCGCCTTCCTCAGAGGCTTTGGTGGCCTGGCTCCAGGCCGCACAGACTGCTGCATCAGACCGCAACCACCCCGAGATTAGCTCCAAGCGCCCCGACGGCAGGCAATGGTCAGGACCTTCGAGGTCATCGCGAAGCTGCGTCAGCACAGAGGCGACCTTCTCGAGGACGTCAGGTGAAGCAGGAAGGTCACGGCCCGGTAGCTCAGCGGAAGGAGGAGGAGGCGGCGCTAGCGCCAGGACTTGTGAGCTGGCTGCATCAGAAGAAGCACCTGGCTCTTGAGCCCTGGGAACTTCGGAGGATGAGCCGGGGGCCGCATTCTCCCGACAAGTCTCGGGACCTTGCGGGGGCGATCCGGCGGCTGAAGTAGGGATGCCGTCCCCCCGCCCCAGGGGCGGCGCGACCGCGGCAGGTGGTTGAGCTCTAGGGGTTATCACCAAGTCCCTCCTCTTCTTCGACGCTGATACGTCTCCAACGTATCTATAATTTTTTATTGTTCCATGCTATTATATATTCTGTTTAGGATGTTTAATGGGCTTTATTATACACTCTTATATTATTTTTGGGACTAACCTACTAACCTAGGGCCCAGTGCAGATTGCTTGAGTTTATCCCTCTACATCATGTCATCTCGCTTAAGGCGTTACTCTGTTCTTATGAACTTAATACTCTAGATGCATGTTGGATAGCGGTCGGTGTGTGGAGTAATAGTAGTAGATTTAGAATCGTTTCAGTCTACTCGTCATAGACGTGATGCCTATATATAATGATCATGCCTAGATATTATCATAACTATGCGCTTTTCTATCAATTGCTCGATAGTAATTTGTTCACCCACCGTAGAATTCTGCTATCATGAGAGAAGCCCCTGGTGAAACCTATGGCCCCCGGGTCTATTCTCATCATATTAATCTTCCATCTACTTTAAGTTGCATTATTTACTTTCTGTTTCTATACCAAAAATACCAAAAATATTATCTTATCACTCTCATAAGTGGTCGTGAAGGGATTGACAACCCCTTATCGCGTTGGCTGCGAGGTTCTTATTTGTTTGTGTAGGTGCGAGGGACTCGCGCGTGGTTTCCTACTGGATTGATTCCTTGGTTCTCAAAAACTAAGGGAATACTTACGCTGCTGTGCTACATCACCCTTTCCTCTTCAAGGGAATACAACGCAAGCTCTAGAAGTAGTAAGAAAAATTTCTAGCGCCGTTGTCGGGGAGATCTACGCAAAATTCATATACCAATTACCTATCACAAACCCTTATCCCTCGCACAACATTATTTGTCTCTCGTTTTCCTCTCCCCCACTTCACCCTTGCCGTTTTATTCGCCCTTCTTTTTTCGTGTGTTTTACCGTTCATTTGCCTCTTGTTTGCTTGTTTGTTGGATTGCTTGCTTGTCACTATGGCTCAAGATAATACCAAATTGTGTGAATTTTCCAATACCAACAATAATGATTTTATTAGCACTCCGATTGCTCCTATCTTAGATGCTGAATCTTGTGAGACCAATGCTACTCTGTTGAATCTTGTCATGAAAGATCAATTTTCTGGCCTTCCTAGTGAAGATGCCGCTACCCATCTAAACAACTTTGTTGATTTGTGCGATATGCCAAGGAAGAGAGATACTGATAATGATATTGTCAAATTGAAGCTATTTCCGTTTTCACTTAGAGATCGTGCTAAAACTTGGTTCTCTTCTTTGCCTAAAAATAGGATTGATTCTTGGAATAACTTCAAAGATGCCTTTATCTCTAAGTATTTTCCTCCCGCTAAGATTATCTCTCTTAGAAACGATATTATGAATTTTAAGCAACTACATCATGAGCATGTTGCACAAGCTTGGGAGAGAATGAAATTAATGATACGTAATTACCCTACACATGGTTTGAACTTATGGATGATTATACAGAACTTTTATGTTGGCTTGAATTTTGCTTCTAGAAATCTTTTAGATTCGGCCGCCGGGGGCACTTTTATGGAAATCACTTTAGGAGAAGCTACCAAACTCCTAGATAATATTATGGTTAACTAGTCTCAATGGCACACCGAAAGATCAACTAGTTAAAAAGTGAATGCTATGGAAGAGATTAGTGTTTTGAGTGGAAACATGGATGAACTTATGAAATTATTTGCTACTAAGAGTGCTTCTTCTGATCCTAATGATATGCCTTTGTCCACGTTGATTGAAAATAATAATGAATCTTTGGATGTGAATTTTGTTGGTAGGAATAATTTTGGTAACAAAGACTACAAAAAAAGACATCCGTGACATTTTGGGCCGAATGAAAAAAAATTATGTCATACTTATGACACTTCTATGACAATAATTGTGACAAAACACAGTATCATCATAGATGTGGTGGGGTCCTACTTCTATGACAAAAAATCATGACAGAAAATGGGCTTTTCGTCCTGGGCGGGCCGGAGACGCAGCTGCATGACATTCTTTGGGCCGTCCCTGACGGAAAAACCGTGGTAGAAGCGAGGGCGGGGATAATATCGGGGTGTTCCCGATTACGGTGGGTGGTCGGGGCCGAGCGATGCGCGTTTCTCTCGTACATGCACGCGCGTGGGTGGGAGGTGTTGGGCTCTAACTAAACCCGAGCGAGGCGTTGGGCTCTAACTGAAACCGAGCGAGTGCACTGCAGGCTACGCGAAACTGATCCTGAGCGATCGATCGATGGCTGTTAACTGAACACGATCGATTGATTCCTTTCGCTACTGCTGCTTACTGAAGTCGATTGATGCTGCCTCTGCATGAACGGTGAGCGTTGCTGGGGGGTTTGGATGAACAGTTCCTAGTGGGGGTTGCTGAACAGGACCCCGGGGTGTTGCCTCTGGATGAACAAGACCCCGATCGATCGAGCCGGTTGGGGCTAGATGAACAGGAGCCCGTGGAGGGCAGGATGAACAGGACCATCTCGTGGAGGGCTGGATGAATAGTAGAAGGTGGAGGGCTGGATGAACAGTAGCCCGTGGAGGGGTGGTTGAACATGAGCCCATGGAGAGGGCTGGTTGAACAATAGCCGGTGGAGTAGCACGCGGTGGAGGCTGAACAGCCGCAGGTGGAGGCAGGAGGAGGTCGACGGTGCATGAACAGTAGCCCATGGAGGCTGGAGGAGGTCGACGGTGGAGATGAACAATATCCCATGGAGTCCCGTTTTGCGGTATGCCACACCCCTCCCGATGAACAGGACCCCCTTTTCGACCGTAGCGCTCCAACACAAGTCCGTTTCCTCCGTTTTGTGGTACGCCACACCCCTCCCAATCAACAGGACCCTCGTTTCGACCGTAGGAGGTCCATTTCCTTCGTTTTGCGGTATGCCAGAACCCTCCCGATGAACAGGATCCCGTTTCGACCATGGCCGCTAGAACACAAGGCCGTTTCCACCGTTCTGCAGTACAGCAGGCCTCGTTTCCATCGGTTGTTCTGGCTAAGCCCTTCCGTCGAACATGACGACGCATTCCGTTCCGACCCAGCCGGTTGGCTCCCCATGCAAAGACGACGATGATGTTTCTCCGTTCCGACCTAGCCAATTAGCCATGTACACGAGCCCTGGCCATACATACGCGCGAGTAGGCATTCTAGACCCCGCCCGTATGTACGTACGTGGCCGTATTTACTTCCTTGCACCCTGGCTGCTGTACATACGTGTACATGCTACGTGCGCGCCTCTACTACGACACGTGCGCGCCTCTACATCGACCAGTATGTACGTACATGTTCGCGACCAGAACGACAACGCTACGTACGCTTCGACCAGGTTGGTCCCGACTGTCAGACACTTCCTTGCGTGCGAAGATGTAGCTAGTAGGTCCCAACAGTCAGGGGGCAAATCGTTTTTTTTGCCTGCATGCACTTCCTTGGATGCGAAGATGTCGCTCGTGGGTCCCAGCAGTTAGGGGGAAATGTTTTTTTCACAAAATACTGTGGCCCGTCCGGTGGGTCCCCTCTATCAGGTGGAGGAATAATTATTTTGCGCGTAATAAGGAGGCACTTCCTTGCTCCGACCGTGGACCCAGATGTCAGCCTCTCCACGTACAGTCCACGTCCGACGCAAAGCCGTTCCTTCACCACGTTGACCACGCCGTGCCGAGAGCACCAGGGCGGTGGACGACGGCGAGGCCTAGGAAAGGGATGACGCGGAGCCGGGGAAGACGCGGCGGTGGAAGCCCACGTGGAGAGGAGTACGAGGGTTTACTGGTTCGGCTGCGGTGTGAGACTGTCGTCGCCGCAGGGCCTGGCCAACGGTGGGAATAATAGGAGACGGTGAGGCCTCTGTGACAACACAGCCGGCCACGGGAGGCAGGGGCATGCGGCACGACTGGCGCTGGTTTGGGCGGCTGGAGCAAGAAGACTAGAGGTTGAAGAAGCACTTTGGCCGTCAGATGGACATCGTACGGTGATTGGAGCTAGAATCGTTCATATTCACTAAGTTGACAAAGCACTCCGTCCCCGTCACTTAGTAGGCCCACAAGTCAGCCACCCACCAAGGTGGGTCCCATCTAGCAGAGGGAGTATTCATTTTTTTTGTGCGTAATAAGGAGGCACTTCCGGTGTGTACGAGCTCACAGCGGGGGGGGGGGGGACGTTTTTTGCGCGAAGTACGGCGGCCCGTCCGGTGGGTCCTAGCAGTCAGTGGGGAAACGTTTTCTCGGCAAATACAGTAGCCCGTCCGGTGGGTCCCTGCTGTCAGGTGGTAGAATAATTCTTTTCCGCCTAATAAGGAGGCACTTGCTTGCGGCTGCCGTGGACCCAGCTGTCAGCCTCTCCATGACAGTACTCTTCCGATGGAAGTCGTTCCTTGACTATGTTGACCATGCCGCGCCGAGAGCACCAGGGCGGTGGACGACGGCGAGGCCTAGGAAGAGAACGACGCGGAGCCGGGGAAGACGTGGCAGTGCATGCCCACACGGGGAGGAGTACTAGGGTTCACTAGTTCGGCTGCGGTGTGAGGCTGCCGTCGTCGCAGAATAACAGGGGGTGTGTGTGGGGACCCCGACTTAAGAGTCAAGATCACCGAATGCACGTGTACAGTGATCCCAGAGATCAATGCTCACTGAACACACAAAAGCTGAATAACAAGAGTCTTACATCCATACATACCGTCTTACACAAATTATGGCCATCATGGCCAAGTCTTACATAGATAAAGCCTCAAGGGCTGAATAGCAAATAACTCGAATAGTGGAAGTCTTCGAAGATAAGTAGAACCCATGCCATGTGCCTTAACCCTACATGCAGTCTGACTGGGATAGCGTCCTAGTTCGCATGTTCGTCTCCATAGAATTCTTCTTCATATTCCTGCTCTTCCATGCCTGGCTAATTAAATAACCAGTGGCAAGCCAATGAGTACTTTGAATGTACTCGCAAGCAACCCATGATTTGGTTCAAGATAATAATGCAACTATACAACAATGAGCAAACTAGCTACAAGCTAGTACAAATATTCTACCATCAGTATATGCATCAATAAGTTCAAGTAACCTCGGGGACAGGTTACCGATATCAACATGAATAGGATTCAACTCAACAAGTCAAGTCACCACCTTGACTCTTCACACACACAGGGTTTTGCAAACATTGGACATAGCCCAAGAGCGGTTACCCAACTGTCCTTGACCGTGGACACGGCTATTCGAATAGTTTTACACTCTGCAGAGGTTGCGCACTTTACCCACAAGATCCGGGAAGCTTTCGTGTCACCCACGATCCCGCAGTACCTCAAGTACTCAGGGGAAGCACCTGGTCATTATCTTTCCCTAGACGACTGTCACACCCTGATTTTCATGCCACATTGCTTAAGCTGATTATCATGCTAAAATGTTGTTTGGCAAAAACTTTTGAGTAATTTTGACTTTGTTTGATTGACTTTCTGTTTGCTGCTTGCTAGTGCTCCAAAAATCAAATAAATCCTCCAACTCTTATACTTCATCTCCTTGATCCAAAACCTTTTCCCAATGATCATGCCATGTGTATAGACCAGTATAGTATTTTCTTATAAAAATATTTTGGCCAAATAGTATTTTCTAAAATTAGTTTTCCAAAAACCCCTAAATTGAGGTTTGCACTACAAGTACCTTATTTAGGGTGTGAAATTTTTTTTAAAAATTATATTTGAATCCTATTAGGTATAGGACTCCCAGAAACCACAAAATTATAATTTTAAAAGTTATTTTTATATTTTATTTAAAAGCTTTTTCTTAAGGCCAGAAATGGTCCTTAATAGGGAAAAATTATTTAACTATTTCAAAAAAATTTGCCAAAATTCAGGGAAACTCATAGGACATATATTGTCCATATATAAGAGTTTCAACACATGGTCATGTTCAAAATATTGGACAAATCCTTCCAAAACCCTTTCTGGATATTCCAAGCTTTTGAAATATTTACAAAGGAAATATTCTCCAAAAATTACAGGGAAATTCTATCATGTCATATATGACATATTTGATGATCTTGCAAAGCCTCATGCCTTGAAGATCAAGGAATCATCATCTAATCCCCTCAAAACCATTCTGTCCATATTTGAAGTTTGAGAAACTTTACATTGCCAAACTTGTCCAAATGCTCTCAAACTTGGTGCACATGCTAAAATGATGTAATTATGCATCTATGCCAAATGGCACAAGTTTTGGAGAAGGACAACTTGATCTAAGTGGCCCAAAATCATTTCTGTTCAAATTCAAATTTGAACAACTTTACATTACCAACTTTTTATCTGGAGCTTCAAACTTTGTGGGCATGATCATAACCCCAAATGATGACACTACACCAAGTGGTGAATCAGGGGGAGATGATTAGCTTAACTCAAACATAGTGAAACCATTTCTGTTGATTTCTAGGGTTTACAAGAGTTACATTGGCAACTTTGCCCAAATGTTCTCAAATTTTGTGGAAGGGCCTAAATGTATGTGGCATTTAATCCTGTTAAGTGTCATAGCCAGTGGACATCATTTGCTTGCCCAAAACATGATCAAACACCTTCTGCCAATTTACCAAAACCATTGTTTGGACCACTTTTACTATTCCCCTTGAGCTCAACTTTCTACCACAGCTTCTCCTAATCATCTTCTACCTCCAGTAACTCTCCCCTGCCTCAGCTCAATCATTGGAGGGGGGGGGGGTAAAACCCCAATTTACTCTTCTGGACAGCAGCAATCCCCTTCTTTCTCACATCCCTCCTCACTCCAGTGGCCTTCCATGGCATCCAAGGCCACAACCCATTACTTTACTCCTCCCCTGACCCCCCTAGACAACATTGGGCAAGATGGACACGACCAGAGCAGTGAGGACACGGCCGTGCCGGCCATACGGGCGCTCTGGAGCGCTCTACAGTGCGCTCCCACACTGTAGCCGCGTCCTGCCCGAGGCACCCGACAGCCTGGGGCGTCGGGATCGTGTCTCCCGAGGTGCCCTCGACATCCGCATCCTGCAGGCCTGTCGGCCCTATCCTCGCCTGCCCTCCTTCTCCCTCCGCGAGCTCGCCCGAGCGCGTCCATGGACGTTGCTCACGGTGCACCGCGGCCGCGCCTGTATAAGCCACCCCCGGCCCTCTCTCTCATCTTGGTTAGGACCCCCTCTCTCCCGCGAACCTCCTGGACATGCTCTACCACTCCCACTGGCTCTCCTCGCCTCTCCCTAGCCGCCTCGGTCGCCGCGGTCCCCCGCTCGAATTCGAGCTCTCCAGCCCCCCCTCCTCTCCTTCGAAGCCTCCGAGCTTCCTAGGAGTCTCCGCAACCTTCCGCCCTCATCAATCCGTCCGGGGAGGCTTCGCAGCTCGATGCCTAGAGTTGAAAGCCCATTTCGGTTGCGAGCAAGATGGCGACCGTTCTGGGGCTCCCCAGCGCGCTCCGTCGGCGGGAACAGCACCGGCATTTCCTCCCGGTCTTAGCGGTGGTCCAAGCTCCGCCTGGGGTGGCTCGTGCCGCCAGCGAGCGTCGGTGTGTGGCGTCCGGTGCCCCCTATCATCTGTCGTCCAGAGGTAGACGACGACGGGTGGCAAGTGGGCCACGCGGGGCCCGCACGTCAGCGGGTCGGCGTCGGGCCCGCGCTGTTTAAGTGAAGGCGCCCCAGGATTTCTATCTTCCCCGCAGGGAAACGTACTCCACGAAGGCGCCTCCGACGTCACCGCCCCCCCCCCCCTGTGCACGCGGCCGAGCCGTGGGCCAGCCCAGTTTCTATTCGGCGATCTTCCGCCCAGTGTGCAGCATAAGGGTATAAGCCCTTTCTCCTTCCCTTTTTCTTTTTTCTGTATAATTCAAAAACCCATAAATAATTCAAATTAACTCCAAATCTGATGATTCAAGTTTCTGGTAGTTTCTAAAATACTGATCTACCTGTTGGTGCAACATGCACATTTTTCCAGAAACTTTTTCTTCACAAATAATTATCAAATGTCATTATTCCATTTCTGTGATGAACTTTAGAAAATCACAGAGGGCTCAAATTTGATCCAAATGCAGTGGTTCAAATTCCTATGTGCTTGTCATATCCAAACTTAGTTTTGGAACATTTTTTAACACTTTCTGTACCCCACCAAATAATGAGCCATTTCTTCATATTTAACAGCTTTGCAAAATCCTAGGAAATTCATTTGAACTCCAAATCCAGTGAAACCAATTCCTAAATGCTTCTAAAATCATGACTTGATTAATGGGTTCCTCTGCTCATCATTCAAAAATATATTTCTGTACACTTCTTTCAAATCCATAAACTCCTTGATTCCATCATATTGAAATGTTCCAAACCATCCATTGATCATACCCCAATGAAACCACCTTGGTTATTTTTCATATGACCAGAGGTGTCCTAGAAAAGTCCAACTCCTATTTTTAGAGCACTTTTATCATTGCTTTGATTGTGTTGCTTATTATGATTGTTTCCATCGTTAGTTGGCGAAATAAACGAAGTACTCGGAGATGGACCAGAAGGTTTGAAGACTCGGAAGGACAAGGCAAGCAGCCCTTTGACCATGTTCGAGAAACCTTTTTATGCATGTCTCATAGCACCTTATTATCAATGCATCAGAATCATGTTGAGGTGGAGACCACTTTGGTTGCTACCTCTGTTACTTTACTATTGTAACTTCCATCAAACATGACCCTACCTTCCTATGAGGGTTATGTGGGTGGGAGTAGATAGATATATGCTATAGTAGTTGGCTACGCAAAATGGGTAAGGGTTATGCATTGAGCGAAACAAGTGTGGTAAGACATACTTGCAGATAACCAAGTGGGTGCCACTAATGCCCCTGTGAGTTGATGAAGAACTAGGGCACTACTTGGTGAAGAAGTAGTGTGCCGAGGCTTGACGAGAGTGTTGTTTACAGAGATGGATTAGATTTATGTGTGACTACCGTCCCAACCAATCATGCACAACCACTCTACCCTTATATGGGAAAGGGCATTATTGATTACCTAGGTCGATACTAGCATGGTGCCCGCATTACTAGTGACGGGGGTGACATGAGGTCACTCTCGGGACGGGGTCGTGCTTGGATAGGCGGCCATGACTGTTTTCACAGGGCACCGAACACACCGTTGGTACCCCGTGTCAGTGGTATGTGATGAATATGGGAGCAAGGCTCCACAATCTTCAAGATGTGAAATGTTTGGCATGGGGCTGTTACCAATCGAGTGGACTCTATGTTAGTGTCGTCTAGGGAAAGATAGTGATCGGGTGCTTACCCCGGGTACTTGAGGTACCGCGGGTCGTGGATGACACGGAAGTTCCCCGGATCTTGTGGGTAAAGTGTGCAACCTCTGGAGAGTGTGAAACTATTCCAATAGCCGTGTCCGCGGTCAAGGAAAGTTGGGTGGTGCTACTTAGACTATGTCCATAAGTTTCTGGAAAACAACACGGTTCAGAGATATTGATGATGTGATTCCTGAGGAAGTCACGATGAGCTTGAGCATGAGTTGATTACAACTCTTTCTCGATAATGATGTCTGCAACCTCTTGATACTTGTTGCAGACACATGCATGCCCATGTTATATGTTGATCATACTTGCATATGAAAAAATAGCTTTCCACAAAACTGGCAATCTAGCAGTAGAGACTTGCATAATTATTCTGCCATCACACTTGGGTTGCTTGCGAGTACATTCAATGTACTCATTGGCTTGCCACTGGTTATTTTATTGGCCAGGCAGGAGAGAACATGATATGATGAAGATTTATTGGCGACGAGCATGCGAGCTAGGACGCTTCCCAGTCAGAATGCCTGTAGGGTTAAGGCAGATGGCATGGGTCCAAGTTGTTATTGAAGATTTCCGCTGCGATGATATACTCAAGACTTGACCATTATGGTCCTATTTGTGTAATACGGTATGTATGGATGTAAGACTCTTGTTATTCAGCTTCTATGTGTTCAGTGAGCATTGATCTCTGGGATCACTGTACACGTCCATTCGGTGTTCACGACTTATGAGTTGGGGTCCCCATAGAGCTGGTATCAGAGCCAGGTTGACTGTAGGAAGCCTTAGTTAGAATGGTCGTTAGTTAGGGTAAAACTATTTCCAAAACTATTACTAGATTTCAAAACTATCAATACTTCTCTTCCCTTCTCAGTTTTTCGAAAAACTAGGCCATACCTAATCTCTTCCCCTTCAAACTTTTAGTCGCTAGAACCCTTATGCCCCAGACCACTGGATTTTCTGTAATCCTCGTGGAGTGCACCTTGCCAAACACTCACCCACCTCTTCTGAACGCAAGAGTGGCGACACCATGACAAGACGATACAAACAGAAAATCCATCCTCGAGGAATGAGGACATGAAGACCCAGAAGATGGTGACACCCTTGGCAGAGCCACAAGATGATGCAACATTGGCCTATGATGACCAGGGTATAGGTTATGCAAAAATCAGGATATGCATCGCTAATAGAGTAATCCTGTCACTATCGTTGTTGTATCGGCAACCACCGGTGGATGAGAACCTCGCCATTTGGTCCGCCTCACAATAGTGAGCAGGAAAAGGGTTCTCTTCGTTCCCCGCTCTTGGTGTCGATGTTGTCATCAACGCAACCGACTTGTTGAACCTCTACTTTGCCTTGATTAATATCATTGCATAAAGGATTGCCTACCTGATACCCTCGACGCCCCAGAAGGCACAAGGGATCGTCATGATTAAAGAGACAAGAGAAGACCAAGTCAACGCCAGCTACAAGGAGGCACCTTCACCACATCACCACATCAGGCGAGAAGTTGTTGAAGATTCTTCAGGTTCAACCCGGATCGTTTATCAAACAACTACAAGGGACATAGCAACACCGGAGGAAAACTCAGGAGACTGCACGAGGCACAAGTCACGACACTGAGTCCGAGAACCCCTAGGGTAGGATGAGTCGTGTACCCCCTATGCGCAGTCGAGTCCGTAGGATGGTTCGAATAGAACAATGATTGTGTGTTGCTTGCTTTTATTTGTTTGTGTTTTGATATAGTCGCACTTTTGCCCTAGGCAACAAGTACACGACTATATCACCTTCCTTGCCTTGTTTCTTTTGTTTCAGCCTTTTGCACCTGGTTGTTTGCACCTGCACTTTAGAACCCCCTTTAGGCATTTCCCTCCTCTACGCTACTTTTTCCCTCTCTTCTCTCTCCCCAACTGAAGACCCGCAAGACAAGATGCACCAAGGATTCTACCTCGGCAACCAACTGGCACTGAAGACTTCTGCTACAACCTCCGTGATCAAGTGCAACCCCGTAGAATTATGTTTAACCCTCCAGACTAGTAACCCATTCCTAGACCCTTTGAGGCTTCACGAGACACTCCAGCACGAACCCTTAACCATGTTCCTAACCCATAGTTTTGCGAGAAAACCTATTAAGCCTTTGTAACCTTGCACAACACTGGGTTCATAAAGGAACTAGTGGACACAGTGAGTGAGCACATTTTCATCCTAATACAGCACAAGAACTGACGATGCCATAGATAGACCAATTTGAGGATATAAGACAGGTGACTTGGTGGCCTTATATCAGTGACTTTGAGGAATTATCTGAGACCTTGATGGATTGTGAGGTTTTCATATTGGTGGGATCATGACTTTGGGAAGCATGTAGGAGTACCCGTTGGACATGAGGTTTGGATTTATGTCGGTGATTCTGGTTGGTATAAATGCTAGATATGCCTGCATGGTTCGGAGTAAATTGGATTTAGATCGATGATCTTGATCATGATACCATGCTTCTCGGTGGACAATAACCTAGGAGATTGGATTATTTGTCGGAGTTGGTTTAGGGATCTATATAATCATGGCCTTGGAGTTACTTGACCCGGATAATGGGAATTTGGTGGACTTACTATCGTAATGCATAGTCCTTTCAAGTATTTTGGTATTATAGGGACTTGAGATCTTGTGGAACACCGTAGACATCGGATTCGTAGAATTGTTGGATTGTGTGGCAGTTGATGGAAGAAATGGCCTATTGGAGTTGATCTATAGGAAGGAAACAAAATCTTGGAGTGGCATATGACGTGTTTCCTTAGAATAGAGATGCATTATCTTGAACCTTGAAAGATTAGGTTGGGCGCTTGGGTTGTGGTGTTTGACCCTTGCTTGGCTGCTTGTATGCCCTACCCGTTGATTTTTAGGGGTAGACATACATATGGATTTGGGGATCGTAGACAAGTATAATTTTGTTAGACCGTCTCTTGAGAGTCATGAGGATATGAAGGGCATGAGTGGTCATTGAAGTTGGTCTATTCGAGAAGATGCTTTTTCGTTCGAAGTATTAGATAAAGCTATTGGCATCTCGGAAATCGTGCTTAAGGATAAGATATTAAACGTTCACTCACTCACTAGAATCCTTGAAACCCTTAAGCCCCACCAAGCCACAACCTGGTCAGATTCTGACCACGGGCCTTCACTCTAAGTCGGGAAGACCTTGCAAGTACTCAACGCATACCACCACCAATACCCTAACCTACCTTGCGTACCCCATAGACCTCATGGAGTAATTGGACAAGTTGGGTACCATCATTATTTGATGGCCTACTTGTCTGCCCGAAGACAAAAGAAGAGACAGACAGCTGGATAGAAGACATTTGAAGACCGCCCTGTCAAGAAGGAATAACTACACCGACCACCGTCATCAAGAAGTAAACTCCTGCGTCCAAGACCGGGCGTATCTGCAAGCCACTCCTCTCGAAGGGACCGAGCATTTCCGTGTCGAAGGGACGCTCACACCAAGATTTGTCGACCTTCTTCAAGTTCACTGCCAGTCAAATAGTAGACGGCTACCAGCAAGATTTACCACCTAAGATACCCACCGTACACCAAATATTCCACGGGTCACAACTCTAGAAGGACTTCTTACTTCCTAACTATCCTGGTCCCCGCAAGGACATCGATCACCGAGCCCATGACAACTAACCCAACCTAACCTACGCAAGAGACCCCTCAACAACCTCCATCAAAGAGGGCAACAAGCAAGAAGCCACACCACCAAGTACTTCAAGATTCCATGGAGCACCACTCGGGAGCAGAACCAACAAGAAGAAGTGAAGACTACCCCGTATCCAAGACTCCGTATTCCCTTCCATGCCTAGTCTGGGAATCTCGGGGACGAGATTCTTGTAAGGGGGGTAGGTCTGTCACACCATGATTTTCATGCCACATTGCTTAAGCTCATTATCATGCTAAAATGTGGTTTGGCAAAAACTTTTGAGTGATTTTGACTTTACTTGATTGACTTTCTGTTTCCTGCTTGCTAGTGCTCTAAAAATCAAATAAATCCTCCAACTCTTATACTTCATCTCCTTGATCCAAAACCTTTTCACAATGATCATGCCATGTGTATAGACCAGTATAGTATTTTCTTATAAAACTATTTTGGCCAAATAGTATTTTCTAAAATTAGTTTTCCAAAAACCCCTGAATTGAGGTTTGCACTACAAGTACCTTATTTAAGGTGTGAAAAATCTTTCAAAAAGTATATTTGAATCCTATTAGGTATAGGACTCCCAAAAACCACAAAATTAGAATTTTAAAAGTTATCTTTATATTTTATTTAAAAGCTTTTTCTTAAGACCAGAAATGGTCTTTAATAGGGAAAAATTATTTAACTATTTCAAAAATATTTGCCAAAATTCAAGGAAACTCATAGGACATATATTGTCCATATATAAGAGTTTCAACACATGGTCATGTTCAAAATATTGGACAAATCCTTCCAAAACCCTTTCTGGATATTTCAAGCTTTTGAAATATTTACAAAGGAAATATTCTTCAAAAATTCCAGGGAAATTATATCATGTCATATATGACATATTTGATGATCTTGCAAAGCCTCATGCCTTGAAGATCATGGAATCATCATCTAATCCCCTCAAAACCATTCTGTCCATATTTGAAGTTTGAACAACTTTACATTGCCAAACTTGTCCAAATGCTCTCAAACTTGGTGCACATGCTAAAATGATGTAATTATGCATATATGCCAAATGGCACAAGTTTTGGAGAAGGACAACTTGATCTAAGTGCCCCAAAACCATTTCTGTTCAAATTCAAATTTGAACAACTTTACATTACCAACTTTTTATCTGGAGCTTCAAACTTTGTGGGCATGATCATAACCCCAAATGATGACACTACACCAAGTGGTGCATCAAGGGGAGATGATTAGCTTAACTCAAACATGGTGAAACCATTTCTGTTGATTTCTAGGGTTTACAAGAGTTACATTGGCAACTTTGCCCAAATGAGCTCAAATTTGGTGGAAGGGCCTACATGTATGTGATATTTAATCCTGTTAAGTGTCATAGCCAGTGGAGATCATTTGCTTGCCCAAAACATGATCAAACACCTTCTGCCAATTTACCAAAACCATTGTTTGGACCACTTTTACTATTCCCCTTGAGCTCAACTTCCTACCACAGCTTCTCCTAATCATCTTCTACCTCTAGTAACTCTCCCCTGCCTCAGCTCAATCATTGGAGGGGGGGGGGGGTAAAACCCCAATTTACTCTTCTGGACAGCAGTACCCCCCTTCTTTCTCACCTCCCTCCTCACTCAAGTGACCTTCCATGGCATCCATGGCCACAACCCATTACTTTACTCCTTCCCCTGACCACCTAGACAACATTGGGCAAGATGGACACGACCAGAGCAGTGAGGACACGGCCGTGCCGGCCATACGGGCGCTCTGGAGCGTGCTACAATGCGCTCACGCACTGTAGCCGCGTCCTGCCCGAGGTACCCGACAGCCTGGGGCGTCGGGATCGTGTCTCCCGAGGTGCCCTCGACGTCCGCGACCTGCAGGCCTGTCGGCCCTATCCTCCCCTGTCCTCCTTCTCCCTCCGCGAGCTCGCCCGAGCGCGTCCATGGACGTTGCTCATGGTGCACCGCGGCCGCGCCTATATAAGCCACCCCTGACCCTCTCTCTCGTCTTGGTTAGGTCCCCCTCTCTCCCGCGAACCTCCTGGACATGCTCAACCACTCCCACTGGCTCTCCTCGCCTCTCCCTAGCCGCCTCGGTCGCCGCGGTCCCCCGCTCGAATTCGAGCTCTCCAGCCCTCCCCTCCTCTCCTTCGAAGCCTCCGAGCTTCCTAGGAGTCCCGCAACCTTCCGCCCTCATCAATCCATCCGGGGAGGCTTCGCAGCTCGATGCCTAGCGTTGGAAGCCCATTTCGGTTGCGAGCAAGATGGCGACCGTTCTGGGGCTCCCCAGCGCGCTCCGTCGGCGGGAACAGCACCGGCGTTTCCTCCCGGTCTTAGCGGTGGTCCGAGCTCCGCCTGGGGTGGCTCGTGCCGTCGGCGAGTGCCGGTGTGTGGCGTCCGGTGCCCCCTGTCATCTGTCGTCCAGAGGTAGACGACGACGTGTGGCAAGTGGGCCACGTAGGGCCCGCACGTTAGCGGGTCGGCGCTGGGCCCGCGCTGTTTAAGTGAAGGCGCCCCAGGATTTCTATCTTCCCCGCAGGGAAACGTACTCCACGAAGGCGCCTCTGACGTCACCGCCCCCCCCCCCCCTGTGCACGCGGCCGAGCCGTGGGCCGGCCCAGTTTCTATTCGGCCATCTTCCATCCAGTGTGCAGCATAAGGGTATAAGCCCTTTCTCCTTCCCTTTTTCTTTTTTCTGTATAATTCAAAAACCCATAAATAATTCAAATTAACTCCAAATCTGATGATTCAAGTTTCTGGTAGTTTCTAAAATCCCGATCTACCTGTTGGTGCAACATGCACATTTTTCCAGAAACTTTTTCTTCACAAATAATTATGAAATGTCATTATACCATTTCTGTGATGAACTTTAGAAAATCACAGAGGGCTCAAATTTGATCCAAATGCAGTGGTTCAAATTCCTATGTGCTTGTCATATCCAAACTTAGTTTTGGAACATTTTTATTAATAATTTCTGTACCCCACCAAATAATGAGCCATTTCTTCATATTTAACAGCTTTGCAAAATACTAGGAAATTCATTTGAACTCCAAATCCAGTGAAACCAATTCCTAGATGCTTCTAAAATCATGACTTGATTAATGGGTGCCTCTGCTCATCATTCAAAATTATATTTTTGTACACTTCTTTCAAATCCATAAACTCCTTAATTCCATCATATTGAAATGTGCCAAACCATCCATTGATCATACCCCAATGAAACCACCTTGGTTATTTTTCATATGACCAAAGGTGTCCTAGAAAAGTACAACTCCTATATTTAGAGCACTTTTATCTTTGCTTTGATTGTGTTGCTTATTATGATTGTTTCCATCGTTAGTTGACGAAATAAACGAAGTACTCGGAGATGGACCAGAAGGTTTGAAGACTCGGAAGGACAAGGCAAGCAGCCCTTTGACCATGTTCGAGAAACCTTTTTATGCATGTCTCATAGCACCTTATTATCAATGCATCAGAATCATGTTGAGGTGGAGACCACTTTGGTTGCTACCTCTGCTACTTTACTATTGAAACTTGCATCAAACATGACCCTACCTTCCTATGAGGGTTATGTGGGTGGGAGTAGATAGATATATGCTATAGTAGTTGGCTACGCAAAATGGGTTAGGGTTATGCATTGAGTGAAACAAGTGTGGTAAGACATACTTGAAGATAACCCAGTGGGTGCCACTAATGCCCCTGGGAGTTGATGAAGAACTAGGGCACTACTTGGTGAAGAAGTAGTGTGCCGAGGCTTGACGAGAGTGTTGTTTATAGAGATGGATTAGATTTATGTGTGACTACCGTCCCAACCAAACATGCGCAACCACTCTACCCTTATATGGGAAAGGGCATTATTGATTACCTAGGTCGATACTAGCATGGTGCCCGCATTACTAGTGACGGGGGTGACATGAGGTCACTCTCGGGACGGGGTCGTGCATGGATAGGTGGCCATGACTATTTTCATAGGGCACCGAACACACCGTTTGTACCCCGTGTCAGTGGTATGTGATGAATATGGGAGCAAGGCTCCACAATCTTCAAGATGTGAAATGTTTGGCATGGGGCTGTTACCAATCGAGTGGACTCTATGTTAGTGTCGTCTAGGGAAAGATAGTGATCGGGTGCTTACCCCGGGTACTTGAGGTACCACGGGTCGTGGATGACACGGAAGTTCCCCGGATCTTGTGGGTAAAGTGTGCAACCTCTGCAGAGTGTCAAACTATTCGAATAGTCGTGTCCGCGGTCAAGGACAGTTGGGTGGTGCTACTTAGACTATGTCCATAAGTTTCTGGAAAACAACACGGTTAAGAGATATTGATGATGTGATTTCAGAGGAAGTCACGATGAGCTTGAGCATGAGTTGATTACAACTCTTTCTTGATAATGATGTATGTAACCTCCTGATACTTGTTGCAGACACATGCATGCCCATGTTATATGTTGATCATACTTGCATATGAAAAACTAGCTTTCCGCAATCTAGCAGTAGAGCCTTGCATAATTATTCTGCCATCACACTTGGGTTGCTTGCGAGTACATTCAAAGTACTCATTGGCTTGCCACTGGTTATTTTATTGGCCAGGTAGGAGAGAACAGGATATGATGAAGATTTCTTGGCGACGAGCATGCGAGCTAGGACGCTTCCCAGTCAGAATGTCTGTAGGGTTAAGGCAGATGGCATGGGTCCAAGTTGTTATTGAAGATTTCCGCTGCGATGATATACTCAAGACTTGACCATTATGGTCCTATTTGTGTAATACGGTATGTATGGATGTAAGACTCTTGTTATTCAGCTTCTGTGTGTTCAGTGAGCATTGATCTCTAGGATCACTATACACGTGCATTCGGTGATCACGACTTACGAGTCGGGGTCCCCACAGAGCTGGTATCAGAGCCAGGTTGACTGTAGGAAGCCTTAGTTAGCATGGTCGTTAGTTAGGGTAAAACTATTTCCAAAACTATTACTAGATTTCAAAACTATCTATACTTCTCTTCCCTTCTAAGTTTTCAGAAAAACTAGGCCATACCTAATCTCTTCCCCCTTCAAACTTTTAGTCGCTAGAACCCTTATGCCCCAGACCATTGGATTTTCTGTAATCCTCGTGGAGTGCACCTTGCCAAACACTCACCCACCTCTTCTGAACGCAAGAGTGGCGACACCATGACAAGACGATACAAACAGAAAATCCATCCTCGAGGAATGAGGACATGAAGACCCAGAAGATGGTGACACCCTTGGCAGAGCCCCAAGATGATGCAACATTGGCCTACAATGACCAGGGTATAGGTTATGCAAAAATCAGGATATGCATCGCTAATAGAGTAATCATGTCACTACCGTTGTTGTATCGGCAACCAACGATGGATGAGAACCTCGCCATTTGGTCCGCCTCACTATAGTGAGCAGGAAAACGGTTCTCTTCGTTCCCCGCTCTTGGTGTCGATGTTGTCATCAACGCAACCGACATGTTGAACCTCTACTATGCCTTGATTAATATCATTGCATAAAGGATTGCCTACCTGATACCCTCGACGCCCTAGAAGGCACAAGGGATCGTCATGATTAAAGAGACAAGAGAAGACCAAGTCAACGCCAGCTACAAGGAGGCACCTTCACCACATCACCACATCAGGCGAGAAGTTGTTGAAGATTCTTCAGGTTCAACCCGGATCGTTTATCAAACAACTACAAGGGACATAGCAACACCGGAGGAAAACTCAGGAGACTGCACGAGGCACAAGTCACGACACTGATTCCGAGAACCCCTAGGGTAGGATGAGTCGTGTACCCCCTATGCGTAGTCGAGTCCGTAGGATGGTTCGAATAGAACCATGATTGTGTGTTGATTGCTTTTAATTGTTTGTGTTTTGATATAGTCGCACTTTTTCCCTAGGCAACAAGTACACGACTATATCACCTTCCTTGCCTTGTTTCTTTTGTTTCAGCCTTTTGCACCTGTTTGTTTGCACCTGCACTTTAGAACCCCCTTTAGGCATTTCCCTCCTCTACGCTACTTTTTCCCTCTCTTCTCTCTCCCCAACTGAAGACCCGCAAGACAAGATTCACCAAGGATTCTACCTCGGTGTCGGGGGAAACTGTCCGCCACGAACACCTATGGGACCGGAGCCCCTTGCTTGTGCGGTAAGAGGGCGGAGGGAGCACGAAGAGCAGATCGTGGAGATCACGCAGGCAGTTTACCCAGGTTCGGGCCGCGATGGACGCGTAAAACCCTACTCCTGCTTAGTTTGTATTGAGTTGGAGAGCTCGGGAGCTTGAAGAACTAGCTACACCGAGCGTATGAGCGATCTAGGTTTCGAACCCTTTCTACGTTGTGCATGGGCCTCCTTTTATAGTGCAAGGGGTCACCGACAGGTGTCAACGTAGGAGGAAGGGTAAAAACATAAAAGAGGTGGTAGTTGTAACAGTGCGGGAATAGTGGAGCCATAGTGTATGAACAGTGGTCGCTACCTACTTTGACAGTGGGGGACAAGAGCATTTAATGCCCGTCGCCGTCGACCCCAAAAGCGCCCGCCCTTGCGTCTCCGTTTGCCACGGCGATGGCATTACCACTGTGGAGCGCCACCGTGTCCCCCAGGCTGCACAGCCATCCGCCACGCGTCCCTGGAGTGGCCCCAGGGCGACGCGTGGTTCGATGAGCTGGAGCACGGGCACACAGCGCAACCCTCCCCGGCAAGTACCTTGCCGGGGTCTTGACCTTGCCGGGCCCGGGAGCTTGCCGGGCTCTGATGCTTGTCGTTCTCCGGGCCCTGCCGGGGCGCACGTTGCGCCGAGGCATGTCTTCCGTAACATAATCTTCTAGTCTTCCTGGCAAGCTCCTCTTGCCAGGGCCTTGCGTGAGTGAGGTAATCTTAAGCCTGGAACGGTCTTCCCGGCAAGCTCCACTCGCCGGGGTCTTGATCTTCTGTCTTGCATACTTTGTTTTTGAATGGTTTTATATAGAGCAGGAAGGTCTCCGGCAAGCGCGTGGTAGGCCCTGCCGCGGGAAGCTGCTACTGCCCGTGCACAAGTTGGGGTACTGAGGTACCCCTACCTTAGTACACCGACAGGAGCCCCCGAGCCTGGGCCTCACACGGTGCCGAGCGCTGTTGGGCCAGGCCCAAAACAGTGCACGGGCACGCGCGGCCCACGGCACGCCGAATCCACTTCCGCATCCGCCGCGTCCCTCCGTAACGGCACGCGTCGATTGCGGCGTCGTGGGATGCGACGTGGCCACGTTCTTTTAATGGAAAGAGCGAAACGTCCCCCACTTCCTCATAAAAGCAGAGGAAGCAGGAGCGGTTCCCCTCCTACGCCTTCATTGCTTCTTCTTCCATCTCCAGAGATCCCCTTTGCGCTCCGCCTCCACACCTCCTCCGCCGTTTTCCGCATCTGCGGCGCCGCCGGACTCTTCGTCCCCCTTCCCTCGCCGCCTCCGCTATGGCCCCGAAGACCGAGAAGGCGAAGGCGGAGAAGACCAAGAAGGAGAAATCGGAGCAAGCGGCGAGGCTCACCTTGTTGCGGAAGCGGAACGTCGTCTTCTCGCCGCGGCTCAGCGCGCGGGAACTCTGGAACAAGTACTACTTGTTCTGGGCCGGGGAGACCAAGGCGCACCCTCGGACCAGAGCCTACCCCGCCGCCGCCAAGGACAACTACCCCGGCGGGTACTTCTTCTTCGCAGCTTTCTTCCATTGCGGCCTTTGTCCCCCTTTTTCCGATTTCTTCTATGACATCATGCACACCTACGGCCTCCACCTTCTTGACTTCACCCCCAACGCCATCCTCACGATGGCGGTTTTAGCACATATGTGCGGAAACTATATTGGGATATATCCGAACGTAGTGTTGTTTAGGCACTTCTTTACCCCTAGAGCAGAGGCCGGCGCCCCCCTCTCCGGAGGAATATCTTGGGTCTTCTGCTTGAACAAGAAGGAGTCCTACTTGCCGGGGGAGCTCCGCGGCAAGTGGGAGGAGTGGCGTGCAGACTGGTGTTGGATAGTTGAGGACGAGCCGCAGCCCTTCACTGCGCCGCGCACAACACCTATCGTGCGCGGCAGGGACTGGAGCGAGCTGGATTCGGACGACATCAAGCTCAACGTCGCCCTCGTCCGGATTCTTCATCTTCGAGTAGCAAAGTTGTCTGTCGGAGAAGTAGGCACAGATTTCCTCCGCCGCCGCATTGCCCCTCTACAGGACAGGAAGAGGCCGGCATGGGAGTACGGCAACGCGGCGGATATAATGAGGCTGCGCCCCGGGCTAAACTTCAACTTCACGGCGCTCGAGCTGAAGGGGATGGTCCGGGAACTCTTTAAACATGACCCGGCCCACCCAGAATGGTTTAGAGCTCCCCGGGGAGTGGTGCCTCTCTGCAACAGCACAGCCCGGGATCCTCTTCGCGCCATGATGCCCGCGTGTGACTCGCACGGCGTGGACCGCACATTGATTCCACCCAAGTCATCAGACATCATCAGCTTCTTCGACAACCTTGTAGAGGCGGCGAAGAACAAGGATGAAATCAAAGGGCTCACACGGGACACCACCGACCAAGAGATTGCCTATATAGTTTCTCGGGTCGAAGAGGCCGCTGCAGCCGCAGCGGCAGGAGAATTTGGCTATACACCTGATGAGGCAGAGGCTGCGGATGCGTCCTGCCAAGCGGAGGAGGCGGAGATCCGCAGACTGCTGCAACTTCCTCCCGACGCGCTCGCCGGGGTCCCCTCTTTGAGGCACTCCGGGAGGAGGACGCCGAGGCCGCCGAGGACTCCGACGGGTCTCTGGGGCTCTATGCCGACGACGTCTCCTCGTCATCGGAGGCCTCTCCGCCCCGGGCGAGTCCCAAGCGGTCTCCGCTGAAACGTCTCCGCAAGGCGACGACGGGGACGAGGGCGCAGGCGCCCCGACAACAACCAACTCGCCGGGCAGCGCGAACTTCCCGGGGGAGTCAAGCTGCGACGGGGGCGCCCGGCGCACCAACCACGGCGGGAGCGACCCGCACGCAGGCCACGGCGGGAGCGACCCGCACACAGGCCACGGCAGAGGCGCCCCGCACGACAGCGCCAAGCGGAGGAGGGTCTTCGCAGAGCGGAGCGGCTGCTCCGCCTGCTCCCCGGGCCTCGGCGTCCACCGGGGCCGGGTCTTCGCAGCCCCCAGCCCCGGGGACCGCCAAGCGCCCGAGGGAGTCTTCGCCTCCTGCTCCTCGCGCGGACGCGCCTCAAGTGGCGTTTGACTTCTCCGCCCTGAGCGACGACGACGACGAGGAGGAACAGGAGTAAGAACTTGAGGTCTTGCATCTTCTTTAACATTATCTTGATTCTTGTTGATGCTGATCTTGCTTTTGTTTTGATCTCAGGACCCTGGCCCAGCGAGTGGCGAAGAAGGCCAAGGTGCCCGTGGTCGAGGTCACGGACGACTCGCCCGTCGCGGCGACTGGAGACGCGCCGGAGACGAGCCTGCCGGATCCGAGCGCTGCTCCGAGGAGCAGCCCCCAGTGCAGGCCCCAGCGTAAGTCTGGGTTTCATACTTCCGCTTGCCGGATGCGCTTGAGGATTCTGCCTTGTGCTAATATCTTGATGTTTTTGTCTTGTCCTGATTGTCTTGTGCAGAGGCGGAGCCACAACTGCAGGAGCATCCGGAGGTCGCTCCCGAGGAGCCGCAGGCCCCGCCGTCCCCGACAAGGGCGAACTCTCCGGCAAGGGAGAGCACTCCGCCAAGGGCGGGTACTCCGCCAAGGGCGAGTACCCCGCCAAGGGCGAGTAGCCCGGCGAGGGCGGCCACTCCGCCAAGGCAGAGCTCCCCGGTGAGGGAGCCTGCCGCTGACGACGTCCGTGAAGGTAAGTTCTGTAACTTTGTCTTCTTGGATTCGTCTCTTTTTGGATATTTGCTTGAACTTCTTTCACTTTTTCTTCTTCTTCTAGATCCTCCTCCCCCCGAGTAGATGGAGACGGAAGTCATCGTCGTCGAGGAGGAGGGCACGCAGGGCGGCGGTGGCGACGCCCCTGTTGCTGAGGACACGGCGGGAGCCGCCGAGCCGGTTGCGGAGGAGACCGCTCCGGCCGCAGACGCGGCGGACGGGGAGGGGGACGGCGGCCATACTGCCGGCCCGGAGGCGGCAGGAGCGTCGAGCGCTGCGCCGGCCGCCGACCCCTCCGCCGAGAAGGAGCCGTCTGCCTATTACCTTGAGGCCCCCAATGGCGTTTACATCCAGGTGCCGTGAGGTCCTTCATCGCGAGCACCCGCGGAGGGCGAGGCCTTTGATGGAGAGGTCCTCGCCTCCGCGGGTCTGAAGATCGTCGAGGCGCCCGGCGGAAGTGACGGGCCCGAGGAGGAGAAGCTGCTTCATCAGCTCCTGGCCCTTTACCGGGCCAGGCAGGCGAAGCTTGCGTCTCGGGAGGCCCTTGCCGCCAAGGCCGCCGTTGAGATGGAGAAGCGCGCGACAGAGCTCCGCGCCGCCAACCAGGCTGCCCTCCGCGACGTGGCGGAGGAGCGCGAGAGGCTCGCCGGGGAGTACCAGGAGTGGCTCCTGGAGAAAGCCGAAGCCGAAGAGCAGCAGCGACTCGCCGGGGAGGAGCTGTCCCGGCGAGAAGGAGAGCTCGCCCAACGGAAGGTCAACCTCGAATCCCACGAGGAAGACCTTGCCGCTCGGGAGCAGGCCCTTGGCGGAGAGCTGAAGGAGGCGAAAGCCGCCGCGGCTGCCGCGGAGACCGCCAAGGAAGAGCTCGCGGCCAAGGTTGCGCAACTGGAGGAGTCGTTGAAGGCGAGCGTGGAGAGGGTCACCGCGCTCAACACAGAGCGCGAGAAGGACGCTCACACCAACTCCGAACTCCAGGTGCGCCTCTCCAAGCAGGGCGACGAGCTGAAGGCCGCCAAGGACTCAATTGAGGATCTGGAGCTGAAGGTTACCACGTTGAAGGACTCGCTCGACGCCGTCCGGGACCGGGAAACCAAGCTAAAGGAAGAGCTCCACAGGGAGCGAGGCTTGGTGGAGAGCGCCAACACTGCGGCCGAGAACTTCCGCCGGACCGTCGAGGTGTGGACCGACGACCTGGTGTCCTCTGCATCCAACATCGATCAAGAGCTGCTGGCGCTGAAGGTTGAGCATCTCATCTACTCTCCGGATCCAAACCTCCCCCACAGCGCCAAGCTCAGCCTCTTCTTCAGAGGGATTGCGCCGGCTCTTGCAGATCTTCGGAAGAAGCTCCCCGCGCAACTGGCGGAGGAGTCGCCCCAGCTCTGCGCGGGGACCTTGGAGCACGTCCTGACGAAGATTGTATACCGCAACCCCGGTATAAACCTCACCAACATTCTCCGCAGCTTGCCGGCCGACGTGAATACGGAGGCGCTGAAGGCGCAGGTCGCCCACATCATTGCCAAAGTGAACAAGATCTCCAGGATCGAGGGCGACCGCGTAGATTAGGCCTCCTTTTCCTTTATCTCTTTTCGTTGCTGCATAGGGTGTTATGAACTCATTAATCATTGCGACAAGTTATCCTTTGTAAGATATTTATCTTATTTTGATCAATCAGTGCAATGTTATCTTCCTTGTCTTGGTCATCTACTTTGTATGTTTTTCACCCTACGCCTCCAGGGAGCTTGCCGGCAAGGGTCCTTTGCCGCGAGCGCTGAGTGCTGGACTCTGAGCAGCCTGCTGGCCAAGGTCTTACCGGCAAGCAACCTTGCCGTAGCTAGTCGCAACGCGCTCGGCTTGTTGAGTGAACTCGAAAACGAAACAAGGGCGCGACACTTGTCGCAGCTCACTCAGGTCGTTGAGCGTACTCGAAAACAAGACAAGGGTGCGGCTAGCCACGGGTAGGTTCTTCCGCGCACAGGTTTTTCATACAAAGTGTGATTTGTTCAAGGAAGACAATTGAAAAATTAAAAATTTGAACTGCTCAAATTCTAATAACTTAGCTTTCATATATTGCTTGCTTCTCGGTAAGGCTTCTCTTTCTTGAACAGCACTTGGTTCCTCTTCCATCTCCTTCCCCCCCGGCAAACTTGTGCGCGAGGAACATTCCTTCTGCTTAAGAGGCAAGGAAAAAGAAGAGGGAAACAAGTATATAGCCTTTCGGCGTGCTAATGCTTACCGGGTATGTACGTTGCACAAGATGCCAAATAACACATGCAAATAGCAAAGAAAAGCATGTAAAAGGCAAATAGCGCAAAACACAAATACTTTACTGATGCACGGGATCTGCGCCCGGCTTTGTACAAAGGGTTACATGCGACAGCGGCAAAGCTTGTACAAAAGGTGGTTGCCGGAGCGGATCACGGCAGCCGCGCCTTATGGGTGAAACTTGCGAAGATGCTCTATGTTCCAGGAGTTGCTCACCGGTAAGCCTTCTTCGGTCTCAAGGCGGACAGCGCCGGGCCTCGTGACTTGTCTCACCCGATAAGGGCCTTCCCACTTCGGCGTCAACTTGTTGGAATTCTTGGCGGACTGAACACGCCGAAGAACAAGGTCGCCTTCCTCGAGACTCCTGGCATTGACCTTGCGGCTATGATAGCGGCGCAAGGCTTGCTGGTATCGAGCAGCTCGTACAGTAGCCTGGAGACGTTCCTCCTCGAGGAGCAATGCATCATCTTGCCGCAGTTGCTCTTGCTCGAGCTCATCATAAGCGAGCACTCGAGGAGATCCGTATACGAGTTCCGTGGGGAGAACTGCCTCTGCTCCATAGACTAGAGCAAAGGGTGTCTATCCGGTGGCTCGACTTGGTGTCGTTCTGATTGACCAAAGAGCCGCCGGTAGCTCCTCTATCCAGTTTCTTCCGCACTTGCGCAGCCTGTCAAAGGTCCTTGTTTTGAGTCCGCGCAGCACTTCAGCATTGGCCCTCTCCGCTTGACCGTTGCTCCTCGGGTGAGCAACAGAAGTGAAACAGACCTTGGCGCCAAGGTCTTGGACGTACTGCATGAAGGTGCGACTAGTAAATTGTGTACCGTTGTCGGTGATGATCCTGTTAGGGATTCCGAAACGGCAAACAATCGACCTGAAGAACCTGACCGCTGACTGTGCTGTCACCTTTCTCACTGGTTCCACTTCTGGCCACTTTGTGAACTTGTCGATTGCAACGTACAAGTACTCAAAGCCCCCGATAGCTCGAGGGAAGGGGCCGAGGATATCGAGCCCCCAGACCGAGAAGGGCCAGGACAAAGGAATTGTTTGGAGAGCTTGAGCTGGCTGATGAATCTGCTTTGCATGGAACTGGCACGCTTCACACTTGGTTACTAGTGCAGTTGCATCTTGGAGGGCTTCTTGCCAGAAGAACCCTTGCCGGAAAGCTTTCCCGGCAAGTGCCCTTGCGCCAATGTGGTGGCCGCATATGCCTCCGTGTATTTCTGCCAACAGCTTCTGTCCATCTTCCCTGGAGATGCACTTCAACCTGACACCATTGAGCCTTCTTCTGTACAGCTCGTTATCCACGAACTGGTACATACTTGACTGCCTGGTTATCTTCTCTATTTCTTCTGGGTCGTCGGGAAGTTCTCCAGTTTGCAGAAAACAGACGATCTGCTGCGCCCATGCCGGAGCCCGAGGCTCAACGGCAAGGACTAAAGGCATGAGGGCCGCTGCGGGGAACTCAGCTTCTACGGCAAGAACCTCTGGTTCCGCCGGAGCTGATGGTCCCCCGGCAAGCTCGCCGGGGCGAATCTTGTCGGGAACACTTGCTTCAACTGCACAAATCCTCGGATCTGCAGGAGCAGACTGTTCCTCAGCGTTCTGATCGTTGATCTTGGGGACCTTGGCGGCGGTTTTAGGAAGATCCGCCGGCAAGTAGTCGCCGGAGACCAACTTTCTCTTCCTGGACTGCCCAATTGATGGTGTAACGGATGGTTGAGTTAGCTTGAGTAAGAAGGTCCCTGGTTCCACAGGTAACTTCATTGAAGCACACTTTGAAAGGCCATCTGCAATGTCATTGTGAGCTCTCGGGACGTGCTCCATTTGCAGACCTTCAAAGTGCTCTTCAAGCTTCCTCACCTCATCTACATAAGCTTCCATCAAAGGGCTCTGGTAACTCTTGTTAACTTGTCGGACCACCAACTGAGAATCTCCCCGCACAATCAGCTTTCTGATCCCAAGTTCGGCCGCAATCCTGAGGCCGGCGAGCAAACCTTCATATTCAGCAGTGTTGTTTGTCGCTTGCTCCCTGGGAAAGTGCATTTGGATAACATACTTGAGGTGCTCTCCGGTGGGCGCGATGAGTACCACGCCAGCACCGGCGCCTTCCAGCGAGAAGGCACCATCAAAATACATTACCCATTCACTTGTCGCTTCTTGTACGGGTGCACTTGTTTCTTGGACTTCTTCATCGGGCGTCGGGGTCCACTCAGCTATGAATTCTGCCAAAGCTCGACTCTGTATGGTTGAGGTACTTTCAAACTTGAGTCCAAAGCTCGACAGCTCGAGTGCCCACTCAACGATCCTGCCTGTTGCTTCTGGATTGTGCAATATCCTCTTCAACGGAAAGCGAGTGACCACTGTTATCTCATGTGCCTGAAAGTAATGGCGCAGCTTTCTCGAGGCCATGAGGAGGCCGAAAAGCAACTTTTGCACCCCGGAGTATCTTGACCTAGCCCCTGCAAGAGGGAACTCACAAAATACACCGGGCGCTGCACCATCTTCTTCCGCACTTCTTCCTGTTCCTGCGCAGAGTTGTCCTTGTCGGGGCCAGAGCTTGTCGGAGCAGCCCCCTGCTTGTCGCTGGATTCGCTTGCCGGTGGTGCAGACTCCTCGTCGGCCTCCCTCTCCGCTACTAACGCAGCACTAACCACCTGGTTGGTTGCCGCTAGGTATAGCAACAACTTTTCCTGTGGTCTAGGTGCGACAAGTATTGGAGTGGAGGATAGGTACCGTTTCAAATCCTGCAGCGCTGCCTCCGCTTCCGGAGTCCACTTCATGGGACCTGCCTTCTTCAAGATTTTGAAGAAAGGTAGGGCGCGCTCTGCAGACTTCGAAATGAACCTACTGAGGGCAGCCACACAACCTGCAAGCCTTCTGACATCCTTGACGCGCTTCGGGGCCTCGATCTGCTCAATGGCTTTAATCTTGTCAGGGTTAGCTTCAATCCCTCTCTGTGACACAAAGAACCCGAGAAGCTTGCTGGAGGGGACTCCAAAGACGCACTTCTCGGGGTTCAACTTGAGCTGTATCTTGCGCAGGTTCTGAAATGTCTCTTCCAAATCTTGGACCAGGGTATCCTTGCTCTTGCTCTTCACCACGATGTCATCCATGTAAGCCTCTACATATCTGTGGATCTGTGGCTCGAAAGCAGTGTGCACTACCCTTGCAAATGTTGATCCTGCATTCTTCAGTCCGAATGGCATGCGTATGAAGCAATAAGTGCCACATGGAGTGATAAATGCAGTCTTCTCTTCATCTTCTTTGGCCATAAAGATCTGGTGGTAGCCTGAATATGCATCAAGAAAAGAGAGTATCTCACATCCGGCGGTGGAGTCAACGATCTGGTCAATGCGCGGCAAAGGGAATGGATCCTTGGGACATGCTTTATTCACATCGGTGAAGTCTATACACAGTCTCCACTTCCCATTGGCCTTGCGCACGACAACTGGGTTTGCTAACCACGTCGGATGGATCACACCTCTAACTAGGCCTGCTGCCTCTAGCTTCTTGATTTCTTCAGCAATGAATTCTTGGCGCTCCACGGCTTGCTTCCTCACCTTCTGCTTGACGGGCCGCGCATGAGGACAAACAGCAAGCTTGTGCTCAATTACCTTCCTGGGAACACCGGGGATGTCAGATGGTTTCCAGGCAAACACATCGACATTCGCCCGCAGGAAGGCAACGAGCGCGCTTTCCTATTTGCTGTCAAGTGTGGCACTGATGGTGAAGGTACCACCAGTGCCGTCCTCCTTGGCGGACACCTTCTTGGTTGCCGGAGGAGCGGCCATCCCCTTTTTACACTTGACGGTGGAGCTCGATGGAACGTCCTCGACGGCAGCGCAGCACTCCGAAGAGGTGCGGTTGCCGGAGTGGGCCCCAGAGCACTTGCCGGACTTGGTCTTTGTCTTCTTCCCCCCGGGAGCTTTAGCGGCAAGTGTGTCCTTCTCTGCCGCAGCTGCTGCATCCCGGTAGATCTTGTCGGCGCAGACAAGCGCATCCTTCTTTTCGCCATGGACAGTGATGACGCTTATCGGCCCCGGCATCTTAAGTACGTTGTAGGCGTAGTGGGAAGCTGCCATGAACATGGCGAGGGCGGGACGGCCGAGTATCCCATTGTATGCCAATGGGATATCGGCGACGTCGAATGTGATGCGCTCAGTTCTGAAGTTGAGCTCCCCGCCAAAGGTCACTGGCAGAGTTATCTTCCCCTTGGGCTTGCTCCTTCCCGGGTTGATTCCTTGGAAAGAACCGGTCTCTTCGAGCTCGCCATCTGGGATTTGGAGTTTCTTGATCACAGCAGAGGAGATCAAGTTCAGCCCGGCCCCGCCGTCAACCAACATTTTGGTGACCTTGAGGTTGCGGATGGTGGGTGAGACCAGCATCGGCAAGCACCCGACCGCAGTGGTGCGGTCAGGGTGATCCTCAAGATCAAAAATGATGGGCGTGCTGGACCATTTGAGGAGCCTGCGCGACTCCACGGGCGGCTCTGCTGCATTCACCTCGCGCACCCACTGCTTGAGCTGGCGGTGGGAGGTGTGCAGAGAGGCGCCACCGTCGACGCACAGGACCTCCGTGGCCTTCTGGAACTCCTGCTCGCTGTTATCCTCATCCTCCATGTCTTCGTCGTCGTCTTCTTCATCCTTGTCGCGGCCCCGGGGAGGTCGGTCACCTTGCCGCTGCTTTGCCTTGCCGCGGCGTCCTCCCCGGCCATTGAAAGGCCGCTTCTTGCTTGGTTCTCCTCCGCCACCTTGGGCCTTCTCCTTGTCGCGCCTCTCGTACTCAGCTTTCTGCTGCTCGACGAGGTATTCGACGCGTTTGCAGTTGGAGAGGTCGTGGCCCTTGGTGCGGTGGATTTTGCAGTATTGCTTGTCGGGGCCGTCCTGCTTGTCGGCTGCCGCCACAGGGGCAGGCTCCTTGCCGGAGCCGCCAGCCTGTGTTTGCTTGGCGGGAGCCTCCTTGCCGGACTTCTCGACGGCAAGCACTTCCTTCTTGTTCTTCCTTCTGTTGTTCCGCCGCCGGCTCTTCTTTGCCGGGGCGGCGTCGTCGCTGTCGCTTCCTCCTGTGCCAGCATCCTCCCCGGGGAGTCTCCTCCCCTCTTCTGCGCGCGCGCACTTATCAGCTAGAGCATAAAGCTCGCTGACATCCCGTATCTTGGTCATGGCCATCTCCTCACGCATGCGGCGGTTACGCACGTTCTGGTGGAACGCGCTAATAACCGCGGCAGGGTGGACGTCGGGGATGTTGTGCTGCACATGACTGAAGCGTTGGATGTACTTGCGCAGGGATTCTCCTTCCTTCTGGGCCAGAATGTGGAGATCGCTCTCCTGGCCGTGGGGTTTGTGGCCGCCTGTGAAGGCGCCAACAAACTGATGGCAAAGGTCCGCCCAGGAAGAAATGGAGCCTTCCGGCAAGTGCATAAGCCACGAACGAACGTTCGGCTTAAGCACGAGCGGGAAGTAGTTTGCCAAAATCTTCTCGTCGCGCCCCCCGGCAGCTTGCACCGCGATGGTGTAAATGTTGAGGAATTCCGAGGGGTGCGTCTTGCCGTCGTACTTCTCCGGTACGTCGGGCTTGAAGTTCTTCATGCTGGGCCACTGGACGCGTCGCAGCTCGCGGGTAAACGCAGGGCAACCTGCCGCGTACGGCAAGTCGCCTGGTTCACCGGGCGCGCGCGTGTCGACAGCGGCTCCAGCTCGCTGATCTGATTGTCGCCGAGCTTCTCGGCGGCGCTCGATTGTCGTTCGAGCGTCTTCTTGTCGCCGGTCGTCAAGGACTTGGCGCTGGTCCCGACGAGCCCGCGGATCCGACGACGCCGTGGAGCCGTCGTCGGTGTTGTTCCGGCGGGGCGGCGTCTTCTGCTTCTGCGGCGGGGAGTGCACGGTGGTTGCACCCCCGGCGGTCTTGTCGCCGTCGGCCTTCGTCTTCTCGACTTGCCGCGGCCGCGAGGTCGCCGGCTGCTGCGGCGTATCGTTGTTGGCGAAGGCGATTAGGCTCTGGATGGTTGCCCTCCAGTCTTCGGCCTTGTCTGCCGCTGGAGGGAAGTCGAGGAGCAGTTGCGCCCTTGCGAGCGCTTCTGCTGGAGTGGAGGGGAGCGGGGGCGAGCGGTGCGAGGAGCGGGATATGCTCGGACTCCTAACGGCGTTAGAAGGAGCAGGGTCCCGCCCCGGCGACCGCGCCTTGCTCGTGCCAGGACGATGGCCCGGAGCGTCCCGCGAGCCTCCGGTTTGCCCTTGGCCCAGCAAGCGGATGCCACCTCCCGTGGCATGGCGCTGCTGGGTTGTCGTTTGCTGAGATGGACGTGGCGCGTCCACGGAGACCGAGGCTCGATCGTCCGTCCGGTCCTTGGATTTGGTGGCGCCGCGAGTGTCCTCACCGGCGACCACCCTTCCGACGACGTCTCCCCCGCCCACCGTTGGCTCCCGTGGCGGCGGATGAGACGCAGACGGGCCTGCGACCTCCGAAGCCTTCTTCTTCGGGGCCATGGCGCAGTTGCTGATGAGGTTGCTGATGAAACTAGAGAGGTGGATGAAGAGTGCGCCCGCGTGAACGCCGGATCAGGTTCGCACAACCTCGACGCCCCCTACCTGGCGCGCCAAAGATGTCGGGGGAAACTGTCCGCCATGAACACCTATGGGACCGGAGCCCCTTGCTTGTGCGGTAAGAGGGCGGAGGGAGCACGAAGAGCAGATCGTGGAGATCACGCAGGCAGTTTACCCAGGTTCGGGCCGCGATGGACGCGTAAAACCCTACTCCTGCTTAGTTTGTATTGATTTGGAGAGCTCGGGAGCTTGAAGAACTAGCTACACCGAGCGTATGAGCGATCTAGGTTTCGAACCCTTTCTACGTTGTGCATGGGCCTCCTTTTATAGTGCAAGGGGTCACCGACAGGTGTCAACGTAGGAGGAAGGGTAAAAACGTAAAAGAGGTGGTAGTTGTAACAGTGCGGGAATAGTGGAGCTACAGTGTATGAACAGTGGTCGCTACCTACTTTGACAGTCGGGGACAAGAGCATTTAATGCCCGTCGCCGTCGACCCCAAAAGCGCCCGCCCTTGCGTCTCCGTTTGCCACGGCGATGGCATTACCACCGTGGAGCGCCACCGTGTCCCCCAGGCTGCACAGCCATCCGCCACGCGTCCCTGGAGTGGCCCCAGGGCGACGCGTGGTTCGATGAGCTGGAGCGCGGGCACACAGCGCAACCCTCCCCGGCAAGTACCTTGCCGGGGTCTTGACCTTGCCGGGCCCGGGAGCTTGCCGGGCTCTGATGCTTGTCGTTCTCCGGGCCCTGCCGGGGCGCACGTTGCGCCGAGGCATGTCTTCCGTAACATAATCTTCTAGTCTTCCTGGCAAGCTCCTCTTGCCAGGGCCTTGCGTGAGTGAGGTAATCTTAAGCCTGGAACGGCCTTCCCGGCAAGCTCCACTCGCCGGGGTCTTGATCTTCTGTCTTGCATACTTTGTTTTTGAATGGTTTTATATAGAGCAGGAAGGTCTCCGGCAAGCGCGTGGTAGGCCCTGCCGCGGGAAGCTGCTACTGCCCGTGCACAAGTTGGGGTACTGAGGTACCCCTACCTTAGTACACCGACACTCGGCAAACAACTGGCACTGAAGACTTCTGCTACAACCTCCGTGATCAAGTGCAACCCCGTAGAATTATGTTTAACCCTCCAGACTAGTAACCCATTCCTAGACCCTGTGAGGCTTCACGAGACACTCCAGCACGAACCCTTAACCATGTGCCTAACCCATAGTTTTGCGAGAAAACCTGTTAAGCCTGTGTAACCTTGCACAACACTGGGTTCGTAAAAGAACTAGTGGACACAGTGAGTGAGCACATTTTCATCCTAATATAGCACAAGAACTGACGATGCCATAGATAGACCAATTTGAGGATATAAGACAGGTGACTTGGTGGCCTTATATCAGTGACTTCGAGGAATTATCTGAGACCTTGATGGATTGTGAGGTTTTCATATTGGTGGGATCATGACTTTGGGAAGCATGTAGGAGTACCCGTTGGACATGAGATTTGGATTTATGTAGGTGAATCTGGTTGGTATAAATGCTAGATATGCCTGCATGGTTCAGAGTAAATTGGATTTAGACCGATGATCTTGATCATGATACCATGCTTCTCGGTGGACAATAACCTAGGAGATTGGATTATTTGTCGGAGTTGGTTTAGGGATCTATATAATCATGGCCTTGGAGTTACTTGAGCCGTATAATGGGAATTTGGTGGACATACTATCGTAATGCATAGTCCTTTCAAGTATTTGGGTATTATAGGGACTTGAGATCTTGTGGAACACTGTAGACATCAGATTCGTAGAATTGCTGGATTATGTGGTAGTTGATGGAAGAAATGGCCTATTGGAGTTGATCTATAGGAAGGAAACAAAATCTTGGAGTGGCATATGACGTGTTTCCTTAGAATAGAGATGCATTATCTTGAACCTTGAAAGATTAGGTTGGGCGCTTGGGTTGTGGTGTTTGACCCTTGCTTGGCAGCTTGTATGCCCTACCCGTGGATTTTTAGGGGTAGACATACATATGGATTTGGGGATCGTAGACAAGTATAATTTTGTTAGACCGTCTCTTGAGAGTCATGAGGATATGAAGGGCATGAGTGGTGATTGAAGTTGGTCTATTCGAGAAGATGATTTTTCGTTCGGAGTATTAGATAGAGCTATTGGCATCTCGGAAACCGTGCTTAAGGATAAGATAATAAACGTTCACTCACTCACTAGAATCCTGGAAACCCTTAAGCCCCATCAAGCCACAACCTGGTCAGATTCTGACCACGGGCCTTCGCTCTAAGTCGGGAAGACCTTGCAAGTACTCAACGGAGACCACCACCAATACCCCAGCCTACCTTGCGTACCCCATAGACCTCATGGAGTAATTGGACAAGTTGGGTAACATCATTATTTGATGGCCTAATTGTCTGCCCGAAGACAAAAGAAGAGACAGACAGCTGGATAGAAGACATTTGAAGACCGCCCTGTCAAGAAGGAAGAACTACACCGACCACCTTCATCAAGAAGTAAACTCCTGCGTCCAAGACCGGGCGTATCTGCAAGCCACTCCTCTCGAAGGGACCGAGCATTTCCGTGTCGAAGGGACGCTCACACCACGATTTATCGACCTTCTTCAAGTTCACTGCCAGTCAAATAGTAGACGGCTACCAGCTAGATTTACCACCTGAGATACCCACCGTACACCAAATATTCCACGGGTCACAACTCTGGAAGTACTTGTTACTTCCTAACTAGCCTGGTCCCCGCAAGGACATCGATCACCGAGCCCTTGACAACTAACCCAACCTAACCTACGCAAGAGACCCCTCAGCAACCTCCATCAAAGAGGGCAACAAGCAAGAAGCCACACCACCAAGTACTTCAAGATTCCATGGAGCACCACTCGGGAGCAGAACCAACAAGAAGAAGTGAAGACTACCCCGTATCCAAGACTCCGTATTCCCTTCCACGCCTAGTCTGGGAATCTTGGGGACGAGATTCTTGTAAGGGGGGTAGGTCTGTCACACCCTGATTTTCATGCCACATTGCTTAAGCTGATTATCATGCTAAAATGTGGTTTGGCAAAAACTTTTGAGTGATTTTGACTTTGCTTGATTGACTTTCTATTTGCTGCTTGCTAGTGCTCTAAAAATCAAATAAATCCTCCAACTCTTATACTTCATCTCCTTGATCCAAAACCTTTTCCCAATGATCATGCCATGTGTATAGACCAGTATAGTATTTTCTTATAAAAATATTTTGGCCAAATAGTATTTTCTAAAATTAGTTTTCCAAAAACCCCTGAATTGAGATTTGCACTACAAGTACCTTATTTAGGGTGTGAAAAATCTTTCAAAAAGTATATTGGAATCCTATTAGGTATAGGACTCCCAGAAACCACAAAATTATAATTTTAAAAGTTATTTTTATATTTTATTTAAAAGCTTTTTCTTAAGGCCAGAAATGGTCTTTAATAGGGAAAACTTATTTAACCATTTCAAAAATATTTGCCAAAATCCAGGGAAACTCATAGGACATATATTGTCCATATATAAGAGTTTCAACACATGGTCGTGTTCAAAATATTGGACAAATCCTTCCAAAACCCTTTCTGGATATTTCAAGCTTTTGAAATATTTACAAAGGAAATATTCTCCAAAAATTCCAGGGAAATTCTATCATGTCATATATGACATATTTGATGATCTTGCAAAGCCACATGCCTTGAAGATCAAGGAATCATCATCTAATCCCCTCAAAACCATTCTGTCCATATTTGAAGTTTGAGCAACTTTACATTGCCAAACTTGTCCAAATGCTCTCAAACTTGGTGCACATGCTAAAATGATGTAATTATGCATCTATGCCAAATGGCACAAGTTTTGGAGAAGGACAACTTGATCTAAGTGCCCCAAAACCATTTCTGTTCAAATTCAAATTTGAACAACTTTACATTACCAACTTTTCATCTGGAGCTTAAAACTTTGTGGGCATGATCATAACCCCAAATGATGACACTACACCAAGTGGTGCATCAAGGGGAGATGATTAGCTTAACTCAAACATGGTGAAACCATTTCTGTTGATTTCTAGGGTTTACAAGAGTTACATTGGCAACTTTGCCCAAATGAGCTCAAATTTGGTGGAAGGGCCTAAATGTATGTGACATTTAATCATGTTAAGTGTCATAGCCAGTGGAGATCATTTGCTTGCCCAAAACATGATCAAACACCTTCTGCCAATTTACCAAAACCATTGTTTGGACCACTTTTACTATTCCCCTTGAGCTCAACTTTCTACCACAGCTTCTCCTAATCATCTTCTACCTCCAGTAACTCTCCCCTGCCTCAGCTCAATCATTGGAGGGGGGGTAAAACCCCAATTTACTCTTCTGGACAGCAGCAATCCCCTTCTTTCTCACCTCCCTCCTCACTCCAGTGCCCTTCCATGGCATCCAAGGCCACATCCCATTACTTTACTCCTCCCCCGACCCCCCTAGACAACATTGGGCAAGATGGACACGACCAGAGCAGTGAGGACACGGCCGTGCCGGCCATACGGGCGCTCTGGAGCGCGCTACAGTGCGCTCCCACACTGTAGCCGCGTCCTGCCCGAGGCACCCGATAGCCTGGGGCGTCGAGATCGTGTCTACCGAGGTGCCCTCGACGTCAGCGACCTGCAGGCCTGTCGGCCCTATCCTCCCCTGCCCTCCTTCTCCCTCCGCGAGCTCGCCCGAGCGCGTCCATGGACGTTGCTCACGGTGCACCGCGGCCGCGCCTATATAAGCCACCCCGACCCTCTCTCTCGTCTTGGTTAGGACCCCCTCTCTCCCGTGAACCTCCTGGACATGCTCTACCACTCCCACTGGCTCTCCTCGCCTCTCCCTAGCTGCCTCGGTCGCCGCGGTCCCCCGCTCGAATTCGAGCTCTCCAGCCCTCCCCTCCTCTCCTTCGAAGCCTCCGAGCTTCCTAGGAGTCTCCGCAACCTTCCGCCCTCATCAATCCGTCCGGGGAGGCTTCGCAGCTCGATGCCTAGCGTTGGAAGCCCATTTCGGTTGCGAGCAAGATGCCGACCGTTCTGGGGCTCCCCAGCGCGCTCCGTCGGCGGGAACAGCACCGACGTTTCCTCCCGGTCTTAGCGGTGGTCCGAGCTCCGCCTGGGGTGGCTCGTGCCGCCGGCGAGCGCCGGTGTGTGGCGTCCGGTGCCCCTGTCATCTGTCGTCCAGAGGTAGAAGACGACGGGTGGCAAGTGGGCCACGCGGGGCCCGCACGTCAGCGGGTCGGCGCCGGGCGCGCGCTGTTTAAGTGAAGGCGCCCCAGGATTTCTATCTTCCCAGCAGGGAAACGTACTCCATGAAGGCGCCTCCGACGTTACCGCCCCCCCCCTGTGCACGCAGCCGAGCCGTGGGCCGGCCCAGTTTCTATTCGGCCATCTTCCGCCCAGTGTGTAGCATAAGGGTATAAGCCCTTTCTCCTTCCCTTTTTCTTTTTTCTGTATAATTCAAAAACCCATAAATAATTCAAATTAACTCCAAATCTGATGATTCAAGTTTCTGGTAGTTTCTAAAATCCTGATCTACCTATTGGTGCAACATGCACAATTTTCCAGAAACTTTTTCTTCACAAATAATTATCAAATGTCATTATTCCATTTCTGTGATGAACTTTAGAAAATCACAGAGGGCTCAAATTTGATCCAAATGCAATGGTTCAAATTCCTATGTGCTTGTCATATCCAAACTTAGTTTTGGAACATTTTTTTTAACACTTTCTGTACCCCACCAAATAATGAGCCATTTCTTCATATTTAACAGCTTTGCAAAATCCTAGGAAATTCATTTGAACTCCAAATCCAGTGAAACCAATTCCTAGATGCTTCTAAAATCATGACTTGATTAATGGGTGCCTCTGCTCATCATTCAAAAATATATTTTTGTACACTTCTTTCAAATCCAGAAACTCCTTAATTCCATCATATTGAAATGTGCCAAACCATCCATTGATCATACCCCAATGAAACCACCTTGGTTATTTTTCATATGACCAGAGGTGTCCTAGAAAAGTCCAACTCCTATTTTTAGAGCACTTTTATCTTTGCTTTGATTGTGTTGCTTATTATGATTGTTTCCATCGTTAGTTGACGAAATAAACGAAGTACTCGGAGATGGACCAGAAGGTTTGAAGACTCGGAAGGACAAGGCAAGCAGCCCTTTGACCATGTTCGAGAAACCTTTTTATGCATGTCTCATAGCACCTTCTTATCAATGCATCGGAATCATGTTGAGGTGGAGACCACTTTGGTTGCTACCTCTGTTACTTTACTATTGAAACTTGCATCAAACATGACCCTACCTTCCTATGAGGGTTATGTGGGTGGGAGTAGATAGATATATGCTATAGTAGTTGGCTACGCAAAATGGGTCAGGGTTATGCATTGAGTGAAACAAGTGTGGTAAGACATAATTGCAGATAACCAGGTGGGTGCCACTAATGCCCCTGGGAGTTGATGAAAAACTAGGGCACTACTTGGTGAAGAAGTAGTGTGCCGAGGCTTGACGAGAGTGTTGTTTACAGAGATGGATTAGATTTATGTGTGACTACCGTCCCAACCAAACATGCGCAACCACTCTACCCTTATATGGGAAAGGGCATTATTGATTACCTAGGTCGATACTAGCATGGTGCCCGCATTACTAGTGACGGGGGTGACATGAGGTCACTCTCGGGACGGGGTCGTGCTTGGATAGGCGGCCATGACTGTTTTCATAGGGCACCGAACACACCGTTGGTACCCCGTGTCAGTGGTATGTGATGAATATGGGAGCAAGGCTCCACAATCTTCAAGATGTGAAATGTTTGGCACGGGGCTGTTACCAATCGAGTGGACTCTATGTTAGTGTCGTCTAGGGAAAGATAGTGATGGGGTGCTTACCCCAGGTACTTGAGGTACCGCGGGTCGTGGATGACATGGAAGTTCCCCGGATCTTGTGGGTAAAGTGTGCAACCTTTGCAGAGTGTCAAACTATTTGAATAGCCGTGTCCGCGGTCAAGGATAGTTGGGTGGTGCTACTTAGACTATGTCCATAAGTTTCTGGAAAACAACACGCTTCAGAGATATTGATGATGTGATTTTTGAGGAAGTCACGATGAGCTTGAGCATGAGTTGATTACAACTCTTTCTCGATAATGATGTCTGTAACCTCCTAATACTTGTTGCAGACACATGCATGCCCATGTTATATGTTGATCATACTTGCATATGAAAAACTAGCTTTCCGCAAAACTGCCAATCTAGCAGTAGAACCTTGCATAATTATTCTGCCATCACACTTGGGTTGCTTGCGAGTACATTCAAAGTAATCATTGGCTTGCCACTGGTTATTTTATTGTCCAGGCAGGAGAGAACATGATATGATGAAGATTTCTTGGCGACGAGCATGCGAGCTAGGACGCTTCCCAGTCAGAATGCCTGTAGGGTTAAGGCAGATGGCATGGGTCCAAGTTGTTATTGAAGATTTCCGCTGCGATGATATACTCAAGACTTAAGCATTATGGTCCTATTTGTGTAATACGGTATGTATGGATGTAAGACTCTTGTTATTCAGCTTCTGTGTGTTCAGTGAGCATTGATCTCTGGGATCACTGTACACGTGCATTCGGTGATCACGACTTACGAGTCGGGGTCCCCACAACGACACTAGCATAGGGTCCACTCGTTGGTACACGGCCCTCGTGTACAAACAATAGATCATGGGACTTGCCCTAATTTCCATGTCACGCGTACACGAAGGGACCAACGGTGTGTCCGGTGCCCTATAAAAACAGTCATGGTCGTCTATCCAAGCACGACCCCGTCCCGGGAAAGACCTCAAGTCTTCCCGTCACTAGTAATGCGGGCACCATGCTAGTATCGGCCTAAGTAATCAATAACGCCCCGTCCCATAAGGGGTAGACTGGTTGCACATGTAAGGTCGGAATAACGGTCGCAACTTAAACCAATACGTTTGAAAAACATCACACACACTTGTCTTGGTACACCACTTCGTCATCAAGTGGTTACCCATCTCATTTCTTTTCCCCCGGGCATAAGTGGCACCCGATGGGGTCTTAAAAAGAATGCAACCACGAAGGTATCATGGCACACATGCATCTCTAAGCATTACTACTAGTCATTTGCAATGCATCTAGCACATAGCAAGATTATGAGTAAAGCATGCATCATGTGGTGGTTCTTAACTAGGTCACCACCATCATTCTTATCATCATGCATTTGGACGTAAATGGGTTCCGAAGAACACAAGTGTATCATGGTTAAAGGGCTACTTGCCTGGATTGGCTTGGTCTTCAAAGTCTTCCAATCCTTCCCCTCCTTCTTCTTCAGCAACCTCGTCAAATACGGTATCTAATCGTCGCAAAATAACAACGGGAAAATAAGACCATAATAAAAACAGAAAAATCAAATTGCTCAGAAAAATGTCAACTTATTTTTGTTAAATACTAGAGGGAAAACTAAGATGGCCAAAATTCTTGGTTTGAGTTTTGGAGTGGCGGAAAGGGGTCTAAGAATATTTGAACAGAAGTTTTAATGTTCAAATATGAATTTAAATTTGAAAAGAAAAGAAAAGATCCATCGACATGTGTGAAAGTGACATCATTAAATAGGTTGGATTTTTACAAGTTTTTAGGAACTGGAATTAATTCATTTGGATATATATTTAATTCTGTGGAATTATTTGAAATCCCATGGAAAAGAAAAATGAAAAAGGGCTCTGTGCCACAGGGCCAGAACGGCCACAGTGCAACGGCCCAGGGCGAAATCAGCCCACCGCACGGCACTAGCGCGCGCTAGGGTTTTTTAAACCTGACGGGCGGGGCCTGGCGTCAGTGAGAGGAGAGAGGAGCGAGGGCGAGGGGAGGCTGACAGGTGGGGCCCGCCTGTCATCCCTAACCCTCTGGCAGAGAGCCGGCGAGCTCACCGGCGGCGTTACGAGGCACGGCGGGGCGAGCTACGGGCAGGGATGGACTCCGCAAGGTGTCGCTGTTCTGGTGGTGGTGGTGCGGGTCACCGGAGGGGCCTGGTTCGCCGGCGAGGTCACGTGGCGGAGGAGCTTCGGGTGGATGCTGCTCCGATAGATTCCGGCAGCTGCAGAGAGGGGAAAGAGGGGGAAACGAGTCAGGGCAATGCAGTGGTGCTAGATCGAGCGAGAGGGGAGGCTAGGGCAGCCTGTACCGAGCGGGCGACAGGAAGCCGCCGCGGTGGAGCTCGAGCTCGATCTCGAGCTCGGGTGGGTCTGGAGAGTGGCGAGTGGCTCTGGGGGGAAGATTGAGAGGGGGAGAGTGCTGCTGGTGAAG